>MU383148.1:0-261166 GCA_022495125.1 Xylaria acuta | reverse complement strand
TTTTTTTTTTTTTTTTAAGTAGGTATAAATAAAAATAAAAAAAGTATTTTTTTTAAGCTACGTTATATTTTAGCAATATTTATTAACGTAAAATTTTTACGCTTTAATATAAAAATCTTTAAAAATAAGCTAGTTTTTAAACATTTTATAGCTTTTTTTTTAATGTTGTTTTTGTGCTTTTTTTTTATTTATATTATAATTACGTTAATTTATATTAAATTAATAGTTTAAGTATTATAACTATTTGCTAGCTTTATTTATAGCTAGGTTATATTTAATATAATAATTTAAAAAAAATTTAATAAAAAAACTAATTAATTTTATTTATAATTAAGTAAAACGTTATATTTTTAGAACTAAAGTTTTTTAATAATTATTTTATATTATAAATTTAATATATTTATAAGTATATTTTTAAAGGTTTTATTTTATATTTTTAAAGTTAGCAGCAAGGTTTTTTTAATACTTTAGTTATTTTATTTATTATATCCGGTTATTAGTTATAGCTAGAATTATATTATTATAAGTAGGTTTAAAAGTTTTATAACTTTTTTAGCGCATTAAATATTTATATATATATATATACTTGTTTTTATATTTTTAAAAAAGTTGTTTATAGTTAAAAAAAATTTATTATTGCTTATAATATAAATATATAAAAAAAGTTTTTTGCTTAAATATTTGTTTATTAGGTTTTTTTTACTAGCTTTTTAAAATATTTTTTTTAAATAAAAGTTTATTTTTTTTAAAATTTTTTTTTTTTTTTTAAAAATCGTTTTTAGTTATATTTTAAGGATTAAACTTAGCTATAATTATAACAATTTATACTTTATAATTAATTATTAATTTATTTTTTAAAAAGTAATTTTAAATAATATATTTTTGTTAATAATAATTAAAACATTTGCTTTTAAATATAAGCTTTTATATTTTATTAAAAGTAAGTTTAAAATATTAAAACTTTTTAAAAAAATTAAAAATATTTACGTTATTATTATAAGGCGTATAAATATTGTTACAACTATTATTAAACAAAGTTAGTTTTTATATTTTTTTTATTTTATAAGTAGTATTATATTTTTAGTTGTTAATATATAAGCTATAAGCTATTTAAATATAATATTTAATAAACGTATTAAAAATAACGGATTTTTTAATATACTTAAAAAAAACTTTGGTTTTTAAGCGTACGGATAATTTATTTTTAAAAAAAAAATTTTATTTATTTTTATTAAAATATGTTTTATTTATAAAGCAAATAAAGTTAGCTTTAAATTTAAAAAATCGTATAAGTTTATAAGCTTTAAACTTAAGCTTATACTACTTAGCTTTTGTTTTTTTAATATATTTACGTTAAAATAATTATTTTTTAAATATTAAAGCAATTTTTTTAAAGTTATTAATATATTAAAATATATATTAATAAAGTAAAAAAATAAGCGTTTAATAACTTTACTGCTTAAATATAATTTAATATTTATTATTTTTATTTTATTATTAATAAACTAATTTTAATTTATTAATAATTGGTTTTTTATTTTTTAAAGCTAAATTTTAAATTTAATATTAATTTTTTTTTTTTATATTATTATAAAAAATAAATATAGTTATTTTTATAAATTTGCAAGTTTTGCTTTTTATATATATTAAGCTAAAAATATTGCTTTTATAGTTTAAAAAGTTTATTATATATTAGTTTAATTTTTTTAATTATTTTTAAATATAGTTATAATTTTTAATAATATTTTTAAGTTTTTTTAAAAGTTTATTAATAATAAACTTAATATTTAAATTAAAGTTATTTAAACCGATTTTTATAGCTATAGTGTTTTCGATTAATTTTTTGTTTTTTTATATAGCAACTTTTTTAAATTTTTTAGCTTATTTAATAAAAATACTAAATTAACTATTAATATAATAAAATAAATTATATAAGTTTATAGTATATTAGCAATATATTATTATTAATAAAAATTTAGCTTTAAACTTATTAAATATAGCTTTAAAAAATTTTATAATAGCTATTTAAAAAAATTTTTTATTTATAAGTTTATTAGCTTTATAAAAACTTTGTTTGCTTTTTTTAATAATAAATACGAAATAAAAAATAAAGTTATTTTTGTTTACTAATAAAATAGTATAGTTTTTTATAAAAATATTAATAGTTATAAAAAAAGCTTTGCTATTATTATTAAACTTTTTTTTCTTTAAATTTAAAAAAATTAATTTAGGTTTAAAACGTACAAATAAAGTTGGCTAAAGTTCGTTTTTTATTATTATAACTTTTTATAGCTATTTTATTAAAATATAGTTTTTTTAGCTTAATTTTAAATTAATATTTTATTTTTGTTTTAATATTAAAGATTTAGTTTTTATATATTATAAAGTTTTAAAAATTATAAAAATTAAAGCGTACTTATTTATAGGCTTTTGCTTTATTTTCGGCGCGGTTTTTTATAGATCGAGGTATTTTAGCGTTCGTAGCGTTTACTAGTTTAGTTTTTTTTTTGTGTTAATATTAAGAAATATTTAAAAGCAGTTTTAATGCTTTATTAAATAGGTAATTTATAAATTGTTATACTTAGTATACTTTTAAAAACAAAGCTTCTATAATATATGCTATATTGTACGAAAAATCTACAAATAAAAAGAAAAGAAAAAAAGGAAAAAACTAGCTATATAAAATCTACTTAAGCATATGTATGGTATGTGTAGGGTGGGGCTGCCCTAGTAGGGCTGTAGTGGGGTGTAGGTGCAATGGCTAGTGCATGGTGCAGCCACCGGCTAAGCTACACATAGACCACTAATCTATAACTACTAATATTTTAATTAATTTACTAAAAAAAAGTGCTTAAATAAATACTGCTAAAATTGCTGTTTTTTTATTTACTTTTAAAAAAATATTTAAAAAAAAAAAACTAACTTTTAAAGCTTATTTTAACTAAAACAAAAAAATAAAAAAAACTTATAAAGTTATTTTTTATTAATTAAAAAGTTAATAAAAAATATATTTATTTATGTTTGTTTGCTAAATTTTATTTTAAAATTTATTAGCTAAATATTAAAATAATAGTAAATATTTATATTATAATTAGCATAAATTTAAATAAAATTTTAAAAGTAATTTATTTTAACAAACGTAGTTAAATTATTTAACTTAAAATAAAAACTATTATTTTTTTTAATAATAAATATATTAAACTTAATAATAATAAAAAAAATATTTTTAATATAAAATTAACTATTTTTTATATAAAAAAAGCTAAAACTTAAATTATTTTTAAAACTATAAATATTTTAAAATAAGAAATTATTGCTGTAATTTATAAAAATAAATATTTAAAATAAAAAAGTATCCGATTTTAAATAAATATTTAAAAATATAAAAAAATATTAAAAAGTAAAGCGATAATAATTATAAATATAAATTTAAAATTAATATTATTTTATGTTAAAAATTTTTTTTAATATATTATAAAGTTTAAACTAATAAATAATAAAGTAAACCTATATAAAGTATATAATATATTAGCAAATATTAAAAATTTTAAATATAATTAAAATATATATTTATAGCTTTAATATTACTGTTTATAAATAATACTTATTAAATATATTAAATATATGCTTGAAAATATACTAAAAAAAAAATAATAGTTTTTAAATTAAATATAATATTTTTTAATATTAATTTTGTTATAAACTTAGCTTGTTATTAAAATATAATTAAATTAATAAAAAATAATAAACTAAATATATTAATAATTTAAAAAGCTAATTTAAAAAAATTTAATAAGTTAAAACTTAAATTTAAAACATTTTATTTTATATAAATAATAATAAAAAATAATAATAAAAGTAGTATTGCTATTATAATTAATATTAAATAAATAGTTTAAGGTTAAATAATAAAAAAACTTAAAAAATACTTTATATATAAAAACTTAAAAAAAAAACTTATAATTAATAAAATAACTTTTTAAAATAAAACTATTTAAATAGTAAACGTTTATATATTTATAAAATTATTATTAGTAAAATATAAATAGTTTTTAAAATAAACAAAAGCTTTAATAAATTTAAAAAACTTTAAAGCTTAAAATGTTTTAAAATTTTTTTATAACCTAATAAATAAAAACTAAAATATAATAAAACAAAAAATTAATAAAAAGTTATTTAAAAGCTTTTTAAAAAAAAAACTAAAAGTTTTTTATAAACTATTAAATTGTTTATAAAAAATAAATAAAAATTAGTTAATAAATAAATAGTAAAAAAAAAACTTTAAATTTTATAAATATATTTTTAAACAAACTATAAATATATTATAATTAAATAAAATTTATGTTTAAAAAAATTAAGTACAATATTTTATAAATTAAAACATTATTTAATTATTTATTAAAACTAATTATTATTATATAAACGTTATATTAAAACTACTAATAATAATAAATAAATAAAAAAATAAATAGCGCTTTTTTTTGTTTATATTATAACTAAAACGTTATATTATTATATATTAAAAGCTTTTAAAAAAATCTAAAAATATTAACTATATAAAAAAGTAGTTTAGCTATAAAAAAAAACTTTAAACTTACTTTGTAGCAAAAAAGACTATTTTAAATAAAATATATTAAAATAAAAAAGTTAATATTTATATTATTAAAAAATAACTAATAATATAATATATAAAAAAAATTAATAATAAATTTAAAAAGTAAATTAAAAACTTAAACATTAAAAAACTAGCGCTAAATAAATAAAAATAAAAAAACTATTTTTATAATTTTTTCGTTAAATATTTTTTATTTAGGGCTAAAATAAATATAAATATAAATATCATAGCTTTAAAAAATAAAAGTAAAACTAAGTATATAAATTTTAAAAAATTTTTAAAAGTAGTATATAATTTTTATTTAAAGCTATATAACTATAAAGCTTTTAATAAAAAAGCTATAAAATAATTTTTTAATAAAAATTTTTAAATCAATATAAAAAATTAAAAAAATTTAATTAAGCTAATTTTTAAAAAAGAAATAATAGTAGCTATTAAACAAGCAGCCCTAAAAAGCTTGCTTAAAATAAATAATATTTTTATTAAACTATATAAATTTTTGTTAAAATATTAAAAAATAAAATATATAAACGGTAGTTTAAAGTATAAAATAATTTTTGCCCTAATAAATTTTTATAATAAATTTTAATAAAACAATTTAATATTAAAAGACTAAATAAAAAAAATACTAATAATACTATTTAAAAAAAAACTTAGAACTTTTTAAAAACTATTGTTTATTATTTTTAATAAACGTAAATTATAAAATATTTACTAAAATTATAATATAGCAACTTATATAAACATTAAATATAGTTATTAAATATTATTAATTAGCTTTTTTTTTAAGCAAATTAATTAATAATAACATATAAGCTATATAACAATTAATTTAAAATTTAAAAAAAGGCCTATAATAAAATATTTTATAATTTTTTATAAAAATTAATAGATTTTTTTAATATATTACCCCTTTTTATTAAATAAATTAAAACTTTTTATTATAAAACAACAATTAAACTATTTATTAACGGTTATTTTAAAAATAAAATTAAAATATTAAATAAAATTAAATAAAGCAATTTTATTAGTTATTTATTATTTATATTTATAATAAAAACTTTTGCTAAAAAAATAATAAAATACTTTAAACTTAAAAATATATTATTAAAAATAAATTTATTAAAAACGCTATTTTATACTAATAATACTATTATAATTTTAAATTTATAAAAAAAAGCGTAATATATAAAATAAATTTTAAATAAATATAATTTTATAAATAAATCGAAAATTAACTAAAATAAATTATATTTATTAAAAGTTAAAATATATTTTAATATTTACTTTAATTAAATAAAAACTTTAACTTAAAAATTTTTTTATAAATATTTAAAAGTATTAGTTAGCTATAAAAAAAACTATAAATATATATTTATTAATTTTTAAAAAATAAAGTCACAGCTGGCTGCCATACAACACCTGTGGGACAGACCCACACACACCAACAGACCCACCTTTGGTCACATGATCAGCCATCCGTGCACACACAAATCTATTTACACATATTTTATACTTATAATATTTCTTTTCTTCTCCATCCTACGATTAATATATAAATGGGACCTTAACTAGGAGCTTTGCCTTTGTAAAGGACACTAATTGTGACAAATAATAATAAATAAATATAAAAAAACTAAAAACTTTTAGCTAAAGTACTATTTATTAATAATAAAAAAATTCTTATAACTAACTTTTTAATTATATTATAAATATAGTATTAAATAAAAATTTTAAATATAAATAATATAAAAAATAAAATATAGTATATTTATTAGCAAATAATATAAAAAAATAAACTTTATTAAAAAAGTATATTATAAATTTAAGCTTATAAACTATTTTTAAACAAAAAGGTAAAAACGTAAAGCTTTTAATAAATAATAATAGCTTTTATTTTTATAGTAATAAAAAAAACAATAGTATATTTAAAACTTTTTTAAATATAATTTACTAAATATTTTTTTATTAAAAAAGCGATTATTATAATATTAATATATTATTTTATAATAAAATACTTATAAATATAATAGTTAAATAATAAATTTTCGTAGCTATAAAATTTTAAATAGTTTTATAACAAATAAAAAAAATAATAAATACTAAAAAAAACGGCTTAATATATATTATAAACTTTAAAACCGCTAAAAAAATATTAAATATTTATTTTTAGTACTACTACTTACTAGTACAAACTTTAAATATAAGTGTTAAAAAATAAAGTTTAAAAATTTAGTTAAAATTATAGAACAAAAAAATACAAATACTAAAAAACGTATAAAACTTAGCTTAAAACCTATTTATAATTTTAATTTACTAAAATATTAAAAACTAAAATTAAGCTAAAAAGCTATTAAAAGCTTATAATAGTTAATTTTAAATAAATAAAAAAATATACTTAAAAACGTTTAATAATAATAAAGAACTAAATAGCCCTTTTATTTAATAATAGCTAATAAAAAAAACTAAACTATATAATTATATAACTTTATATAAGTATATAAAACCTTTTTAAAAGCTAAAATAAAAAATAAAAATATAAACAATAATAATATAATATATATAGCTAATATTATTAAATAATAATTTAAATTATATATAACTAAATTTAAAATTTAAAAAGCTATAAAAATTAAATTTTATATTTTTAAAGCTAAAGATTTATTTTAAAAATTTTTATATAAAGCTATTATTATAAATATAAATATTTTTTAAAAAAACTTTAAAGTTTAGCACTATTTAATTAATAATAAAAACTATATAATAAAATATATTTAAATAAACTATATAGTTATATAAAAAGTTTAAAAAAAGTTTTTAATAATTTAAAAAACGCTAAATAATATAAACCTTTTTATTCTTAAAAATAAAAAAAAGCTAATAGAACTAATAGCTATTTTTTTAAAAATAGCTAGCAATATTTTTAAAAAATAGTTAACGTACTATTAAACAGTTATATAAATATTATAATTAGTTTATTTTAGCTACTTTTTTTAAAAAACTTATTTATTTTAAAGTTTATAAAATATAATAAACTATTATTAAAAAATAATTTAAAATAAAATAATAATAAATAAAACAATTTTATTAAACAAAAAATATTAAAACTAAAAAAAAAAAAAAAAAAACCTTTCGGGCTATATAAAAAATAATTTTAAAAGCTATTTTAATTATTAAAAAATTTACTTTTTTAAATAAAAAAAATATAAAAAGCTAATAAACAAAATAGTTTTAATTTTTAACTTAAACTAACTAAAAAATTTAAAACTTAACAAAAAAAACAAATAGTTAAACAATAAAAACAATTAATTAACTAACTAACGTTTTATTTTAATAACTTATTTTAAAAAATATATAAACTATAGCTTTTATTTAGTTCTATAGTAACTAATAATCTAATAAAATATAATAAATATACTTTAAAGTTTAATTTTTTTTTTTTAACTTTATATATAAATACTTTTTAAAAAAAACTATTTATTAGCTAATTTACTTATAAGCTATAAAAAAAATAACAGGATAAAAGTACTAAGCTTTAAAAGTATACGTTAACCTATAAAATTTTTATTATAAATTTTTTTATATAATATTATAAATAGAAAAAAGCTAGGGTAAGCAAGCCGAAATAGCTCTTATAGCTTACTAATACTAGTAGTAAAATATAGCTAGGTAGAAAAGCGAACAAATAAAAGAATTCAAGCTCGATCTATCCTTTCCCCGCAGACTTCTAGTTGCCTTAAAGCACCTTCCTGTTATATCTTTTTACATTCTTAGCTTTCAAAGTAGCAATTTAGCGTGACGCTGATCAACATCATCTTGCATTCCAACTCTCATATACCCCGCTAACGTGACTCCTAGCCTCTAAACAACCCAAGATCATAGGTTACCCCCTTGCATTGCGGAGAAGAGATACAGTATTTGCGGGGTATCTACCTTGCAGTGGAAGTTATAGAACCGGCCAAGTAGCTAGGTATACACCGAGTTCTCCTTGATTACCTTAGAATAACTGTACGACCGATCAGTCGCCCTGGAGTGCAGGTTTTAGGATCAAGCGTGCATCCTAGCGGCATGTTTGCGCGGAATGTTTCATTAGTATTAAAGGCCGATGGCGTCTCACGATAGCGGTAACCTGTACCACTTACCACTCTCGATGTTCCCTCTTCCCCCCCGATCCCGCCACCATAGAGAAACCCAAAGCGGGAACGCATGGTCCAGTCTTTTCTAGGTTTTTAATGAAGACATCATGAAAGGGTTCTTGCATGCATACATTGCCTCCCTGGCATCCTGCATAGGACTTGTTACGGTCACTGCCCAGGTCTTCGATCCCAATCAGGGTTCGTCATCAGGATGGGATCCCGCCGCCGTCGGTACGAACAAGACGACCAACGCGACGTTCTCGAATCCCGTCATGACTCTCAATGTCGGTGATCCATTCATGTCCAAGTACAGTGATCCGAACGGCGACAGCTGGTATTTGTTCACATATACAACGAATACCAATGTGACCCTCAAACGGTCAAGATACCTCACTGACAATTGGGACCATGCGGAATCTCGTGCCATCTTTAACCCAGATCCCAAATCTGGGGAGCCTTGGTCGACCAGCTTATGGGCGCCGGAGATACACAACATCTCAGGATCCTGGTATGCGATTTTCACTGCTACTTCGGACGGCGACAATCCACTACCGTTATTAGATGCCATGTGCCCAATTAATTGCCCGGTGAGTTGTGCCATTCAATAGAGCTGTGGGACAAGAGATACTGCGCAACCGTGATGTTTTCATAAAGAGCCTAACTCACGTATCTATATAGGCCATAAATCATCGTATGTTCGTTTTGGCCGCGGATGGTCCCGATCCATGGACCGCGAGTTACTCGTTAAAGCCTATGCTGGACACATACGACCAATTCGCCATCGATGGAACCTATTTCCAGTACGAGAATCAGCTGTATCATGTTTATTCTTGCTGGGAAGATAAGTACTCGGCATGGCCGGCCAATCTCTGCATCACCAAGATGTCAGACCCTTTCACAATCAACTCGACGTTGCTCGAGCGTCGCATTATTAGCAAACCGGACCAGCCCTGGGAACAAGTGCCCGTAAGTCCATCCGAGGCTCGTATACCAATTGTGTTCCATTAGAAGCTGAATTGGCGATGTTTAGTATGGAAGACCGATCCGACTGGCAACCAACGAAGGACCCCAGCAACTCACGAACCCCAAGACGGGGCAGAACTTCGTGATCTATTCCGCGGCACGGGTCAACACGCCATTCTACTGCCTGGGTATGCTGGAGCTTGTCGGAAACGACCCTATGCAGTACCAGTCTTGGAAAAAACACAAAGATGGTGTAAGTGAACCCCGAAATTTACATTCTTTTTCTCCTGGCTATTTTCGATGGTATGCAGGGCTCCTAGACGGGATACTACTATGTATTAGGAGAACTCCGCACCTCAGCGTCATGCCCGAGATGGTGATAAACTGACTCGGATGTTACAGTGCGTCTTTCATCAGAACACGGTCGCCGGAGTATATGGTACCGGTCATGCATCATTCACGACGTCGCCTGACGGATCGGAGGATTATATCGTTTATCATGCCATGACCACGCCGAATCCACCTGCAGACATCTACCGGACCGCTAGGATACAGAAGTTTTCGTGGAACGAGGATGGCACTCCCAGGTTTCCTCTCGCTGAGAATGGCCCCTTTGTCGTGCCAGCTGGGCAGAAGGAGTTAACGCAGTAAGGAGGATGAGTGGCGGTAGCTATATACTTTAGACTCTATTCCTCATTTATAATCAACCAACTACGTACTTAAATAAGAGATGTAGTTGACGAATGTTCATGAGAGACTGACTAAGAAATTGAATCTTTTCTAAACCTTTGGTTTAGCCCGCGCCACAGCCCTCTTACTACAAGGACAAAAACGCCAAGTGGCGTTTCGCTGTCCTTGGATAATGGCTTGAAACATGGAAAATGTATAAGGACGTATCTAAATTCTCATGGAGCGATATGCCCTTTGAGCAAGACTCAGTCAGCGCCACAAGCATTCGTTTTACCTGCAACGACTGCGCTGTTGTACAGTTTTCCATCGAGAACACGAGATACACACGGGTATTATGCTACTATTTCATCGCACGTAACTCTTCGCCTCATACTGCCTGGCTACATGAAGGTAACGGACGGAACTTCGGTCTATGTTCAAATAAATACAAGTGAATTTAATATAAACACTATAATATTTCTAATCAACTCGGCTAATCCGATAAGCAGAGTGACAGAGAAGGGCCACATAGCATATAAGACTTCATCCTCATGATTCCTCTACATTAAACCGTTATATGTGTCTCTTCCCAACGCCCAACCCCATCCCGTCTAGACAACTCCGGAATAAAGGATCCCTTTCGGTGGGAATCACTATCATAAAGTCGTACACTCATTGAGAAATCTATGCCGAATTTGTGTGTTAAAAGCAACCTGTCTCTCTCCCGCGTCACGAAAACATCCAAAGAAACACGCCCACCGTCACAAAACCAAGCCACCCGGAGCGAACCCGCAGGATGGCGGCGGCGGCATTCTCGGCCTTGCCGACCTGGTCCCCGAAGGCGCCGATGACGTTCCCGCGCGGCCAGTACTCGCAGACGAGATACCACCCCCGCCCGCCAGCGCAGAGCCGCCTCCCGCACCCGACGTCGGTGGTGCTCTTCCAGACGAGCTGCGTGAAGTGGCCCGTGGCCTCGCCGAACCCGGGGTTGCCGAAGTCGTACCTGGCCCGCTCGTCGCCCCAGGCCTCGACCGCGGCCGTCGCGTCGGGGTAGCCGAGCGCCAGGTTCTCGCCGTACGGCCCGCCCGAGTGCGCGAACGCGCAGTCCGCGCCCACCGCGTCGCCCCCGAGGTACGAGGTCGCGAACGCCTCGAGCGTCGCGTTCCACGCCACGGCCGTGGCGTTGTGCTCCCCCCGGTAGAAGTTGGTGCTGTTGAGGATCGCCGACGTGAAGGTCTCGTCGTCCACGTATTGCGGGACCGAGCTCGGGATGCCGGGCGTGGCGGCCATGACCATTGTTGTTGTTGTTGCTGTCTTCTGGGAACGTCCTGGCCGGGCGAAGAGCAAGGCTGCGAAGATGAGGGATAATCGCAGGAGGCCCCCTGCGCCCTTGGCTTCACACGCTCTGGGTATCTGCGCCATGGCGTGAGGGAATACGCGGGCGGTATGTTCTCGGCACAGGCTGTTGAAATATAGCGTGCTTCGAACGAGAAGGAATCTCTTGAATGGATCTCGCTATTTATGTCGGAGTAAAGGAGTAGTAGACTTGTAACTGTGCCTCCGATCATGAGTACTTCACGATCAGAGCCCTCGACATGCGGGATGAAGCCTTGTTTATGAACGGTCAAATGATTGAATATGGGCTTCAAAAAACAAGCAATTCAAAAGTAAAAGTCAATCATGAGCCTTTCGCGCGTATGGCCTTGCGTCCTTGGCGCCATCGCAGCCAGGTTTTGAGGCCCTGTTTCACATGGTCAGAAGTCGCGATGAGATCTTGTTTTTTGAATGGTCGAGTGGATGAATGACGCAGTGCTGGAGATCTAGTCCGGCGTCTAATGATCCTGCCAACCTTCACAAATAGCTTTATTCTCGACATTAAGCGCTGCGGGGAAGTTGGGGAAAGTCCCCCGCATTGAAAGGAATGGGCAATGATGGAATGATTGGACGGACGGGACGCGGTGAAAGGATCGAGTCCATAGCTAAAACCCGTAGCGGGTTTACTCGTTCTGTGAATATGACCATGACGATATTGTCCTGGTCGTCAATAATTTGTCTATGATAACCTTTCGATAGGCCTGCCGCCTGTTATACCGACTCGGATTAGATTTTACATCTATGAGACGTATAAGTGAAATGAGCCAGCTGTTCTGCTAGTGAGATTGATTTTTAGTTGAAGGGCAATCAATCTATTTAGAAACAATTCGCATATAATCAGAAGCGTATCGATAGAAGATACCTAAGGTTTTCGACATTAAGAAAAAAAGGTACCTGTAGACGACAATCACACTCAAAATGAGATCATTTAGAACCATGATATCAGAGCTAACTAAGTAGGTATTATAGAGTTAATTTCGATCATTGTCTAGCTGAATCTAAATATTCGATAACGATACTTATGCTCAAGTGTCCCAACGGCAATGACTCGTAAAAACGTGTAGATCAACTCCCCCTCCCTTTTCTTTTCCCCTTTCCTCTTTTTCCCTTACATAACAAGAACACCTCTGAACCTCACTTTTCCAGAACCGCAGTGTTCCATCGCCTTTGCCGCCTCATCCAGCGTGAACTTCTCGACCATGCACTTAATGCCGTGCGTCTGTGAGAATAGGATAGCTTCCTCGGAGTCCAGGGCGTGACCGCTGGGCCATCCCGAAACCGACGCGCCCTTTGTTATCATGGTGCCGGTATCGAACTCGACGGGGCCCACGGGAGCCAGTACTACGAGCTTGCCGCCGGGCTGGAGTCCGCCGAGCAAGGGGCCGACGGACTTCGGATTCGGGGCCGTCGCGATGATCATGGCGGCGCCGCCCATCGACTGCAGAGTCTCGACGGGGTCGTCCTTGCTCGCGTCGATGTACTCGTGCGCCCCGAGCTGGCGGGCAAAGTCCCGCTTCGAGCTCCCCGAGCTGATGGCCACGGTGCGGTAGCCCATCTTGTTGGCATATTGCACCGCCAAGTGGCCCAGGCCGCCGAGCCCCTGGATCGCTACCAGGTTGCCCTGCTCCACGTGCTGCTTGCGCATCGCGTTGAAGGTGGTCACGCCGGCGCAGAGCAGCGGCGCCGCCTGCGCCGCGTCGAGGTCCTTCGGCACGCGGACCACGGCTTCCTCGCGAAGCAGGACGTACTCGGCGTAGCCGCCGTCGAAGCTGACGCCGTTTATCTTCCCATCGTCGCACATCTGGTACTGGCCCCGGGCGCAAGAGCGGCACGAGTTATCGTGGCCTATTGACTAGAGCGTTAGTCTCTTTTGTTTTCCCCTTGCCATGCATGCATGCGGGGAGCAGAAGAGGGAAATCGTATGATAACTTGGAACTGACCTCCGTGCCATGGCCCGCCTACTCTATCGCCGTTGGAGAACCTGGTCACGTTCTCGCCAACGCTGACGACTTCGCCGACGATCTCGTGGCCCGGAACGCGAGGGAATACGTCGCCAAAAGCACCGCCGCCAACGAAGATATCTGTGTGGCACACGCCGCAGGCTAGAACCTTGGCTAGGATTTGGCCAGGGCCGGGTTGCTTCAATTCAAGCTCTTTGATGACGACGGGTTCGCCGGCCTTGACCATGACGGCAGCCCTGTAGGTTTTGGGTAGTGAAGTCATTGTGAAAGTGTTTTATGGCTAACTATTAGATTGTAAGTTTGTTGCTAATTTGGTGAACTAATGATAAGAGGAGGTGACGATGATGAGAGATGGTAATCGACTTGGAGAGATGTGCGGCCCCATGGCCTTATATATACCCTCCCTAGTTGAAGGGTCGTGGCGCCAGATGTAACACATACATATCCAGTTTCTCCCTTTCACTCGAATATGGCTTTAGTCATAACGGTTGATTCGGAATAGCGTCGTAGGTTTAAATCCGCTTAGTCTACGGCATACATGCCTAATACTCAACCGAACTAGGTGAACCAAGGTTCATAGAAGTCTGGATGCCTTCTACGGGCTTCTGCTACGGGTTATGATGAGATAATTGTTGGTCGGTTGGTGCAGTTGACGACATGGCAATGGGTACGATATCAAACCTGCAGTCGTTCACCAACTGCGTTGGCTCCTTCTGGTTAGTTTCTTGGCTGGCAAAGCTTGTCTGAGACAAATTGTCCCCTTGCAGTTGAAGCTAGTCAGCGAGCCTACACGGCAATAGAGAGCCAAAACGTCATATCCCCAGCAAAAAAGAGCGGATCGTCCGCGGGTACCGAGGTACTGCATGGCATCAGATCAGTAATCCACCTTTCGGCGATATGAGATGGCGGCATTAGCGATGATTGGATGACAAAGCTGAGCTTCGGCCTATCAGTAGGAAGGCCGGCCCGCGTTGTGGGACTTCGGCTTTGGGCTCTGAAATATGTTCCAAACCCGAGAGCCTGGGGCCGGATTTGTTGCTCGTGTCAACAACTTACAAGCCGGTCGGAGGGGGAGCTGAATGCGAGATGCCCCAACCCGATCAACGTGTGGCTTTACTAAAGAGCTTTTCTTCTGTAGAAAAGTAGCTAGATACGATAAATTCTTTAAAATTTATCGAATCGTAGTGTGATGCTTCCGCCTGGCTCCTCACAACCCACTGTTAGCGTTACGCGCTCGGTACATTCAAAATATCATGGTATCTACAGTAGGTCAAGCATCGAGGAACTAATTCGAGGCGGGCAGATCGGGACCACCTCCTGCGGTAGTCCGTACAGATCGGCTTTACAGCCTCGAGCCTGAACGCCGGTGCCTGGCCTCCGGAAATACAGTAGGTATGGGGCCCCTCCGAGCGAAATAGCATCGGCTTGACAACGTCCGGTCTTTGACCACTTGTAGACTCGTCCTCGTAGCTACAGCGGGCGAATTAAAGGGGGGTATAAGATCTGACCCAGAGAATCTTCAATTTTGATTGTGAATCGAGTCGAACTATCATCTACATCCATATCACACCTAACAACGATAGGTACGGGCATATACATACTAAACACCCAGATAACATCTTCACCTAAACCGCTCTGCTTCTTACGAATTATTTCCCCAAACATAAAAAATGGCCAGCAACAACCTCCAGGGCAAAGTAGTCCTAATCACCGGCGGCACAAAAGGGATAGGCCTAGCCATAGCCCAGCGCATGTCCGCCGCGGGCGCGAGCGTAGCCCTGAACTACGGCCGGGACAGCTCCGCCGCTGAAGCAGCCCTCGCCTCCCTTCCGGTGCACGGCGGCTCCTCCCCTTCCGAGCGCGCGCTAGTGATCCAAGCCGACGCCTCCAGCCCGTCGCAGATGCGGGACCTGGTCGACCGGGCCGTCGCCAAGTTCGGCCGCATCGACGTCCTCGTCGCCAACGCCGGGGTTCTCCCCATGCACGCCTTCGAGGACGTGACGGAGGCGGCCTTCGACGCGACGTTCGCGCTGAACGTCAAGGGGCCCTTCTTCCTGGCGCAGGCCGCCACGGCGCACATGCCGCCCGGGGGCCGCGTCGTCTTCATCAGCAGCGGGGTTGCGAGGTTCAGCAGCGTGGCGCCGCCGTATGTCCTCTATGCCTCGACCAAGGGCGCCGTGGAGCAGCTCACGCGCGTCCTCGCCAAAGACCTCGGTCGCAAGGGCATCACGGTCAACGCCGTGGCGCCGGGGCCGACGGACACGGCGCTCTTTCACGAAGGCAAGCCCGAGGCTATGGTCAAGGGTATCATGAGCCAGTCCCCGTTCAACCGACTCGGGACCCCGTCTGAAATCGCCGAGGTTGTGACCTTCGTCGCCGGTCCCGAGAGCAGCTGGGTTTCAGGACAGATTATTGGTGCTAATGGGGCTTCATTTGTGTGATATGTAGGAAGTGGTGCTCTCATTTTTGTAAACAATTTGGGTGTCCTGTATGATCGAGTTATGACTTTGGTCCTGGTATCGTATCTGGAGCTTTGGCCTAGTAGAGCATGTACCATAGAGACGAATATACTTAGTCTATTATAAAAAGTATAGTAAGAAATGACATGTAAAGTCGGGACTTCACGCTCATCGTTATTCATCGCATTATTGCAGCTGCCTTTTCGATATGTACACCGCTCTTTCTGCTGGGTTGTGGTAGGCGAATCTATTCTCATGCAGCATTAAATCATTCATAGGCACGAACTCATTTCTCTAAATCATGTCGTGCAAAACTGTACTTCAAACACCGCGTCCCGCACTATCGAGCCCCTAAAGTGGCAAGTGCTGCCTGTAACTCTCTCACAGCTGTAGGAACATCCTCGAAATTGAGCGCAGATATCGCCCATTTGGCATGCTTCTGTGCTTGCACCACGGCCATATCATCGTAATTATAGGACCCTGCCGGTCCGCTGTTGCCACCATATTGCTGCGTGGGTGGTGGAGGGGGAGCTGGTGCCACCTTTGGCACTGCTGGCTGGGGGTAGGGAGCATGGTAATTGTGAGGTGGAGGTGGCGCTTGTGTTGGGGTATAGTGTTGCTGTGGGGGGAGAAAGGGCGCCGTGGGCGGCGTTTGATGTTGAGGAGGCGGGTGGTAAAAGTCCTGGGGAGAGGATGGGACGTCAGGAGACGCATATGGCACCGATGGAGGCGCTGATGGATGGTGTGAGCTGGGACTTGGGATATCCGGCGGCGATCCGAGTGCAGTACGGCTAATGGATCCCGGAGGCGGCATACTTGTGGTAGAGGGCAAATCAAGGGGGGATTGACCGGTTGCTGATGAGGCGCTGGGGAAATAACTCCCCGGCTCCTGGGCTGGTACATCGGGAGGTGCAATAGGAGATACCGGATCTGGTACTGACGCCGTAGGAGGAAGAGGCGAGTTAGGGGCAGAGACTGGCGCTGGGGCGTTAAGAGAATATCCCGATGCTGGCACATGAGGCGGCCTTCCGTCATCTGGCACATCTTCTACTGTTGCCGGTCGTGGTTGGGCAGAGCTGATTAACTGTACTTCCGGGTCGTTGGGGTCAAGGGGCGAAACGCCCTCTTCTGGTTTAGGCTCTTCCTGCTTTGGGTTCGACTCGTTCGGATCTTTGCCTTCTTTGATCGCCTTTAGTATGCGTGCAGCATTCCATTTCGCATATTTAATCTTCTCTTGAATTTCCGGGTCGGGCTGACCCCAGACATTGACGAGCTGGAAGAACGTGGCGGCTGCTTCGAACGTACTGGCGGTTTGTCTGTGTTGTCTGTGTTAGCTGCGTCCGGTCACGGCATGATGATAGGAAGACATCGCAGGGTGACTGACTGGGTGACCTTGTTGGCTTTCAATGGTCTAAGTGCCCGATCGAATGTTTCTTGCGCAAATTGTTCGACGTATGCTTGGCCTGCAACATCATCGAGTACGGCATCGTTACCCGCTTGATCTGTCTTCATCTATACAAGCGACACACGTCAGCGAATAACCGACATTTCTGGTTTGCATAGTCAGAAGAGCCGCACCTGTTCTAACTTGTCCATGAGTGTGGTGGTGAATTGGAGACATTCTCCATCGGCATTATGAAGCTGCTTGCTCAGGATCTGCTGCACAACCCAGTAGTAGCCTGGACAAGCAATCCCACTTAGCGACTGACCGAGCGCACATATTAAATCTTCTTTCGAGGATGACTTACACCAATAGGAAATGACGGGCTTTGCGCTCTCGAGCTGGGCGGCGCGTACGATGAACGGGGTAATGCCCGCAGGCTTCAGCCCAGCGGGGATGTTGGCCGCCATGACGAGCAGTAACCCGCAACGGTCGCGCGGCGCACAAACCCAGTGTAGATGCTATCGAAGGAAGAAGGAACTGCGATTGAGGAGAGTCGTGCAGACTGTTATTGGTGAAGTCTGCGTGTCGTTGGGGTTGCTGCGATTCTGTTGCTGAAGTACAAGGGACTGGAGGGAATATGGAAACCTATTGCCAAGGATCGCTGTCGCAAGAACGCCACGCAAGCAGCAAGGATACGATCAGATTTCGAAGGTATCCATCCAGAGCGACGATTACTACAGATGCGCTCTGTCTGTCGTTGATAACCAGCCACCGGAATATGTGCCAACAAGCTTGAAGGAGCCGGATGGGAAATCCGAGTGGAAGCTGGTATCAGCAAGGTGCTCAGTTGTGACCCCGCTGAAGTCACCATCCCCAATTCCCCCACAGCGTGGTCCAGTTGGCGCGCCGAGGGATACTTGAGTAGGTAGCTCGCGCCACAGCTCTAAGTTAGGTATCTCTAGGTAGGTACTCTTTCGCACAAGCACCAGCCACACAAACCCCAGATTACCCTAAGGTAGTAGCTGCGACAGGGATGACAGCTTGCATTTTCGTTCACCTTGGAGCTTGGAGGGGCAAAGCTCACCAATTGCTACCTGTTCTTTTTCTCGACCGTGAAAGTTGGTTCGATTTTCCACCGTGGCCTTTTCGCCATCAACACCTCACCTCATACAGGGGCTGGCAGCCTGCCCCTCTGCAATTATAATAATCTACTGCTGGCCATCGGGAGAGCAAAGTGTTCTAGTTTCTCTCCACATATATCCCTACCAACTCCGTGGTTTGATATCTCTCCTCTCTTCTGTCTCCATCTCTGCTCTGCTACGCTACGCTGTCTGTCTGTACTTGTGAC
Organism: Xylaria acuta; assembly: GCA_022495125.1. Taxonomy (NCBI): domain Eukaryota; kingdom Fungi; phylum Ascomycota; class Sordariomycetes; order Xylariales; family Xylariaceae; genus Xylaria; species Xylaria acuta. Next base: position 242,257 of record MU383148.1, on the reverse strand, counting down.
CCTCCTTGCTTCACATTGAGTGCGCCCAACCGTACACAAGGCCGTGACTCCGATCCGGGACCGAAGTCATCATGCATTACTTTAACCTGAACCCTACCGTCGCTGTCGCTGCGGTGGCCTTCCTGTCTGCACTCCCCGCTGCGCAGGCTGGCTTATACCCAAAGAGTTCCCCTGTTCTCCAAGTGGATGCAAAGAACTATGAGAGACTGATTGCCAAGTCCAACCACACCTCTGTAAGCTACTCCACAACATGCTTTAGGCACTAACTACGCAATGGTCTTGTCATTAATAAAGCCAATCGCGCTAGGTTGTCGAGTTCTATGCGCCATGGTGCGGACACTGCCAGAGCCTGAAGCCCGCCTACGAGAAGGCCGCCAAGAACCTCGATGGTCTGGCCAAGGTCGCCGCCGTCAACTGTGATGAGGACGAGAACAAACAGCTATGCGGTATGATGGGAGTTAAGGGCTTCCCGACCCTCAAGATTGTTCGCCCGGGCAAAAAGACGGGCTCGAAGCCCGTTGTGGAGGACTACAATGGAGAACGCTCCGCCAAGGCCATCGTCAACGCTGTTGTGGATAAGATCAATAACCATGTGAAGCGTGTAACCGACAAAGACATTGATGCTTTCCTCTCCACCAACAACGAAACCGCCAAAGCCATACTATTCACCGACAAGGGCACCACGAGCGCCTTGTTGCGCAGCTTGGCAATTGACTTTCTGGATGTCATCTCTTTTGCCCAGGTTCGGGACAAGGAGTCCAAGGCAACCGAACTGCTCGGCATCGAGTCCTATCCGACCCTTGTCCTACTACCTGGCGGGGATAAGGACGGCTTGGTGTACCAGGGAGAGATGAAGAAACCCGCTATGCTCAAGTTCTTGTCGCAAGTAGCCGAGCCGAACCCAGATCCAGCGCCTTCGAAATCCAAGGGTGACAAGAGCGAAAAGAAGAGCGAGAAGAAGGACAAAAAGGATAAGAAGGACAAGGCGTCCAAGGCTTCTTCTGAAACTACCTCTACTACCACATCTGAGTCATCTGAGGCGACCGAAGTCCCCCCAACTACGGATTCAAAGCCCAAAGTGGCCGAAGTTGCTCCTCCGATCCCCGCGATTACATCTTCCCAGGCACTAACCAATGAGTGCCTACATCCTAAGGCCCACATCTGTGTTCTTGCTTTTGTTCCTGCTGCTCACGGCGAGACAGCCGAGAAGGCGTTAACCAGTTTGTCTGAGATCGCCTTCAAGCACGCGCACGCCGAGCGTCGCCTCTTCCCTTTCTTCGAGGTTCATACAGACAATGAGGCTATCGCGCCTGTGCTCAAAGGCCTTGAACTGACTGGTGAGATCGAACTGGTTGCCGTCAATGCTAAGAGAGGGTGGTGGCGGCACTATGAGGGTGATTTCGGCTCCACAAGTGTAGAGAGTTGGATCGACACCATTCGCATGAACGAGGGCCCCAGGAACAAATTACCCGACACAGTCATTGGCGAGGTGGTCCAGGAGTCGGAGACCACGACGGAGAAACCTGTCGAGACGGTCGAAGTCAAGCTGGAGGAAGATGTTAAGATTAAGGTGGACACGGAGCCGGAGGCTACATCATGGCAAGGCGCCGAACCGACGCCAGAAGCCACCGATGCTCCACCCAAGCACGAAGAACTGTAAATAAAACCGGATGTTAGCGTTAAATGTATAGTGTAGAAAATGGTATGAGCTGATGAGACAATGAATCCACTTACGGGCCTATTGCTCCGTCTGCACCATCCAGATCTCGAAGTTCAGCCGAACCATACGCACAGTGTTATCGATTGACTCCTAACCTAACCTTAGACGTCGATGTCCATCGCCATACTGGCACCTTTTTCAATCGCGCCCTCCGTTACCATCTTATGTCCCTTCTCGCGCACGACCTGGTCCAGAAACTTGCGCACACCCTTACACGCGTCGGCGGCGGACGCCATCATGCCCTCGAGCCTGCTGACCTGGACGCGGGTCTCACACACCAACACGGCGACCTTGTCGGTGGCGCCGAGCGTGCCGAGCGTCAGGAAGGGCAGCTCCTGCTCCTCCTGGGTGTTGAGGTCGACGAGCGGGTCGGCGCCCTCGTCGCCGGCCGAGTGGGTCGACGTGCTGCCCGCCGTGGACGCCACCAGGTAGTCGGTCATGGGCACACCGGCGTCGACGAGCGCCAGCGTCGCCGCGTTGATCAGCGCCGCGAGCAGCGAGCCGTCCTGCGATAGCACGTGCAGCGAGATGCTGATTGTCGACCGCGGGTATAGGTGCACGTGCAGGTTCGACGCGAGCGCTTTGGCTATTGTTGCTTGGAGCTCTTGAATGCGCCTGAATGAGGAAGAGGAGGGTTAGTTAGCTTATTTGTTTGTTTGTTTGGAACTCGGCTGTACCATGTAGGATCGATCTATGTAGTAGAGCAGACATAGGAAAGGCCCCGCTCCAACGTAGCCTCCAATTGAGCCCTAGCTATAATCCTCTTGTATATATAGAGATATACAAAGGGGGGGGGGCGAAAAAAAAAAAAAAAAGACCTACTTATCACTCCTCGCCCTCCGCTTCCGGTCCACGGAACTGAAGCCTCCAACAACGATACTCACGACGACGTCGGCGGCACCAGAGCCGCCCGGCGCCGTCGACCCGGACGCGGATAAGCCCATGCCTGCCCGCCGCCTGCCGGCGTCTTCGCTCGGGCCCGCGATCACGCACATGACCTTCGTGTTGCCCATCTCGAGGTACGAGGACCCGTCCGCGGCCGCCTGCGTGCGGATCTGCCCGTGCAGCCGCCGCAGCTCGTTCCAGCGGCGTCCGTCGACGCGCAGGAGCGCGAGGTCGTAGGTCGACGTGTCGAGGGGCATCGTTAGGTGGAAGATGCTGTTGTGAGGTAGGCGGGCAGGCAGGGCTCGCTTCCGTTCGTCGGTTGGGCCTGAGGATGGTATGCTGCGCTTTTAGGTTGTGTCGAGTTACCTAGGCGCCTGATTGAAGAGGGAAAAGAAACGACCAAGAGCGGGGACGGTATCTTTAGTCAATCACTACGTTGTTTATAGAGGGATTCGTTAGGTAGGTAGGTAGGTATCTTATTCGCTTCAATGTAGGAAGTGAAGTTGGACATGGAATTCCATGTTGGTCAGGATTGTATGCACCAATACCTAGCGGGAATTTTTGGTGGGGTCGATTGATAAAGCAAAGATCCCGCAACTTACCTAGTACGGGTAGATCGATAGACGTTTCCAATAGGTATATGACTGCGAAGAGTAATAGATATTTAAATATGAACATCTATTTACATCAAATTACATTCCAAGAATCAAATTGATAAGGTAACACAGTTACGCTCGCATTGCTCAGATATATTAGGACGAATAACTCGCCATCTATAATCGCTTTACAATACTGGAACGAAATACTAGAGACAACTAGTATCACGATGACTATGGATCTAGTTAGCCTACGGGTTTAGAATAGTTTGACCGGATGAGAAAGCACACGATTCACATGACTTCAAGTCGGTCCCCGGCTTAGCTTTCTAAACGTTCATACGTGTTGTTCAATTGATTTACCAATCTTTGGTTTGAATGAGCGGTGTCACAGCATCCAGCGCGAAACAGAAGCCCTTAAGCAATCCAGTCCCGAGCAAGCCCCCACCAATCAAGCAATCAAGTTCCCTGTCCACAGCTTCCGTGATATTTGTACAGGGGGGTTCATAACATAGCTTTCCATGCTCTCTTCAATTTCAGAGCAGGTCATGGCCTAACATTTCTATCAAGTATCCTTATCGCTCCTTACGCCAGCACCAGTATGTTATTAGTGGCATTCAGAAGGCTATCAAGAGGCGCGTAGTTGTGAATAACGGGAGGCGGCTCAATCTCCTCCTCGTCGGTCCAGCCCCGTTCAGAGCCCCAGGTGATCCTCAGACTGCGTGTAGTAACGAGGTCAATCAACCCAGTCATGAGGGCACCCGACTTCTTGACGCTGGGCCAGGCATCGAATTCCACTCGTTGCACCCACGGCATCTCTTCCAGGACACCCGTGAGAAGCTTCTTTGCGAATGCCTCGAAGAATCCGCCAGGCTGACGGAAGCCCTTAAAAATGTCGTTGCCCGGGTCGCATTCCACGAACACAGTCAGCTTCGTGACGTTGACGCACTGGCTAAGGCCCAGCGCCGGGTTCACTTCCCATCCACGGGGCGGCTTGCTCCAACCAGGACCGAGGCGGAGTTCAAGTGAACTGATACATGCCCGTTGCCCAGGCTTCATACGGGCGAGGAGCGGCTTCTTGGTTTTGAAGAAACGCCCAGGGTGTGTGGGAAAGACGCGGACCGGATGGGTACTGTAGAAGGAGTATGAAGCTTCCACGTAGATAGTACGGCAGGTTCGCAGGATACCCAGCTTCTGGTGGATTCGCTTGTAGTTGTCCGGGTCCAGATCAAGCACATGGCCGGTGTTGGCAAAATGGTGCTCGTACACTTTGAGGCGCAATTCGGAGGGCAGGTCGAGAAATCGAAAGGGTCGTTGCTTAATTCGTTTAGATCTCGGTTTGTCTGGCGTGGCTGATTCGAGACTAAGAGCATCGAGAGGGAGGTTCCCGATCTCTTCGTTGTTATCGTACTCGGCTTCCGAAGCATATGTAGAAGGATATGCCGAACTGAGGGGGGTCGGTAGGGTGGACGAGACTGCCGATGAGATGGCGGATGCAATTGGTGTGGGACCAGAGACAGCACTAGCAGCGCGCGACGCTCTCCCGACGCCAGTCTTTCGACCACGCATTGTGTCGGAATTTTTGGGTCCTCTCAGCGATGATAAACCGAAGCCTCCGAGACGATTGTATGGCTGGACAGATCGTACGACTCGATTGGGGGGAGGACGAAGAAGATGGTGGTTGGGGTCACGCGACGGTCGGCGATCGTGCGGAGTAGTTAGATTCTACCCAGAGTGGTATTCCCGCAAACTGTAGGCGTTGCTGGGTGGTATTTTAAGAATGTCTTGTTGGATGGATTAATTGTTCAAGGCAACTGGGCATGGAAGAGAAGAACGTGCATCGCGAGGGTGGTGCCATCGTTGATTACAATGTAAATCGCTTGACTGGACAGCCACCCTCTCTAGAATGCAGCACTCTTGAATGCCATTTTGAACAGGAGAGTACAATTGTTGATGTAGACAGGTTCAGTGAGCGAGTGAATGAGTAAATGAGTAAATGACCCAGGTCGCTATGGAACAAAACAGGCTGAAGACGTTGGCAGTTGTATAGGAGACGGACCAATGACTCCAGGGTAGGGACTCCGGGTCTGTCCGGGGTCGGGAAGGGGCGGAGGGGCAAAATCGGCAGCAGGTCAGCTTAAAATCCTTCATGGGTGTTCCGTTTAGGTAGTCTTGGGTAGGTAGATAAGGCCGGTTTACTAATTGAGAATTACAAGTAGCTAGACCTACATAGGTGGGGATACGGTCCTCCGATCAGTGAGCTTTTAGAATGATTAAAGACAGGAAGCTAAGGGGACTCTTGTGTCTTATATGGATTAGACACAAAGACCTTGACTTTACAGATAACAATGAGTATTCTGTTAAATGAACCAAGTAGAGCGGGGTATAACTGAAAAGCGTCAGGGCACGTAGACCGCCTGCTGGAACTGAAAGCGAAGACCATCAAGCCACTCAACCCATTGGTAATGACGCCATCAAGCAACAATGTGGCTGGTGCATACCCCCACTCTCGGACGGGTACCGGTTGATCATCGGTCCATCGAGAAATTGGAGAATACCATTAGTAGGTACATAGTGAGAGACATGGGAGGCTGTCAGGTACTTGGGTACGTCGCTGCGGCGTCTTCATATCATTGAAAAAAAGTTTCTAGCAATAGCTACATGCACTATTGATTTCCATCACATCGCCATCGCGCGCAATCCCATCAGACTTCGCAGCCACTCCCCTCTGCTCGACAGTAATCAATTGCTAGCTTATTCGGGCGGAGAGCTCTCCGGATTCAAGGGCTGCCCGAAGGAAAGCTCGCAGCGTTCTAACCCTAGGTCTGACGTCGTCGCAATGCTGTCCAGAGCTATCGCGCAGGGCATCGCGCGTTCTGCGCGGCCTCTAACCCTTCAGCGCACAGCCATCTCTGCCTCGGCTGCTCCTAGACTTGCCATACCCAGTTCGAGCTCATGGGTACGAAGAATGGCCCAGGGCAACCGTCCTAAAAGCGATGCCCCCAGGTCACAACCCGACGTTCGATCCGAGGCCCAGTCACCAAGCGCTCGGCCTTCCCCATCGTCGACCACGAAGTCCTCTCCTAATGCCCCCGAATCAGCCACCACTCCACCAGACTTCAGAGAGCTACCCGACCTAACTCGGGGAATCCCGTCGACGCTCGAGTACGAGACCTCGGGAGCTACTAAAAAATCGGACCTGTCAAATCTCCAGGAGGGCGAGGAGGGTGCGCAAACAGAGGGCGGTGGCCGTGGTCGAGGAGAGCTCCCCGCATCAGCCTACATGAGCTCTACCGACAAGCGACGGGCCCGGTTCGCCAACCGCATGTATCTCGCTGTGCTGGTTGGTAGCGTTGTGGCACTGGGGTACCTTGGCCGCGAGTGGGATGAGGACGAAGCTGCTGTTCACAAGGACATTCCCAGCGGATGGACACCCGCTCTGTGGTGGAAGCGTGCTGTGGCCCGTCTCACCGATGTGACCGACTACTACCGTGAGCCCGCTTTCGATAAATTGTTGCCCGACCCGCATCCCATGTTCGAACGACCTTATACCCTGTGCATTAGTCTTGAAGACATGTTGGTACATAGTGAGTGGACGCGTGAGCACGGCTGGAGAGTGGCGAAGCGCCCCGGTGTCGACTACTTTCTACGCTACCTAAGTCAATACTATGAATTGGTTTTATTCACTAGTGTGCCTATGGCTATGGGGGAGCCTCTCATGAGAAAGCTGGATCCCTTCCAGATCGTTGTCTGGCCGCTGTACCGGGAAGCGACCAAATATAAGGACGGCGAAATCGTCAAGGTAAGTCTTGACTATGACAAGCGTGAAGCGTTCTACCAGCCACTAACATTCTTGTAGGACCTATCATACCTGAATCGCGATCTCTCCAAGGTCATTATTATCGATAGTAAGGCATCCCATGTTCAGAATCAACCTGAGAACGCCATTATATTACCCCCCTGGAAGGGTGATAAGAACGACAAGGACCTTGTTTCCCTCATCCCTTTCCTAGAGTACATATTCGCTATGGAGTACAAAGATACTCGCGAGGTACTCAAGTCTTTCAAAGGCACACATATTCCCACCGAATTCGCCCGTCGCGAAGCTATTGCACGTGCTGAGTTTAATAAACAACTCGAAAGCCAGAAGAGGAAACGGCCCTCGGGAGTGGGGGCATTGGGCAACATGCTGGGGCTGAAGGGGAACATGAACATGATGCAGCCAGCAGACGGTGAAGTTTCCCCGGCCGAAGCATTCGCCCAAGGAAAGATGCTGCAGGACATTATCCGCGAGAGAGGTCAGAGAAACTACGAGATGATGGAGAAGCAGATTCGAGAGAACGGTGAACAATGGCTCAAGGAGGCTCAACAAATGCAGGAGCAACAACAGGCTGAGGCGATGAACAGTATGAAGTCTTCGTTCACCGGCTGGTTCAAGCCACCTTCGTCAGACACACCACCAGAGCAGCCGAAGACCTCGTAGGATGAGGTATGGAGTTCCCTATTAAAAAAACTTGTACAGATACCGGGGGAGACGAATTTTCTTGCGTCGGAAATATAGTCGGCGTTGGTTGTTCCCAAGGGGTTATTACCCTCCCAAAACTCTACTCAACAGGGCGCATCATGTTTCTAACCGTCGAAATCGGCTAGGTGGTTTATCAGGAGATGAATTGGTTCTCTGCATACGGTTTTACGAGGCTGGGCCAATTATATAGAACAGGGGCGCCTCTCATTGTGCATATAATGTCTGTATATTAGTTAAAGGAGAGTGAGATCAAGGAGTGTGAGGGGCGCTATGAGACCTTAACGCAGCCTTGTCGTCGCATTGTATTAGCTCCGAGGCAGAAAAACGAGAAGTTGTACCATACATATCCAACATAGATGAGAAATCAATGTCCAATAAATAATCAACTGAGTCCCCCCATACCATCTGCCCTAATGGTGACGGGCACCGTGCTGTAACCCGTGATGATACTATATATCTCCCTCTGCTGCAAGTGCCGACCCGCTCATATGGCACGCGGAAAACGGGATGCGAAACGACCACGGTATAGTCGTAGCCAGCTCGACTCAGGGGCTACTAATTGCCAAACTTGTGATGCTCGTAGCACCACTCGCACCGCGGATCCGTCTGACAGTTGAAATCGCTACAAGTAGATGAAACGGTCAGCTCATAGGAAACGAATAGTGTTTCTTTGATCCACAACAGTATAATACTACATTCCTCACCAATCTTTCATTCTGGGTAGTGTAGAGGTGCGAAATACGAAAAGAAGCCATAATGAGACCGTATCGACCTAAAGCAAAAAAAAAAAAAAAAAGGGGGGGGTGGGAGGGGAGGGGGAGTTTAATGCTAAGAGGCAGCGGGAGAAAGAAGAAAGAAAATACACGAACCCATTGCAGTGCGTGCAGTAGCTTTCGATCGCGGCACAGTCCGGCTCCGTCATCACGGACGCCACGAGCCCGCGATCCTGGCCATTGCGGACTGGGGATGCGGCTACGAGAGCGGCGAGGAAGACGCTGAGGACCGTGCTGATGTACATGATGATATTCCGTTTCTCTTCTTTTTGCGTTGGGGAGTTTTTGGGAATTGTACTGTAGGGGGCAGTTATGATGATAGGATCGAACGAAGGTTTATAGCGACGGCTGAGTTAAGCGTCGATGGGAGAAGTAGCTGAACAAGCAATGAACCTGGTTTCTTCTTTGGTGGGTTATGGAAGGTCGAAGTGATCCGAGATAGTAGGTAGATGAAGGAACTCGAGGGCCGTCGCGGGTCTTTATACACATCTCCTCCTCTCTCGCGTTGTTGAGCCGGACCCGGAGATGGGTAAATACCAAGTGCCGGCCCAAGGCCACCTCATCAGCGTCGGTCGTATACCGTGGTAGAGCCCTCCAGGAACCTACATCTCTCTCTTGCTAACACACGATGCACCGTCAGTCAGCCTGAACCTTGACATCATCATCCCAGCTCGGCGAAGTGCTCCTAGGATCTTTCGTAGCGTTCCACATGGGCCTCGAACGTGACCAGGTCCTGTGGAAAGCAATCTGAAGCCTAACTCGCCATCGCCGTCCCTATCCATCTCGTCTGTATCGCGATGACAGCATTCTTCTATCGGGATTGCGTGGGCGTGATCATCATCAAGCAACGGTTCTCTTCTCTAGTAGCCCGCCTTTCCCCCGAGAGCCGGACGAGGCTTGCGTACAACCCAGGCGGTGTGGGATGGGAAATTCTCGTGTAGTGCAAGGTCTTATAGAACGTTAGTAGACAGCTTGGAATCAGGTCAGGGAAAGCACGTTTTTACGCAATTCGTGAAGAGAGAGGTGCACTGCATAGAATCCGTCCGTTCCAGCCCCCTTCACGGCAGTTCGTCAGGTCAGCATCGACAGATAGATAGATAGAGGGCAGTTAGAATACCATACAGTAGGGTTTGAAGGTAGCACAGCTTGATATGGACTTCTTCAAGCATGATTGATATCATGTAATACTGTTGTGATAGACTTCTAGTTAAGCATAATTAGGGCCGAATCCAAACGGCCGGGGCTAAACGACAAATCATCGGCCAGTATTAGTTAAGGGGAAACGAAGCAAAACGGCCCGTTGTAGTCATTTCTGTCGTATGTGAAAGGTACACACTACGTAGGAAGCAGTCATCATCATGTCCTTGGGAGAAGGGATACCGGCACCGGCTTTGCATAGCCCCGAGGAACGCAGCCTACCCAGCTCATTCTACTCGGCCAACCATGGTATCCCCTATCATTACGAGCGGTGAACAACCAGTCTCTCTGACATCTCGGCATAACCACTCAGCTACTATGACCAAGTTACAACATCGTGTGTCCAACCATACTGAGTCCGATGTTCGGGCGCCTCGACGAGTGATGATGAAGAAGTCGGTTGTTTAACGAGACTGGGAATAGACTGGCGAAACACAACAAACAATGGCAAGTAACCATAATCACTACGAGTATGCATTCTGTCGAGCGCGACGACCGATGACGGGATAATGTCAAGAATTGGAGGGGCACGACACACCGGCCATCAAGAGCATAAAATCCAGCTAGAGCGGAAAGATGAACGAGAAGTCAGGAGGACTGCAACGCTCTGTCAACGGGTTTTCGGGTTTCGGCTTGCTTACAAGGCATAAGGAACTAATAGTTTACCGCGCAGTAAGTAATGTTGATAGGTAATTAGGCTTAGCTCCCATACTCCCAACAAGCATCCATTTGTACGCCTCGAAACAAATCACTACATAGTAGTAGCACACACAGGAGATCGACGCGCGTGCAGCCGAAGCCGATCCGGAACAGGGCATCCGGCGTATCGCGAGACACATCAATGACGATTTAGCGAGCAGTCATTCAGTCGCGACACACACAAGATGCGATCTATCAGAGAATTGGACCACGAGCGCGTCATATCAACTCTTCCAGAAGCCAGGACGAGAGCGTACAGCAGACATAAGTACCGTACCACAAGGGCCCGAGCCGGCCCCGGCCCCCCTAGATGGCCAGCTCGGCTGATCTCACACTGCCGTCTCACACCAGATGGTAATCTTGTGTGAGTGAGATACGTAAGTTCCCCGGCCTATTTACGTAGGTGGGTAGATACAACCCCCCAAATCTTGTGTAGCTCGTCCCATATCATGCATTTGACCACATAACAACATTATGTCCACCATGTGTTTGTCCCACAGACGTCGACTTGTGACTTGTTCGGGCTAGACACGAGAAGGCCCTAACCGATTCCAGACGTCTCACGAGCCCGAGGAGAGAAAGCTGTCACTCGCAAGTTGGAAAAGTAAATGGCTCAAATCCTGAGGTGGCATGGATGCCAGCGTTTGAGCGCCACAACCCCAAGCTCCTATGAGTAAGAAATGTGAAGACGTCAAGATTTGGCATGGTAGATGCGACTGTTATTGCTGAAAGAAGTCTTGTCATGGTTTTAATCTTCGCGACCTGCCCTCGACAGTCTCTGTTGGTCTGGTTTGAACTCATGATAAACAAGAGAAGCGATGGGTTGAACTATTGCTGATGGGAAGCCGCCGCATCATCCGCATTTTATCGTTAACGGTAGTATCTTATTTGCGCTCTACAGCACTGGTTACTGGTTTAGTCTCTGGGCTATAGTCTTTTATATGCCTATCTCCAGCACTCCCCTCTCGCGACGCAGTCTTCATATACAGATTCATCATGACACGTGTAAGGGTATGCAGTCACCAAAAAGTATATCATCGGTAAATAAGGTAACAAGGCCTCATGATCGGTGATGACAGGTCCCAAATCCAACTCCATTCCAACTCCTAACGGGAACCCTTATAGTAGTGGTGTCTCCTTCCCGGGATTGCGCCGCTAGCAGAAACGCCGTGCTGCTCCTTCGAAATCAAAAGACAGAAGCCCGCGCTAGAAAAACCAGTTGATGGTCGGTCGCAACACATTGTTATTTATACGCCCCCAACCCCATCCGAGAATAGTAGCAGTGGCCATTGCATTTGGGCTGAGGTCGTCATGGTCGGGTTGCTCATGCTCATGGTTCCCACGTTCATGCCATTGACGGTACCACTATCGAGGATACTGCCTGATGGTCTGTGGCTATTTGTACCTCCTAGTGACATTAAGGCGTTCGCACTATAGCGGTCTTGGTTATCAACAACAGCAGCTGTCCAGTCATGCCAGGTATTTCCGCCTGAAGACTGTGGGCGCCACATCATATCAGGTTGTGTCAATTGCGTAGCCTGTGACGCAAAATTGGCTAACGGATTGTGGTCGGCAACGTGCACTTGTGAGTGCTGGGCCTGTGCCTGGGCCTGTGCCTGGGCATGAGCTTGGGCTTGTGCATGTGCTTGAGCTTGAGCCTGGGCTTGGGCTTGTGCTTGGGCTCGAACCTGTGCTTCTGCATGCGCTTGGGCCTGTGCCTGAGCGGTAGCGACCTGTCCTGCTGCTTGTGAGTATAAATAGGAATTGCCGGGGTCATAAGTGATGCCGTTGGGTGCATGTGTAGGCGTATTGGCATAGCTCAGGGGCTGAAAAGAAGTAGAATCAGATGTAGTGGTTTCGGTATAATAATTAGTACTAGTTGCCGGGATTGTATGTTCCTTTGGGTCGTTGACTCGCTCAGGCGTACGATTTAGGGTTGTGTTGGAATTCGAGTTGATTGACATGTTTGTATACGAAGGCGAGTGAGATTCTTGTTTAACAGGATCTTGAGAATGAGAAGGTTGTGATTGTGCCGAAGACCCATTCCTGGTGTTCTGAAGACGATCTCGTTCGATCCAAGCTATCGTGCGGTCAATTATAGAGCAGACAGCATCGCGAAGGCGAGTGCCAGAACCTGGCAAAAGACTTAGTAACGTGTGCCGCCAGTGTTTGTAAGAGAACTCACCCATTAAAGTACCAGTTTCGGCAAGGATGATTAGCCATGCTTGCATGTCTTCACGAAGGGCCTGCACCTCGGCAGCTGTTGTTTCATGCCTTCGTTCCCAATGTGCCACCAAATCGGAAAATATAGCTGCAACATATACCGCATTGCAATACCATGTCGTATCGAGGCATTTCAGCTCGTATAGCCTGCGCGCATGCTGGAGCATGGCCTTGGAAGTTTCCTCACATATTTGGGTGTTGGTAGCCAAGAGTTCTGGATCATCTGTGGCTGCGACTGAAGGGTGCCTTAAACACAGACGGAATTCAAGTGCTGACACGTCAGCATATATGGCCGACATCCTGGTTTCTTTCTCAGGCGACCCTGCATTCCCTATTCTTAGCCCTTCCGGAAGATGTTCGCGCCACGACTGTAGCTGCTTCTCGAGACCTTCAACAATAGCAAGATACTTCTTCGGGTCTTTCTTTGCGCAGTAGATGTCGGCAAACATCTCAAGATACAAAGTACTCATCCTCGAAGATGCAACGCCTATTTCATACTCACACCGACCAGGTATCGATGTGTCCACGCCGTCTTCGGTCAATTGCTCATCGGGAATAATTTGCGGAAATTCGACGTCCATATCCTCCAGTCTAATTGGCATTGGTCTTCCCATCCGCCCATTCAACACCACCGCTGTGGAGAGAATAACCCACCATACGCGTTTGCGGAGCTCGTTCTCCAGATTGGTGCCCTCACCGGGCTTCTTCCAGGACCTATGGTACCCCATCTCTATCGCTAAGTTTACTGCGTGAGATGCTAGTATGCTGCTGGAATCGGGTTTGGGGAAACGCATTGTGTGAGTAACCAACATAGACAACGCCTGCAGGCTTTTTAGAGACCTAGAAGTTACCAAGTGGAAGAATTTGCTCAAACCGAAATGATAATGCTTATTAGACAAATCATTCAGATGGGCTCTTTGCTCCGCTGATTGTTCTCGATTTCTGATACCATATTGAAGATAGATGGCAGCGAATACCATATGAATCATAACTTCCTCTGCAGCACTTAGAGTGTAGCCAGGATTATCGTAGTGTTGCCCTAGCTAGACAAGGTTAATTCTTTGATTCGTAGGTGAGAAGTCGGGATGTTTAACTTACAAGTGCCATGAAACTGGGTTTATGAAGCACAGGGTGGAAAGGGTGGATCATCACAAAATACCATTCGGCATAAGTGATGGCATCTTGTCTAGGTGGCAATTTGACAGCAAGAGGTTGGTTTATATTCATGGTGGACTGTAGCAACGCCTGAACAGACTTATTGTATAGCGAGGAGCCTTGGGCGGACGGAGGAGGCTCGTCCATATCCGGGACATCTAACGACCCAATATCGATGGTACTTCCAAGGATTGACAATGAAGTTCCCTTGATGGAGCTCAAGGGGGCCTGATCGATACCAACACCCAGATGGGCATCAGCAGGCCGCGAACTTACATTGCTATGAGAATTAGCGGCCATCGACATTGTAGCCGGTTCATCTTTGGTCCAGACCGGCGCACCCGGTCGGGACCACGACTCCTTCGAAGCCGTGTCCGCCTGAGGGGTGGGTGTCGAATCAGACGTGTCGTTGTCATTGCCATCGACACTGCCATTTGGGGCCGGGTCGGCAGGGAACGATGTTGAATGCCATGGCTTCACGTCCACACCATTGTTCTGGAGCTTTCTTTCCAAATCCCGTATGTGATTGATCATACCTGTCTTCTCGCGCTCGAGCTCCTGCATGTATCCTCTCCGTTCCGTTCGGCCGGAAACTCGATCGGTCACATAGCACTCGAGATTCTGGTTGATACAGTGGGAGCAGCCTTCAGGGAGGGCATCGCATCGAATCTTGCGAACCTGGGAGCAGTTGCGTTAGACATGGTAGATAGGCAAGCGGATGGTCAGATTATAGTGAATAGTGAGGGAGGATCTCGACAAGACAGATGTGCAGCAACCCGAGACCGAAACCGAGACACAGTGCACTTGCACGCGCGCATGGTCACTGAACCGCTAAAGAGACAGACACCATTGATGCCATTGTGTAACACTGGCCTCGCATGGATCGTGGATCATGGGTCGTGGCATGAGGGTGTCTCATTTTAGTCCCAGCCGGTCCCCAGTCGCGAGATTAGCTATCGCCGCCAATGATTGACTATGTGCGCCTCCTCGCACACACACAGACACCGGCACAGGCAAGCCGGCACGAGCATGCAAGCAAACGGAGGTGCGCATCGCCCGGACTACACACACGCACACACGCACACACACACCTTGCAGCGGTCGCAGGCTTGCCCAGTCCGGGTGTAGGACTGGAGTTTGCTCTTTACGACACTGGAGAAGTCGGCGCGACTGGGCCGCTCGCTGCGATCGAGCCGTGGCAGTTTGCATTTCGTCGACGTCGGAGTTGTCGACGATGTCGCGGCGCCTGAACCGTCGACGGCGATATCCGCCTCACCAGGCCGTTTCGGCGGACGGCCTGGAGGCATGGCGGTGCCGCAGAGCTCGTCGGGGAAGCCGTTGTCGTGGCGCTGTCGGATCAGTCGGAGCTTGTCTCGCGTTTTAGGGGGTTCTTTTTCTTTTCCGTCTCCTTTTTGCCTTTTTCGCGCAACGGTCTGGCACCGGCAACCAAAACACGCTACATACGCACTGCCAAGTGGGTTGTGGTAGATTGGATGACAGGACCACAAGAATCGCGGACTTTCCCTCGACCATCATTGGGAACGTAGGAGAGATGGAACTTGCCGCATGCAGCTCCAAGAAGAGCGCAGGGGCTGTTAGGGGGAGGGTCCCTACTTGCCTGGGTACGCAGCATCCACTTGTCAGATGTTGAAGGTACACTTCCAAGGTTGCGAGGTACACACAGTTGGTAGTGCACTCCCGCCAAGGACCGAGTAGCTTGTGCCGTACATATGTACCTGCTCTAACCGGACACCGCAGGATTGGGCAGGTAGGCTGTGCTGGTGTGAGTAAGAGTACACTACACCACTAAGTCCCTAGATAGTGTAGCTTCCAAGGTTCTATCCCGAGCTTCTACCCGGGCCGGTAGCGCGCCATCAACCTGACATTTCACGCCGCGGGATTGCCTACCCTGGCACTCCGTCCGTACTGTACTCCCGCCCGCAAGACATGGCTGTGGGCAGTCAGTCGACCTTTTTGCAACTCGTACCATGAATTTGGAAGGTAGTGTTACCTCTGTAGCACCTTAGGATAGCTTACAACCATTGAGCTTCCAGTAATGAATGCGGTGAGTTCCTTCGGTACAACGACTATACATGCACATCGCGCGCATGTACGCTGAGCGAGATGGCCTGCATGCACTAGATAGACTAAGCGGGCTGCTGATAAAGGCCAAGGTCAGAGTGTGTTCGTCTGTTCAAATCACACAGGAAGTGAACACACGCTCTATCTACGACTTATGTAACTATATGTAAGTAGGTAGCTTCGCTGCGGCCCTCGTAAAGCGTAAAGGTGGTTTAGGCGCTAAGACTAACAACGTGCCGCTCCTAGGCTACCTACCTACTGTAGGTATTCGCGACTCGTATTAATGACAACATTGGCAGAACACTACCTACATGGTCTAGCTTGATACTAGTACACATTTGGCGGCGAATGGGGACTGAAAGTAACCCAAGCCCCCCAAGTCGGATATTAGGAAGCCAAACAGAAGAGGCGCAGAAGACTGACCTGAGGGATAGCCCTTGGCAAAACGTGGCATGACGACTCACAATGTAACTGTCTCATACATATACGCCGATCATCTAATCAGCCGCAATGTTCACTGTTCAAGGGCATGTGCTGATGTTGGCCATTAAGCCGTTGCTCACATTTCCAAGTACATTGAGATCGCTGCAATGAGACTGAGCGGAATGAACTTGGAGCGCCTTTACTTAGTGCGTATCAACCAAAATAAGCTTTTAAGACCCGCAGATGACAGGATAAGTATAGCTTGGACCAAGCACCATGCATAGAAACTCAAATAACCCTCTAAAGCATGTCAGGTACAATTATAGCCACATACACTATTGTGTATGACGATTTATAGACCGGGATAAGCTCGACGAATATATCACCCAAAACGTCACGGCTCAAGATATTACACGTGGATTTAGGTTTGTAGTTCGCACCGGATAGCTATTGTCGCTGATGTGAGTACTGAGGTTATGCCTTTAACAAGCAGCTTTAGCTATCAGGTGCTATAGCAGTAACAACCAGGGCTATGAATTATTAGTATTAGACACCCATCGAAGAAATTTGATGATATTCTTTTTCTTCAAAGATACTCTGAAATCTAGTGATGAGGTGACTTCATTCAGCGATTCTCTAACTGTTCGTTGGCACTGGCGAAGCCGACCACAACTCACAACGGAACGGAGATATCGGCCGTAATAATTTTTTAGCAAGCAGCTAAGGGTGAGTCTAGTATATATGCTTACCTAGTGTTGATATGTTTTGAGTTTCACTAGACCGGAGAGTTCTTCGTCCCTACGGGGCTATAGTTGGTGTTATAGTTGGTGTTATAGTTGGCGTATGGTCCTATGATATCGTCGGTTATAGCTCTAACATTAGATGAATACTCTGTATGTTATTGTAACAAGGCTTATAATTAAGGGGGTTAGGAGGATATTCGTATTGCTATTAATCTTCTATAGCATCAAGGACTCCATAGGTCACAGCGGACTTGGCCCCCATCTGGTCTAAGCGGGGGATCCGCAGCTTATACACTATGTTCGAACAACCTTGCCTCGCTTTGCCTACTTTGGTCTCATATACTTGTCTTCGGATGCTATGGGGGGTCAGGAGAATAAAGGGGCCTTATGTTTACTGTATATCACGACTTCGTTTCGGACCGTGTAACAGTTATGGTGCCGGAGGGACACTTTCTGGTCTCATTTGCACAATATACTTGGAAAACGAGAACCATGTTAGCTAATTGTCGAAAGGGCCATTAGCTCAATATGGTCGCCAGGGAGGTAGAAATGATAACGGCTTAAGCAATGGGCTAGGGGCATGGAGCCCATGTGCAATGGAGTGACTACAACTTTAGATGTAGGAAAGGATTGGTAGGGATATCATAGCGCGATAATGTGACAAAATGATGAAGAATCAGTTAGACTTATTGTGATGTTATACTTTGTTGCAGTCGGATAGTGTGATTGGGACTCTCTGGACTATAGGAGCTGATGCTAACCTCTATATATGTAATTGGAAGGATATGAGGATCATGTTTTCTGTTAGCACCACGACACTCGAGTCCCGGAGCTGACTCACAGAAGATGGCCACAGCAAATAGCAAAACTAGCATCGTAAAGTTTAATTATTGGTTAGATGGATGTACTTCTCGATGGAGTGGGCGGTCAAGGTTGACTCTGTATCGCCAATCAAATCCCAACGGGAGCACCAAACCTTCAGCCTACTCGATAACAATGGACCAGCATTGCACCGACTGGGGGAGGGGAAGACTGAACTCTAAGTAGTAAGCAACTAACATAGGGACGTCGAGAAGGCCAGCTGTCGACAAAAATCGCAATGCTGGGTAGGAGAGACGTCAGCGGCGACTGGCCCGCGCATCGGAGAAGTTCAAAGCAATGTCCAAGTGCGAATGCAGTTGAGACCAAAAATTAGTACCTTAGGGTTTAGATAAGGGAAATGATGAATTGTATAAACTTTACCAACCGAATCGAACTTGATCTCGTAGCAAAAGTCGATTGCGTAAGCGGTTCGAGGATAGTGGACATTGCTACGGACAACTATATAGTAAACCCAAGCTTGTGATCATGTGGTAGGCAGAGTCGAGGTGTTGTGAAAACTTTGCAGGTTACGCCGAGTTCTAGCATATAACTTCGACAGGAGTTTTCGACAGTTGTAAGGCCTGGACTCGATAAGTTACGTCGAATAAGTTGGTTTCGAAATATACCGTAGAAGCATGTAACCGAATCCGGCTTAACCTGTTGCTTGCTCTGATAGACAGTCATAGGTTCAATATATCTACTTACCAATTGTCAGGAACCCTGTACTGGAGGTAAGCAATATCCACTTGTTGTTGCGCGAAGGCTTCTAGAACACTTTTGTAGACGCTATCTGACTATATACAGGAGTCTCTTCGTCCGCGTCCGCGTGCCTCGTGACACCTATATGGTAATTACAAAAACCTAATTTTCTATACGTAATGCTTTAGAATACGTCAGTTGTCAACACTAAGTAAATTGGGCAGCAAAGTCCGCTTGGTCGACAACAGCTAGGACTCAGTAGTATACCATACCTACTCATCACCATAGGACATTGAGCATCGTGTGTAACTGCTCTAGAGCGCTTTGGCTTCTTTCACCAGCTTGTTGTTCGCTGTGGCCCTCCCAAGAACCTGACAAGCTGTATAGACCTCCCGCGGAAAGAGGAAGCGGAGGCGCTTCGCACTTTCGGAAGTGCGGAACGCTGTTTTAGAACCGTGCCAAACGTACTTAAATTCCTCTTAACCAGAACAGGTCTGACATAATCGCGCTGCTGGATGATCTCGCGAAGGTACCCGACTACTGGATCGAATATTACAGGGCCCACGGCGCTGCCGAGCCTTCTGGGGAACCGTCGTAATCGACTCCGATAGCTCATAATTGAAGAAGACGACGCGGGATAACATGAATCAATCTTTTCATGATGGTTGACTCCAGTGTTCTTGTGCAGTGTACGGTAGTTAAACTCCCATGGCACTTATTCGACGCTCATCTATGGGAGGGTGGTATAAATCTGTCACATTGCCCCATAAGCATGGCCAGGTAAAGTAGCGGCGAAGTGACGGCTTATAACATGGGGAGCTTTTGAACTGCCTGACGAACAACTACCGACGGTAGCTTGTGGTCATTCATGGCCTCTAGTCGTAGATACTGGTTCCGTATATCTGTATACACGATCCTTTGCAATACATGCGTGGCGCACATTGTGGCATTATCCACCTGTCCTACCGTTATTTCGCTAATTTCTTTGCACTTGGTATCAACGGTACCTATCTAGAATATGACAGTGTTGAGGGGAACGGCTTACAGAGATCGAATACGTAGGCGTAGGTATTTTAAGGGACCGTGCTCTTAGTGGAAGCATGATGTCTACTTTTTAATTACGGAGTTAAACAGCCTTCGCCGTTGCTAAAAATGCAGTGCAGGGTGGGGGTGGGGGAAGCAGAAGACGCAGCTGAATGAATCACGCTCTGCGGAGGGCTAAAAATGCAGTGAAAGTCCTACTATTTTTAGAAACATGCCTTAGACTCTTTGCAGTTAGGTCCTCTCGTGCTTCCAGGTTGCCAAGGGGAAAGTATGGAGCAAGCAGTGAATCCAGGTTATGCGAAATGTGAGGCGAATAGCTGAGAGCTGAGGTTACCCTCGGCTATGCACTTGCGAGAACTTCCTTCGACCTAAGCAGACACATAACCGTGTCGCAATATGATAGGAAAAGTTAAAGATCTCAGAGACCTAAAGGCAGAAAGCGACCACCCTTACCCTCACCCCTCTAGACCATTGTACAGATGCCCTGCAACACCTCTCACCCCAGAAGCCCTCGCCACTACTTACATGCATTACACTACTTGCGCACCTACACTATGAGTTGCAGGTGCTTCGTCAATCCTTCAACAGACACCCCTCGCCGCTTTAGAGACCACCTTTGATAGCATCATAATACTTAGTAGTTCCCGGCCACTCGGTAGCTCGATCAGCCAGTCCCCAGGCAAGAGTACAGGAACATTAGGACGGAAGCTAAGTGACTGCCCAAACGACGAGCGCCCTTCAACATCATATGTCCATCCTAGTTTGTGACGCCATGATGTAGAGCAACTGGGGATATGATGAGTAGAGATACTTATAGCTGAGCTGGGCTGTTTCTCGTAGTAGGAGCGAATTCATTCAACCACGCTTCGTAGGCCGCCAAGCTCCGCGCGTCCATGTACATTTGCGTAGCTCCATTCAAGTCATACTTAGCAACCAGTCATAAGACTTCTATTTAACAGTGTTTAACGCTCGGATTGTCTTCTTCAGTATATATAGCAGTTTATTTGCTCATGCTGTCAGCAAGCGTTAACGCAAGAGTCTAGTCGCATGTATGTATCATTATAATTTAGGCCGGAGCCGCGTAACGTAGGAGCAGAGCTAGGTCTATCAACTTACGCCAGGATACCTTACAAAATCAAAAGTCCAAGCCGGGATCTTTGCTTAATCGGCCATCTAAGTCCCTTTATAAGGCGTGCCAATAACCAAGCCGAGAACATGGTCGGTACCCCCGGAAGCCAGTCCGTGACGCTGGTTCGGAGTAGTCAGAGCGGCATATGATCGAGACCCCCCGTTCAAGAGGCCATCTAATCAAGAATCATATCGCCTAGCGTGAAGTGCGAGGTTTCCAGCTGAAGCGCATATAGAGACTTGTTCATCATTGGTATCCCTGCTGTCAACGTGTCCATTTTCCCAGCCGCGTAGGCATACGCCACCCTGCCACTGCCTGCTCATTCCTAGCTGCTCACACCAGCGCCTCCTTTCCATATGACGTAGCAGTTAGCGCTGCGATCAAGCAGCAGCCGAACAACTGCCTCATGCCCTCCATCAGCTGCGTATATTAGCGCCGCATTCTTAGTACCGTCTTTTGCGTTAACATCAGCACCACGATCAAGCAGCAGCTGAACAACAGCTTCATACCCTCCTTTAGCTACCCACATTAACACTGTCCATCCATGTTCGTCCTTTGCGTTGGCCTGCCCCCGGAGCTGCAATCCCCAAATCTTATCTTCAAGTAGTTGTTCAACCCAGGGAACAATGCCGAAGCAAGAAGTCATATGCAACAAGGAAGAGGGCGTTTCATGTTGTCTCTTGCAATAGACGTTCAGCCAGTTCTTCCGAATGTGAGATTTCTTTTTGAAGAATGGTCGCGATCGATGTAGGAGCTCCTTTGCACACGTGGAAGAGCACCTTACATGCTCCGGCCAATGCAGTACCGCATAATCCAGTAGCGGAGACTCTCGCAGACAAGATGAGTCATAAATGTCTAGAGATCTGTGTTGTAGAGCGCTGCTCTCAATCGAATTTAAACATGTCTGCGCTGGTCCAAAACTCTGGGTGGCTGTCACGGTCTATTCGCAACAAGTATTCCCTGGCCGACTGGTGGACAAAAGTGATTTTGTCTTCATGCACCTTAAGAAAGGGCCCGCATAAAGCAATTTCGTCGCGAGCAGCTTGCTCGGCATTAATTAGGGGAGAAGACTGTATACCTGTAGCAGCTACAAGTTGCAGGCTGAGAGGTCGGACAGCAAACGTAGCCCAACGCAAAATCAAGGCGGTGTGCTGCCTTCGATTGCCTTTAATCTGGAGTAACATTCGGTCAAAAATTGCACGCAGGCCTTTTGGAATAGCTCCGAGAGTCTCTTGGATCTCCGTACATATCTTCTTTCTGGAGAGCTCATCCGTTACGAAGCCAACCCATAGGAAAGTACCTTCAGCCTGTTTTAGAAGGGTATCTTCGACATTGATGCGAAATTTGTCAGTGAACCCTTCTGTGCTTGACAGTTCTCTGACTCTGGCGGAAATAAATCGTTCAATGTCATTGCTCATATGTTCGTTGTTGTCAGGGTCGAGTTTCACTCGAGGGAAGGCATTCAGCCCAGCGATATCCGGGCGGCTAACAATCGCTAACTTGAATCCTGTATCAGTTTGGTCTGAGGTCCTTGATGAGAACAAGTCGATAAGTTTTGTAACCAGTAGTCTTGACGACTCGTTGTCGCATTCGTCGAGTACATCGAGGACGCAAAAGTCTGTCCCGAGGTTGGGATCTTGGAGGAGCTTTCTTAATATGGCCCATAGAGCATGTACCGACAACAACGTGTACTTAGCTTCCTCCGGCTTTTTGAAAGACGGCAAGACATGTGTGGCCAGATTTGGACACTTTGTGGGTAGCTGGTGCACCAACCCCCGAAGGATAGCTACTGCATTGTTACGTTTATCATCTTGGTGGCTGCAAAAGTAGAACAGCAGTTTTTAGTTCTCCGAATCGTGACAGAGCCTTTCAAGCTCTTCGGTGAGGAAGATTGATAGCACCGTCGTCCCTTTGCCAGGCCCGCCAGATATCCAGAGAAGCTGTGCACCACCTTTAAGCCACGATTGGTAGGTACCATTGTCTCTGATCCATTCACACGTGCCAGCGGTCCTCTTGCCTTTTGTCCTTACGAGACTTTCTCGATCGACGTAGGGATCCGTGAGGAATAGGGCGTTACAACAGGCGTCAACTTTGTCTTGAAAGGCTTCTGTGTATTCATGGTTGTTAGCAAGAATCCTGGGCTCCACGTCGGGAAAAGGAGTAAGCAAATTATCCGAAAAAGCTAACTTTGGGGATCTTCGGTCCCTGTGTGCTGTGTCGGTGCGTGGTTGATGCCCACGACAGCTTGTGAACCGCCCGTGGTGGATACATCGCCAATGTGGAATTGCGACAGACCGTCGGGCATCATGTTCTTCTCCGGTAGATCGTCTAGTGCACTAAGCTCAAATGATACAGAGTAAAGCGCAAAGTTTGCCTTACACAAATGTGCGAGCATGTCCCTTTTGCGGAGTCAGCAAGGTGAAACTTTAGTCTCGGACGACTCTGTCGGGGCAGAGCTTTCAGCCCCAAGCCCAAGCCACCACCACGAACCAAATGGAGCTGGCTGGAAAAGAGAAGGGGTGATATGTGTGTGGTTCGTCAGCCGACCGTTTCTTGCGATTTTGTTGCTATACCCAGCGCTATAGCTAATACCTGCTTCTGATAGCTTACAAGCTGTTGCGAATCCCCTTTATTCTATTTTGACAAGATCTTATACAGAAACTATAGTAGCCCCTAACTTTCAATATACTACATAGAATATAATTCTGTTTTTTATTAGCTTAGTATAAGGTGAGAGCTGCGATAATACTTTAAATTAACGATTTTGTTTAGCTTTCGTCGCATACGCGTCACGTGAAGAAGCCTGTGCTGTGGGCGGCACATAGTATGGAGAAGTCCATTTGCAGATTCCAAAACCCCAGTCCTGGAGGCATTTATACCGACCATCATTTGTATACCAAACCAAACACGCGCTATTATTCTGCTTATTACTAATCTGCTATTACATGCTTCATAAAAATTTTCAAACAATCCCTTCCTTGCTAACCTATCGGATCGTGGGCCCCTCGAATCCTCTTGAGTGCGGAGCAGTGGCAAACTTCGAACCTGAACCTTTTAATCCTTCCACTGGGAAATACCCCATGTAGAGTGGGAAGACGAATCAAATTTTTTGTGCATAAGACACGTCCTTCCGCCGATGTTCTAGTTGTGAGAAGTAAAACAATTGTCCCAACATGTGGATCTTCTTCCGGTCAACCTTCTTCGACGCCGTCCGTGGTAACCACGACATGAGAACGAATCTCGTGGGCATCATGTAGTGCGGGAGCGTCTGTGCGATGGCGTCTTGAATATCCTCAATCTTCTCACGTGCAAAGGCGTCTGTGGTGGCATCCTTCAATAGGGGCACGGCGTTTGTTGTGGGAGGTGTGCTGTCAGGATGCTCATCTAGATAGAGCAAGGCGGTCAGACTTGGCTCGTCTTGGCCGTTGATGATCCCTAATAAATCGACAATGATATTGTCGTTGTCTGAGAGGCATTTCTTGGCTTGGTGCTCTACTTCTAGTGCGTCAATCCTACAACCATCTAGTTTCAAGATGGTATCCTTGCGACCCAGGTACGTGATGGTGCCGTCGTGATTCAGTCTGCCAAGGTCTCCCGACCTATATATCCGCGTGTGGGTTCTGCTCGGGTGCATCTTGAACAACCATGGGGGAATTGTCTTTAGGAAACCAGCTTCCGTTCGTCGTGTTGCCGTATCGTCAAGGTACCCACGGGACAGATGGGGCCCTTCCACCAAGATTTCACCTACTGACCCAATGGGCATTAACTTATTGGGCGAAGATGGGTCGACGAGCCATATTGTTCCTGTTGATGGCCGTCCAACCTTTGCGCCGCCAACAGGATCAGGTTTTGTGTTCAGAGCACAACATATGGCTACTTCTCCCATGCCATATTGATTAACTAGTTTCGTCGCGCTATTACGCCATTTGGTGACGAGGTCCTTGGGAAGAGGTTCACCTCCAATACATAATGTTTTGAGGTTAGGGATATCTTGGGGTTCTAGCTTGATAGCCACGGTCGGTGTCAAGAAGATGGTATCGGCGGCCATCGAGTTGATTTCATGTGTCAAGTCATTAACTGTCTTCATCGGTCCAGGGACACAACAGCAACCACCGAGCACTAAAGGAACTAAGAACTCCAGATTGCTTATGTCGAAGGCATAATCGTCGAACTGCAAAAACCTCGTGCGTGAGTCGAGCCCAAGGTCTCGGGCGTAGTTCTTGATGGCGGAAGCATAGGCCTTGTGGCTTTGGATAATTCCCTTTGGCGTGCCGGTACTGCCAGAGGTAAAGAGGACCAGGCAGGCGCTCTCGGGTTGGACTGTCTGACAGGCCTGAGATCCCGCTGGGAGACTCCGTATCCATTCTGGAGATAATTCGAGAAGCGTTGGGACTATGCCTTGGAATCGTTCAACGTGACACGAATCAGTGAGTAAGATGCGCGTCTTAGTCCGAGCTATTACGGACTCAAGATAAACAGGAGGATCGCTTGCAAACACTGATATGTAAGCACCGCCAGCCCGCAAAATAGCCAGGCGTGCGACGATAGCCCAGGTCGACTTTTCGAAGCAGCTCAACACGAAGATTTCGGGGCCAACGCCCAATTCCATGAGTCGGTTCGCAAGTCGCAGGGAGAGGTCGTCCAATTCCTTGTACGTTAAGTTCCCATCCCAGGAGCAGATGGCCATCTCGTTGGGTCGTTGGCGACATTGTTCCGAGATTAGATCATGCAAACAACTGTCCGCAGGTGTATGATCCATGGCTGTCCAGCTCTGGATCTTCTCCTTATCGTAGTTTGCGCATGCATCTATTTCTCGGAGAAGTGTATAACTTGAGGAGTTCCCAACCTGCGAGTATATTTGCTGGAAGGTGCGCAGAATGCTTGTCGCCATATCTGCGCTGGTATGAGACAGATTATAGACAAGCTTGATGGACGTGTGGGAAGGTCCAGCTATTAGTTGAACATCTGCCTGAGGCCCTGTTAGTAGCATGTCTATTTCCCGCGGTAGATATCCACATCATGCTAACACTTACTTCAAGATTGATGGCATTCTGGTCATTCTCAGCTTCTCGGAAGTAGACACCGGTATTACAGTTATGACGAGATGACCTTTGGTCCACAACACCAATGCCATGGCCTTCGATTGAAGCATTGGAATCCAGCTCACTTCTATCAAGGCGTTGTAAAAACGACCAGATTGGCTCGCCGGGATCGATTCGGGTGTAATACTGGACTGAATCACTCTTATTCACTGCCTTTGGCGTCCTCGTCTTGGACTCTTCGTCTTCATCAGGGCCAAGGGGACCGAGGTACTTGAAGCAAATGACATCTGCCACAACAAAGCACTGTAGTGTCGAAATCCAACAGGCCTTTAAAACTGTTGCAAACGAAACCTCCGAGAGAGCAAATGCGGGATTCTGTTGATCAACAGGGTCCACATCTACACTGATGGTGCCTCTTCCGGTAGAAGTAGTCTCTGTGCTGGAAGGCGGCAAGATGCAGTTCGAACGATCCAGACGAGGGACCTGGTCTCGGTCACGAACGTCAGCCATTAGGACCACAAACTCAGTAATAGTATATCCTAACGTCAATGGAATGGTAACTGAGGGCACTAGCTAGGCAGAAGATAAGCGGAAGGGAGTAAAGATGAAAAGGAGAGTTGAGAGTCAATGACGCACTCATCGCTGGCGTACCTGAAGCTACTCCTGAAATGTCATATATCCAACCACGCCTATTATAAACAATATCCATGGAAACCCGAGAGCCAGCCTAGCGGTAGCCGCTAACTTGACAAGCGGAAGCTGGCCATGGCTTTCCTCATTTCATTACACTCTATTTGACAGAGGTCTCAGCACATTCCCGCTGCAATAGCTAGACTCAAAAGTCATGGGCAGTGTGAACACGGTACGTAGTCTCATCAGGTCGCCGTTCTCGCGCCCTGCCAGCCACTTACGTATCGAGCACTGTATGGGGAATCATGTTCACCGTCTCTTCTGTCGCCTCTGCCGCTATCCAGTAGAGTTGAAGTCAGGGCCCCAGGTTTGTAAGTACCGAGATGCCACTGCAACCGGCGTTCTCAGAAATGTCGATCCTCAACAATTTTCATCTTGGAACAGTACGCAGTGCACTAGAGCTCAGTTGTGATCGGCTACGTGCGTGTCTGCATGTACCTATTCACTAGTGTCTGCTGTAGTCAGCTAGCCCCAGAGTCTAGGCGCATATTCAGCTCGCGCCGAATCCCGGGAAAGCCTTATAAAGCCCCGCTAAACTCCCGAGCCAGACGCATTCGGAAACGCGCATGGCCCTCAGCACCCGTATTGGCTGTCCTGGTGCTCCCTGTAGCCCACTTGGGGCATCGTGTACTGGTACTTGTCGCGACCTCGCTGCGACTTACAACAGGGTCCTGGATATTCTACTCGGAATGACACAACAACTGCGGCCTGTTCCCATACTATGTATGCGCTCGTTGTCACGCCAATGAAGATCCTCTCTCAGCTGCCTTACTTTACTTCTCGTCTGTATTTCGTCATTTTCATGATCTCTCTTTGGAACATGCAATAGATGGCTTACTACAGCCACCTGATATGATACCAGCGCCAAATACCCGTGCCAGTGATGAAGTGAATCATACCACACATCCATGCACAGCTCAATACTGTTGCGGTCGGGCATTTGTTTTGAACTCTTCTGAACAACCGCATCGCCTTTCCCGGGAAATGTCGTGTAAAACAGATAATGAATGCCAGCGCACTGATGAGGGGTATCTTTGAGGTTGGCGCCATGATGTGCGGACCTGAAATGCAGCAAGCTGGGTAGGTAGCATGTATGGGCACCCAGCTCGCATACTGCAAATGCAACCTTGATCACATGTAAAGTCAGTCAACTTATAGATTTGAGTGGTCCTCATACGTCCTATGAAGTGTGACTATACAGTCTACGTGCTCCCCTCAAGTTCCTCGCCTTCGAGCTGTATTCCACCTTTGCTCTCCCGTCTCCCTCACTCTCCCTTAGTACGCCCACATTAGAGCACACAAACCAGTGACCACGATGAGTTACAAATATTACCCCATTACAGGAATCAAGGACGGCTGGGGCCCCGGTGGCAAAGTCCCAGTCCGGCGAGATTTCGATGAGTGGAGTACGAGCAAGGACCCAACAGACAAGACTCAGTTCATTCTCTACCTGCTGGCTCTCAAGAGACTGCAAGCAGTCGACCCGGCTAATCGAGACTCGTACTTCCAAATTGCAGGTGGGAGGCAACTGACACAAACGAGTGATACACTGTGGCCTAATTCTTATAGGCATTCATGGCTACCCATACTCCCCCTGGGATGAGCCCTCGACCACCCAGAAAGAAATTGGCAGGAAAGGATACTGCGTTCATGCCAGCGTCCTGTTTCCCCCCTTTCATCGTCCCTACATGCTCCTCTACGAGGTACTGTGGTCTATATCTGTATGCCTAACCCTTGGACCGTCGCTCATGATGGCAAATTTAGCAACGTCTCTATGAGATTATGGTAAACGAGATTATCCCCAAGTACCCAGCTTATAAAGACAAATACCTTGAAGCTGCTCGCACATGGCGTCACCCATTCTGGGACTGGGCCAAAAACCCTAGAGTGCCTGACATGTGTCGCTACAAAACGATCGGAATCACATTTGGGGGCGAGCCAAAGGTCGAGATAGCCAACCCCCTTTACCAGTTCCGGATGCCCAATGACAAGAAGATGAAGGTCTACGGGGTGGGACCTGTCGTAAATTTTGACGGTGGCGACCCTTTTGAGGTAGGTGTTATCATCAGGGCTTTTGCCTAGAGGTCGTTACTAACACTCTGGGATTTCTAGTATGGAGAGTGCATCGCCACCAGCCGCTGTCCGACTGACGAGGAACGTGGCGACCCTGACAAATGGGCGAATGGCGTCGTCCACGATGAGACGGCAGACGGGCTGTTGGCCGAGCACTCGTCTATTACGGAAATGTCATACGGGTCCGCCGCCGAGCTAGTATACCGGCTCCTCACTTATCCAATGGACTATGATCACTTTGCTACCCTCGCTAGAGATGAAAACATGACAAGTGTAACGGCTAGCACAACGAAGGTCACGAACGACATCAATATAGAATTCATACATAACAACATTCACTATTGGGTTGGTGGCAATGGTGGCCATATGTCCCAAATTCCAGTGGCGACGTTCGATCCCACCTTCTGGTTACATCACTGGTGAGAACTCCTCGGCCGCGCCCATCAAAACTGATTTTGCTGATTATTAATTGAATCGATACAGTAACATCGATCGCTTGTTTGCCATATGGCAGTCTCTGAATCCAGGCAAGTGGTTTGAGACAGATATCCAGAGGTATTTCGATCAAAAGATTGTCGGCAGCGGTACCTTGATCACGAACGAGACACCTCTACGTCCTTTTCACAAGGATACCACAGGTACATATTGGACGCCAGAAGATACCCGTGACTGGTTCAAACTCGGCTACACGTATCCCGAGCTCCTCTCTGGCAAAGAGACACCCACTGAATTGCTCAAGATGGTCAATGACACTTATGGTATTACTCGTAAAGAAGCACTGATGCTGGCCCAGAGTGCGAATGCTGTGCCACCAGGTGTGGAGCTCACAGATGACGGAGCGAGGACGTACGACTACGCCCTCAGCATTAAATATTCAAAGTAAGATATCCCTTTTTATCCTATTATTTCCGTCAGCTGTCCAGCTCTGCTTACACATATGACCCCGCAGATTTGCCTTGGGTGGTCGACCCTTCAACATTGAAGTCTTCTTGCGACCCGAAGGGGAAACGGAGAACACTTTTCGAACTGAAGACTTCGTCACCAACGTGTTCAACTTCAGCCAGCCTCCCGACAACGAAGATGGCGTAGAAGTCTGCAGCAACTGCAGAGAAGGGCAGGACCAGAATGTTCAAGCGACGGCCTATATCCCTCTCACGTCGTACCTCCTCAAGATGTTTCAGCAGCAGCAGCTAAACAGTCTCGAGCCACCGACCGTCGAGAAGGTCCTTGCTAGAATGTATTGGAGAATCGTGGATATCGTTAGTCCCCGCCTATACAGATACGAAGGAATACGTAGCTAACATGTCTGCGCAGGGAGGTGCTACCATTCCTGAGGAACAATGGAAAGACACCATGGGTCTCGATCTTTCCGTCTCCAAGACCCAAATGTCATATAGCACGAATCCTACGAAGCCAACAACATTCCCAGACCCCGAAAAGATTCCCAACTTGGGAACAGGTGCAACGGATCCTCCTCCGCCACCAGTGTAAGTAGCCGATCCTTCCTATCCCCGAACAGACTTTTTACTAACTGTCTCACGTAGGGGAGTTGTTGGTAATAACATAACTGTCAGTAAGATCAACAAGCTCTCAGAGGCAGTATCGGCAGGAGGCTCTATAGTCTTCGCATCGCCGTCGATGAATCTGGACAAACCAACTCGTGATTATGGAACCGGCATAGCGCTCCTCAACTGGAATCCGGCTAGTACGGCTGACCCTCTTGACACGGAGAATTACGACATCCTGCTCTCCATGGTGATCAAGAGTCAGCGCAGAGTAGTGCAGTGCAACCACAAGCTGGCCGGAAAGGGCTACAACCTGATCAAAGAGTTTTCGCCAAGCCCCTGGTTTAGTAGCAGCCCTAAGATTAGAATCGACATTAAGGACGGCGAGTTCGACATCTATGTCGATGGACGCAAGGTTCAGTCATACAACAGGGAAATCAAGAAGAGCGTGACGCACGTGCACTACTATAGTACACCGTCTCGCGCGGAACCGGCCATGGCAAGGGAGATCACGGCAAATACATATCAGGAGACTGCTAGGGTGTCGTAAAGCGAGCTGGCTCTTGCCCTCGGGTTTGATTACTGAGCGAAGATACATATGCCTTTCATTAACTACATTTTCATCTTACTATCAGTGCTTCGATTAACACGGAAAGTCTCTCGTGGTTAACTGAGTTACGATTTCAAGTTGTCTAGTCAAGTATATCGTCAATTGATCCCTCTATATCTAAGTATCTATTCTATACGCATGCATGTCTATGAAACGCCGCCACGCACACCTCATTGTTGCAAGAGGATAGGTAACATTTGCGGCACCAGTCCTTCTCCGTTGATTCTATGCCGCAGACGAAGCACCATAGAGGAATCGCGTCGCATTTTTCCGCTTCCTGACTCAGAAGCTGTCTCTGCCCCTTGCTTTCTTGCCCGAAGACTTGTCTCATCAGCCCCTCCCGATCAGCAGAGGTGCTGCTTAGCTTCGGAAGCAATCGGGCCCAAGGGCTGCGGCGCCGGATGGCGCACATGACACGATACCGCAAGGCTATATTCCTGTCTATGGCGATCACTGCTCCCAGGCCCTGGACGGCGCCCGGTTCCTTGGTACTGGGATCTAACTCGCCCAGGACATCGCGAATAGCTTGGCCGATTCGTTCGCTCTCCTCCGGCCATTTTTCGTCCACCGATGCACGCAGGATACTGAGGGCTTCAAGAAGAATAGGTAGTCTTATCGGCCGGCTCACAAGGGCACGCCAGTAGCGTATTGTTTGGCGAATGTCCTCTTGCTTGGTGTACGTGAGACCCTTAGTCGTAACGCCTTCGAAACTTATTGCGATGCCGCTCACACCAATACCTTTCCCGAAGATGACAAGGTCGGGCTGGTACTCTACTCCTTCGCGTGCATACTCGGGCCTCTGAAATGCAAATGGTGCGCCACATCGCATCGCTGTCATCGTTTCGTCTACAATGAGCAGCAACTGGTTCCGAGCGCAGCACGCTTTAACTAGGCCAAACTTTTCAGGGGTGAAAACGAGACCGTCTTCGGTGCTGACCATATCGAAGACTACTGCGATGGCACCTTTCGCCTTTGCCTCCGCAAATTGGGCATTCAGGGTCTGTTCATCCGCTTCTCTCATATTGACCACAATCGGCTTTGGGCCAGCAGCTATCGCACTGGTCTCCCATTCTTTGGATGCGTGCGCCTATGTCCCGATTACCTATTAGTAGTCTTGGCATAGTCTTTCGAATAAGCAAACACTCACAAGAGGTCCATACCCAGCACCGTAGATGTTATCGGCGACTACAAAAGTCGGTGAGAGGACATGTGTCTCAGTCCAGCCCAGAAAGTTTAGTGCGAAATCTCGCACTCTCATCCCGGTCTCCTCGGGCTTTTCGTCCGCCTTAGGTCTCAAGGCCTCAGAATCTAGCACCAAGGGACTTGTGGCGGCAGTGTTGAGAATGAGACTGGCAATAGTCGTCGGCATGAGAGAGTCAGTGGCGTGGGCGTGCATAGAAATTGGATAGTAACCGAAGACTTTGTGAAAAAGCTCGGTGTACTCGCTCAGAATAGAGTGGTACTTTCTGTCAACTGCGGGCTTGTCGACGGCATACTGCTGCCATAGTGGCAGGATCTCCTTGTCACCGACAGTACTTCGATTCGTATACACACTTCCCCAGGCGCTGTGAAAATCGTGATCCAGAAGCGCATCTGGTCTGGCCTGAGAAGAACTCATGTTGTCGAGGGAGGAAAAATGCTGTTGAGATGAAAAGAATAAGTTGTACAACGGGCAAAACACACTACCAGAAAAGAAAGATAGAGATAGATCCGTAGAACAACGAAACAACTTGACGAGTTGCCATGTTTAATATCCCCATCTGAAAATAAATGTTGAGGCATACTAGTAGGCTTTTCACGCCTCGAACCAATATCCACGCCTCTGTGTACTTCACAGTGGGCAGCGGACGAAGATCAACAAATTAACAGTGCCCTGATACAAGGTACTGCTATACTGGTGTAAGTTCTGATACATCGCGTGTCTCTGTACTTACACGACAGTACTAGCTCTCCCTCGCGCGCCAAGAAATTTCGGAACGTTGCGGCCTATCCGCTGGGTTGGTACACGTATGTCCCGGGTACCCTATATTCAGCTCCCAGCTGCTTTCTCTCGCTTCCAGAATAGGAAAGAAAAGCAATCCCATGTGGACCGGCATCGCATTGCCCCTGTCCACCTGAAAGTAGCCATGCTCTTATGGCGGAGTACCCTGGCCCGTTAGGTCCTCCTCCCCACTGCCCTAGTAGCAAGGTTTAACGGATACCTAGTCGGCTTTGTACTATACACTATACTGAAAACCAATACACTAAAGCACGGCACTAAAATGATGTTGAAAGGGGGATTGCTGTTTGGTGCTGGTATCTTTTCTACGGGGGTAGGTTCAAGTAGTTCAAGTACCTCCCTACATGTATATGTAATTCTCACTTAGAGTAGCAAGGGATGGACTAGGTACAAGAACAGCCCGAGTGCTCCTACGCTGGCATTGAGGTAGAGACACAAGAGAGGGAACGGTCGCCGACAGCGCGGCCGATGATATCAAGTACTGACAAACGGCGAAAATGAATATGAATGTTGAAGACTATAGACTACCTAAAAATCCTACGTATGAATGCACAGATTTTCGCCATAGCCTGTCTGCCTAGATTAATTGAGCGTAACCACCGCCTTTTGCCCTGCCGGCGCCTTGGTTTTCTTATCGTCTTCGTTGTCCATGGCGGCTTGGATTTTATCGAGTCCGTTCCCAAAGACACGAGCCTTGGGGAACACAGGATACTTGCCAGTAGCCAGCGCATCCGGGAGGAAATCCTCCCAGACCTTCTTGCCCACCTCGGTCTCACGAATAGCAATCGCGAAGACAAGCTTTACTGTGACGCCATTGGGGACGTCTTTGCGAGCATAGTCGTCCACAACCGCAGCAACAGTCTTATTACCCTCACACTTAGCGAGTACTTTGGCCATCGTTATAATTGACGGCCCTTGCCCGCTCGCGTCGAAGGCTCCAACGACTCTCTTGCCGGACAGCTTCTGCGCCACTGTGTTGACCAAGTCTTTGTCGTTATAATCCACTACCTCAGTTGCGCCCAAACTCCTCGCCAGGTCAAAACTTCTAGGTGAGGCCGTGACCAATACCTTGTATCCGGCGGCAGATGCGAGCCGGACACCGTGGCTACCGACGTTGCCTGTGGAGCCTGCAATAATGACCCATTCATCTCGAGCCTGAGGGTATAAAACGGGCGGTTCAAGGCTAAGCATATCCTTTTGGAACAGCGCAGACGCCGCGGTCGAAACCCCCAGTGGCATGGTAGACGCGTCCTCGTATGAGAGACTCGACGGAATAGGAGACGCCATGTTTCGCCAAAGGACGGTATAGTTCTGGAAGGCGGCGTGGCGGTCGTCATCTGTCGCGAGGCGAAGGGCGTGGCCCATGACTCGGTCTCCAACACTGAAGCGAGTAACTTGGGAGCCTACCTCGACAACTTCTCCAGCCACGTCGGCCCCTAGGATCCCCGGGACGGTCAGGTTTACCACGTACCCAGCTTGCATTAGGGCGTCGACGGGGTTTATTGAGACCGCGGCATTCTTGACAACGATTTCATTCTCGTCAGGGTACCGGGAGTCGGTTTCCTCCACACTAAAAGGCTTTCTCGCCATCTTGAGGAGGATTGCTCCATAATTCTCCTCCATATTGGGCTTAGGAACGGGATGTCGTGATGTCAACGGTGAGGTTGAAGTTAGGAGGCAGTCTTGTGTGTATGCATGAATCTGGGAGTAAATTGTACGAACGATCTCAATAAAAAGCGGTCGAGGTAACAATATACGCAACTTTTACGTTTATCTATATAATACATGCAAACTACAATAGGTACTCCAATTCATCGTGGTTTAGTATCTATACAAGTAGAAGCACGTTGCCCCTCAATCTGCAGTTGCAATACCTAGCATTATCGTGCATCATGTGTTCCTCCACAAGGCTTCATGTTGTATTCATCCCCCTCCCAACTTGTCATATTGTGGCTTCAGATCCTCCTGTGGTACTGCGGGGACTATGCAGGCCAGGTTACTTCAGAACATTCAGCTTGCCATTTGCTGCCCGTTTCACCTTGGCGCAAGACCTCATGAACCATTCGAGGGAGGAGCCGCTGGTGTCCGCCAGTAGGACTAGAGACGTACTACATAGAACGAACCCGGCAAGTCCGCGAACGCGCGGGGAGGATGGAACACTCGTTGTAAGGCATATTACTAGGTTATGCCAATTAGGGAGTGCCATCTTGCTACGTTGAGACATCCTCAACTACCGATCAGTTTGTGACAAGGAGTGTTTGTTCGTACCAGACTTTGAAGTTCAGCCCTCCACCGACGTGTCAGCTTCATATGGGTATCTTTCCGCACTATACTAACCGGGGGAGCCTGCAGATCAGGATTGGGACCCGCAGATAGCGTCAATATTTCAATATTCACACTAGCGGTAATATTCTACAGTACAGCTCGACAAGGGCAAGACAATAATGCTCAGCGTCGTAGCCACAACGGCTGTTGAGCATATCTGTCGTGAAGACTAACCTCCCTCCCACCGTATATCGTCACAGCCTGGAGGACTCCAACTCCAATAAACACACACCGGGATGCCCGTCAGCTCGGTGTCACTTGATAAAACGTGGGGGTTGATTTGAATTGTGTAGACCAAAGGAGGAGAGTCACTTCTACACCCTGGCACCAGGTGAGGAAGTAGGCTGCCAATCCATACTTATAGATAGGTAATTGAATAGAAAGATAATGCCTGCTCCGCCTTTTATTCATTTTCTTGATCCACGCAACTGCTATATACCTACACCTCACACCAGTTTGTTATTACATCTTTTAGCCGTGATAGCTTTGAGTAGCAACAGAATTCAGTATGAGTATCTGGGACGACGCCGGGGCTATCCCGCCAGTACTCGATGCAGTTAAATTGCAGGCGTATCGCACTGGAAATCCAGATATCATCAACGCAGAGGAACCCAAATCCGGCTTAACACCACTGGCCAAAGCTTTGCTTTCGGGAAACGCGACGACAGTAAGACTCCTGTTAGACAACGGCGCGAGTCCCGATAAGAAGACCAGAGATGGAAGAACACCAATGTACCTAGCAGCAGATGCTCCACGAGAGAGGCGGAGGATGATTCAGCTTCTTCTGGATAAGAATCCTGCCACTTTCGACGACGAAGGGCCAGACTTTGTTCAGAAGAACACGCCATTGATGGCAGCCGTCAAAAGGGACGACCCAGAAGCCGTCAAGTTGCTAGTAGAGAGAGGAGCTTCCAAGGAGAAGAAGAACTCAGCTGGCAAGACGGCAAGGGACCTTGTAGATGAGTCCAAGCCAAACAAGGAAAATGTAAAGAAGGCTCTTGATATTGTCCCCAGTAAAGGTGTAGGTGGTCTTATGACCTACATCAAGGGGTGGGTATTGCCGGTGCTTGCCTATTTCAAACGCTTCGGTCCGCTGGCTGATATCTGGGACGCCGCATCCCGAGCCTATTTCGGTGTCGCCACACCCGGGCCACTACCTGGTGAGGTGAGTCCGCCAATCTCGATAAAGTTCTGAATTCTCGTGAAGCATTGTCATTGACGCTTAAGTTAGGATATTTCCGAGCCCAAGACAGCAGAAGAGTTCAAGCAAAACTTGGAGAATATGGTTAAGAGGTACTTATATCTCAAGGTGACGTTTGGGTATTACTGCTGACCAGATGTAATAGGGGTGGTCTCGAGAGATTCTTTCCTCCCGGTGACCCTTACGTTAAACAAGTAGCTGAGAAGGCTGCCGAGCTTCAAGACGACCCTAATAACCTCCTGAATTCGCCTGCCCAGATTGATGCCCTCGCCAAACTAGCTTTATACCAACCGGTATTGTATTGTGGTAAGTGTCATGATTCTTCCTGAACTACTACATACTAAGTCAGGCAACCTCTACTAGACGACAGCGGATCTATGTGGAATGAAGACAACGGCCCTGGCACCAAAAAGGGAGATCGATGGAATTCACAGATAGCCCTTGTCAAGAAAATGACTGAGATTACCACGCGAGCGGTTCCAAACAACAGAGGCTGCCACCTTCGGTTTATCAACAGAGACACCCCGGACAGCAACAATCTAGACGCGGATGCCATCGAAAAGATATTCAACAACTATGGTCGTGGCACCGGCTGGACGCCAATAGGAACGATGTTGAGAAGGCACGTCCTCGATCAAATTGTTTATACGGAACTGAATACCAGCGCAAAGATTAAGTATCCCTTTCTTGTGATGTGTATCACCGACGGTTTTCCGACACAGGAACGCGCGATGGAAGGTACTACGCCAGGACCAGAAGACGCGAACCAGAACCAGGACGCAGATCGATTCCGCAAGGAGATCCGGAAGTGCGCTAAATTACTCGAGGAAAAGGATCATAAACAGGAGGGTAAGTTCACTCGCTATGAATGCATCAGATTGAGAAGAGATCAATGCTAAGCAGACTCGCACCGTCTTATAGTGGTCCGATTCTCCTTGAGCCGAATCGGAAACATCACGGACTGGGAAGACAAACGGGACGCGGACACATTTTGGGACGGGCTGAAGTCGGACCCGGATATTCAGGACGTCCTGTATATGACAGAGGGTACGTAACGCCATACACGCGGATCTACGTGGGGATTCAAAGCCGTTGACAACTGAGGAAAACAGATATCCTCGACGAGAAGTTCCAAACAAAGAAAGACCAGAAGGAACTTGAAGTTTGGGTAAGTCCATGCCGATACAGTTACACTTATTAGATCCCCGCGCTAAGATTCTAATAGCTACTCACCACGCTACTGTCCCCTCTGCAATCGGTTCTTTATTGATTGTTTATTGCGTGGTAATGCGATGGTCTCGTAACCACCGGAGGCAACTCTGTTGCTCAACACCATACTTTATATCATAGCCTTCGAGTCCCCAAGTCTTTAGTCGTCGAAGGTGGCACAATTTGTGAGATGGGATGTCTCTTGTCATCCGAAAGGTTTATTATGGTATCGAAGACCTTCAATTATGTACTAAGGAAGTGTTATGTATCGGTACTTAATCTAAACCGTTTTAGTTAGTTATTTTGCGGCTCCCTGCTCGACCAGAACATTCTTTTCCCGCCTTGAGGGTGGACCTGCTGCCGAAATTCTATATCCTCGTGACATTCGATCCTTACTTCGCACCATCAACTGGCCTGGTACAGACCGTTCAAGAAACACGGTTTATACATTTGTGAGTCTAGAAATTGATCGGGATTACAGAGAAATCCAATGCTAGGCAATAATTTATGAAATAAAATGGTTATATACTCTATTTTCAGTATCAGTAGTATCAGTGAACACTCAGAGAAGTATCGGATGTCACATGGTAGAGTGAGCGTCGGTACATTCGACAATATTGTACTGTACAACTTCCTATATTTAGTTCTAATTATCCTATTTTTTAAAAGCAATTTCGTCTCACTCTTACGAGGCCAAACATTTGTACAACAGCTCATCCACCGAATCATATGTCTACGTTAACATCTATAAAAGGCAGTATCCCATCTGGTCCACGGTGGTACATAATGTAGCCAAATTTAGATGCTTACGTTCCACAGCAAGTACTAAGCTTACCTACCTAGTTTCCGTGCCAAGAAGCAAGCTCTAAGCCAATGATAAGGCGTGTGTCATGTGAGCACCGAGGCCTGCTGGGTGTGTACGTGACGGCGTCTTCTATTACCGAGGCTACTGGATGTAAGCTAATGTGTAACCCCAGCTGAACTACATAGGAGTAGGCTACTATGATTATTGGTCGACCGCATCGTGGGACCTGTGTAACACTATACACGTCCCAGCGAGGAAGTATATCGTGGTCGTTATTGACATGAGAGATCATAATAAGTTCGAGCAAAGGAGCACCTCGAGCCATACCAGATTACTTGTAAAGCCGGATAATCAGCCATCACGACCGTCCCGTCCTGTCTCAGCCCATCCAGGCGTAGAAAGGCCGGGTCAGACAGTGCGAGCATTGGTGGCATCATGCCAGTTTCAATGCCGAAGTCACCGCCTTGCAGGCGCGGCTATGAACTATTCCATATTTGCTTCGGTTGATATCCTACGATGTTCTATTTATTCCTCAATTCCAATCTCCGAAACTCACTCTTTTGAGGACGAAGTCTAGCCCGGCGATTTTTGCGGATAAGATGCCGAATCTGGTCAGTGAGCCTTACCGCTCCTCTTCCCTCGCTGAGCCAATTCAATGGTGCCGAGCCTTATTTTTTTTCCTACTCTCAATGCTCATGCTTAGGTCCATTCGGACACCAAATTAAGTGACCAATAGCCCGTGGGGATGCTCAGGGAACAAGTAACATATGGAAGCTATCAATAGCTGCTACGAAGCAGAACTGCAACGTTATAACCACCACACTACCGAAAGTAGAACGTTATCAAGGTGGGTGCTTTGACGCCTAC
The DNA here is from genome assembly GCA_022495125.1 of Xylaria acuta. Lineage (NCBI taxonomy): Eukaryota > Fungi > Ascomycota > Sordariomycetes > Xylariales > Xylariaceae > Xylaria > Xylaria acuta. Next base: position 203,177 of record MU383148.1, on the reverse strand, counting down.
AGTTACTTGTGTGCTTATGATTGAGACCGCAACCATAGCATAGCGAGCAGAGTGGCAGTACTCTGAATATCCCTATTCGCTACCTCTAATATGTCTCTCGGTCTTCCAAGGTAAGGGCATACCTAAGATTGCATCATATGAATCCTAACAACTGCTCTTAGACAATGCGTACGATCTGGCCTTGGAACCGGTAAGTACAAACGATAGGGAAAACCAGCTATACTGACTGGAACGGAGGCTAAGTGGCGAAAGCCGGTTCAGGAGTCCTGGGTTTGGGAAATTAGGGGCAAACACCTCTAATGCTTCCTACGTGAGCTATGACTCGTAGGATAGTTTGCTGTTTAATATAGTAGTCTTATAAAGGTATTTCAAGCCGCCGCAAAGCTAGTGGCTCGAGCTTATGTAGATATCAGCGCGCGATAGTGTTGGGACATCTGAATACACGAAGCGTAGTTTTTATACCCTAGCACAGTTGGCTTGGTAAAGGACGGAACCTATTTCACGCGCTATCCTCCTTGCTTGGCGCGTGAAGCTGCTTCCGAGACTCAGAAGTCACAGTGGTCTCCAGTGATACTTCTAATGTAATATTAGAATCTAGTTGACCCCTTATCCATGGATGTAGGAGTTGGCTTTACCGTTGCGTAAGGGTCGAAATATCGATTAGCCACCTTTCATCTATGCATCGGTGTTTCCTTTGCCCGGAAGTATAGATGTAGGAAATAAGGTTGAGATATGTGAACATTCTTACTTGACCACGAGTTACTACATACCGGTATCCACAAATTTTACGATTTACGCCATTGTTTCCGTCCAAGTTGTTGTTATCCATGTCATTTCTTAAAACGAATAGACGAACTCTTCAAATTTAGCTGCTTGTCACCTCCTGCTTCTGCCTTCATCTTTGCTAGCGGAGAAGCCTTCTGTCTTCTTCAAGAAGAGTCCAATCATCCTGGGCGTCTCGTGTATGTACCTAATGAAACCGAGCGCAACTCCCAAGGTTCACATGGGGTTGGTGGATTCTAGTCTGTTGTGCGATGTCCCTGTCCCCTCAAAGAACTCGAGCCATTTTACTGATCAATGTTTGTTGTCCCTGCCTTTCTGACTGGTAACCACCCTCTTTCGAATCCTGTCTCTACATGGATCCCTGAGGTGGCGAGCTTAGCTACTGTGTGGCCCCTTTCGAGGCCATGATGGTTGACTTATACCGGGGTGCCAGATTCGCGCCACGCAACGGCTTAAATTGCGACGGCTTGAGTACAGTTCGGTAGATGTAGCAATGCGCAAAACCGTGGACAATTAATTTAGAGAGAGTCAATTTATTTATATTATTTGTGAAATTTTTTATAAAGAGTGTGGTATTTGGTTGAGATAGATACGTCCCAATGAATACCTTCTGACTGGCAGGTGGGAACAGCTGGCATGCATGCCCCTCCAAAGGATGTCGATGCCCCGACACCAGGCAATGCGACAGACAGATAGAAAGGGCAGCGACTCCATCAACATACTTAAAGCCTCCGGAATGGGGTCGGATATCCAACAGTCCTTAAAGTCTCACAATAATACACACAACTCCCAATCACCAAACGCAGAGGTTCAGTCCACGCAACCAGCAAAGCGACAAAAGATACAGCATCAGACTCATCATCGTCCCGCAACGGCATAGGCTGTCAACCCTTCTGCCAATATATCCTCCACAATGTCTACGTCTCCCATATTAGAATCTGTACGGCTCGAGCACGTGCCAGCGACGCATTCGGTGCACGTGGCCGTCTTCCGGGATGTCGAGAACGCTGCATTCTTGCATCAGCAGCTGCTCGCCCGGAATGCTGACTTCCAGTATGCCCTGATCGATGCTGGCGTGGTATGTTTGTTATTTCGGTCCCGCCCCTCTGGAACATTCTCGCGATATACATATCTCGGCTGAAACTAATATGCGTGAAACAGGTCACATCGCGTCTGCAGGTCCTCAGCGCCGCGTTCAAGGCCATCACGGTGCAGCTGGCCGGGACCATGAAGACGCCCAACGTGCACTCGGAGATCGTGTATTCTCTGAACCCGACAAGTAATGTAAGCAAGCATGGGAATGGATTTTCATCTTCGTATTTCTTTCCCTATTATCATCGCATCTCTGCATTATCTTTCCTAGCTTTCAACAGTGCACTATGGGGTTATTTGCTTACCCGCCCCTATTTTCTGCTTTCCCTTGTCTAGTATACACCTGGGTGATAGGAGGCGTATAATATAAAATACGACCACAAACAAAATAACTCACGCATTTACAGATCGCAGAAGCATATCGCCGGCACGGCATTACACCCACAACCCGGAACTTAGTAATTGTTAAAGTACTCGTTACACCGACGGCGTCATCATCACCCACTGCTGCGGCCCTGGGGACAACATCTCCAATAGACTCAGATGCAAGCGCTGAAACCCCATTGACTGCCCAAGATGTAGAGACGCACCTCCGCACTCATGTTCAGGGCAAATCAGTGCCCTTCACAGACGAGATGCTATCAGAACTGACGGACTGGGGACGCGTGCGCAAGTACTACAAATTAAATGGCTTGGGCTGGCTGGACGGGTTTAAAGACGAGGCTGCTAAGAATAGAGAGCTGGACATGTTGGTGATGGGCGGGATGGCGTTAAGAGGAGTATAATCTTAGCACGAGATAGAAAAAGAAGAAAAGAAATTCAAAGTGAACTGTACGAATGTGATGAATTGATCACCGCCAAATAAAATCTGATTAACGCCGACACGAGCTCTGGATATCTAGGTAGGCTGTGGAATTCGGCATTCTGCCTTTGGGTTTCTTTCAGAAACAAAAGCTATCTTTCAAAATCTTTCGCCAATACTGTAAAGCACGACGGTCTTAACCCAACCCGACAATCGAAACCGTGATGCGTGAGTCGTAGATCGTAAAACCATTTTTCCATGCGAGACCCTAACTTAAACCCTGCGCTACAATGGAAACCGAGTACGAAAAGAAATTGCGCTCAAGCGAGCCCGACAAGGGCCTTCGCGCGTCTCTTGATCTCCCCCCAGGCCGCATCACGCCCGCTCTTCGTTCGCGCGACGGCGTCCCTATTCTCATGGGCTCTTCGCAGGAGGTACTTCATGCACTCCTTCGTCGTACCCCAGACAATGTATTTGTACGCGCGAGGCGTCTCCTTTGGGCCGTCGTCCTTTGTGGCTTTCGCGACAAGGAGTTCGCAGCTTACTTCATCCGCCATGCCCTGTAACTGGGCGATGGCAAGCTCTGTGCCAGCCGATTCGGGGCTGGCGCGGATCTTGCGTGCCTTGCGCACGGATGCGAGATTGTGCGAGCCTAGTAGGATGCTGACCTGCGGGAAGGCTAAATTTTGCTGTAGCACAGGCCCCCACTGTCGTGTGATCAAGCTAGATGCTATACTGTCGTAGGCAGCATCCGTGTCGGCCTTGGTGTCATGAATGACGTGGCGTGGGTCGGAGCCGAGGTACGCACCGCGGACGAGTTTGACTCCCAGTGTGAAGCCCTCCTTCGACGCGGTAGCGAGGTGGGAGCCGAGAAGCGCAGGTGTGGCTTTCAAGTACGCTTGATAAGTACCATAGACAATAGCATGACCCGGCTTTGTGTTGTATTTGCGCTGGTATGCAAGGGTCCAGTCGTCGATCCCAGCCTGGATAGCGGTTTGCTCGGCGTCAAAAAGTAGAGGCACGTCTCTTTCCACTGCCAGGTCGCAAATCTTATCAATGGCCTTCTTGAGGTCTTGTGATGGTGGAAGTCGGTTCTTCAGCGCATATAGAGCTTGGCGCCCAGCACCGCTGAATTTGAGCGCTACGAAATCACCTGGTTTTGCTAACTGAAGGGTCTCCAAAGTTCCAGCTGCCCAAGGCTTGATTTCGTTGCGGACGCACTCTTGAGCCGTTGGGCCTTCATCGCACGACGACAGATCACGCGTCTGTGCATCGGTAAGAACTACTTCTCTTGCATAGCCCAATATGACGCCAGCGAATCCGATTCCCTTGAGTCCATCGATGGTACTACGCACTTCGATGGCGTTTTCGCCTGCACAGAACTGGGCATAGAAGGTCTTTTTCAAGAACCAGCGAAGAAAAGGATTCTTGTCCGGGTTTAATAGGGCTTGGTTCGAATGTGCGAGCATGGACATGACCGCCAGTGAGGGTGGAAGGAGAATTCGTGACGAGGATATCGTCGTCGAGGCTAACGTCCGCAGGACCGTGACCAGCGGAAGCACAGATAGGGGCGCCGGTCTCGGCGTTGCTGATGTACAGACCGAAGTAACTTGAACATTTACAGGAAGTCCGCCGACGGAAGATGAGGCGGGCACATGGAACTGGTCGGCAGCAGGAGCTGAGGAACGGGTAGATGAGCTGTGTATCCTTCTCCTTGTCCGCGAGTCTGTGCTGAACTTCTGTGATTGTATAGATCGACTGGTGACGTAAAGAACAGATGACGAGTTCTTTATCGAGACAATGCAGTAGGGAAAGGGCAGCGCCCTGCCTAGCGCGGGGGTCTTTATCATGATCGGTTACTTAGCACCACGTCTTGAAGACCGATAGGATGAATGATTAAGAGTAAAGGCTGGCCTCAGGACGATGATTAGAGGGAAGGACATATAATTGTTAGGAGAGTTCTATATTAGGAGGTCATACAGAGATGGTATGCCTGGGACGCACAAAGGATACAGGGTGCGCTTTTAACTTTCGTCTCCTAAGGTTCGAGCTGGCTTAGACGGGCTGTCTCGACCTTGTCTATCTCCGAGGTCGCACATGGCTGGCTTCACAAGAGCTCCGGCCTTGGAGACTGCCGGAGCGATTGGAAATGTCATCATGCTGCAGGGAGCCTCCCATAGAGCGCAAACACCCACTCGATAGGCTTGGTCTTTCCAATTACGATTCGATGACAGCGCGATATGCTGCGTCTTCGCGGGGATGTCTTATCAGACACACACCGGGATCACGTGGACCCAATGGGTAAGCCGTGTGTAACCGCAAGACGATCTGGCGGCGGGTACGGGCTGGGCCAATTAGGTAACGCGGTGGAACAAACGCCAAACGTCGTGTTCGAGGCCTTTTAATAGCGCGAAAGCGCTTCGACCGGGTACGCAGTTTCGCCCTTGGTACCTCTCCACATCCGCGTGATGCCGTCCGCCTGACTGCTTCGGCGCCGGCTCCTCGCCTGGATAGTGGCTTTTGAGCGGCTCAAGGTGGAAATCCGTGGGGCTGAGAGTGGCCGATGGATTGTTGGGAAATATGAATGGTCCGATTTAATTGTTCTGTAAGACCGAAACCGCTTTGTTTGTCCATCGTGAGACCCTGGGCGAAGGATACATGATTACTGTGTCTGAATTGTCATTTGCGTAGACTGGAGAGCCCTTTCCTGAAAGGTACCCATGCAAACGCGGGGTTTGAAGTATACCGCCTCCTCCTCCCAAAGGCAGATCCAACCGTCCTTGCCGCTGCAGCTTGGATCGATCCTACTATTCGCCAATTCAGAGAGCCGGTACTGTAGTGCACCAAACGCGACAGCCGAGCAAAAAAGCAAGCCTCGGACTGCGGCACCCCGCAACAGGCCAAAAACCCTCCGCGCGCCATTTTGGGTGGAAAAGCACATCGAGTGGACATCATTGGTGGTTCGGGATCCTCGGCCTAGCCAGCTTGGCGAGATGGTGCAGATTCTTCCGTGGGTTTTCCAATCTGTTTCCTAAGGAAGGAAATATATCCGACAGGGCGACCTTTGGCTAGCGAGATCACATCTTGAATACCCCCAAATACTAGGCCGAAGATGAGACCTTTCTTCGCAGTCCTCGCCGTTTCTGCAGCCGAGAAGCGATCTAACACCGTCAGCGAATGAAGATATGTAGCAATATAGCCGTATCGTAACCTACTCCATAGGCTGAACCCGCCTGCTACCGCCAGACTTGCCATGACGGTGCTGACAAAGTCTTGGCCTCCGCGATACACATCGAACAAATTCTCGGCGCAGAACATCGCAGTACTCAGAACACCAAGTCTGGCGCCAACCTTAAAGCCCTCCTTCAAGCCGCCAAATGCAACATGATAATTCTTGCTTTTATGATATAGATACCAGCCGGTAGTCGTCGTAGGGAGTCGGTGCGCGTGCTCGGCTCGAAAACGCAGGCCGGCCATCTTGCTACCGTGTGCTAGGCCCAAGGCCATGCCGAGACCGAAGGCGGCTGTGGCAGCAGCAGGGATTCGCATGAGCGGCGGAATAGAGAGACGGGAGTCTTTCCAGAGCTGGGCATATTCTTCGCGGGTGAGGGTCGATTGAGGACGCCGTTTTCTCGTATCCATCTGCTGCTCCATGTTGTCGTCGGGAGCAGCGCAAGTTTGGGATTACTAGGTATGTAGGGAGTGAGGATATTCGGAATGCCGTGCCTTTGGGAAGATATCGTTTATAAATTCAGTATTTACAAGTACATATAGTATACAATATTTGAGTGGGCGTCTTCAAGCTCTACCGTCCCTTCTTGGTGGAATGTTGAAACGAAGGGGGAAAATGAGTGTCAGCCTGAATAAATACTATGGACCCTGGAAGCTTGAGATATTCTTCTGCTGTAGAGCATTAGTACAGTACAGCGCGGGCACCAGACGGGGGATAGCGGGTGCCCGCTCGGACCACTTCTCGTGGAAGAACATCGACGTCAACTAGATGTACCTAGGTACTTACCTAGTTGGTGTGGAGATAGAGCCACTTAACGCGCTGCAGTCCAGACGTACGATTGCACTGCACGTGTTTCCCGCACCGGATACATTCCATTTCCACATTAAACTTTGGCGCATGCCAATGACGTGAAAGAAGCGCTGGGGATTCCGCACACGCTTCACTTGCAACCCTCGAATCCTCATCACAAAAATATTCCAAGAGGCCCCATCAACAAACAGCACCCACCATGGTAAGTATTTATCCTACTTCAGAGTTTAGAAACTGATACACCCCCACATACCACCCAGACGCTTACAAGCTCTACTGTAAGTCTAAGCACTCATCTCATGCTAACCAACCTTGAAGGTCCAGCGAGACGACATACGCGACATCGACCTGTCGATTCGCTTCAAGCATGGCAAAAACATAATCTTCCTCTTTGTTGATCCCATGGCAACATTTAGCCATGTCCAGGAGGAACTGCTGGCCATCCTCCAAGAGAGATACCCTAATGGCATCACGACACCTGGGTCCCCGGAGAAGACCGAACTCCCAAATCGCCCATCACAGATTAAGTTTGCTTTGCTTAAGGACAAGACTGATCCGATACAAGGCTGGAAACGGCTGACATTTGAGCTGGATGATGCCCCCGTCGACAAAGGATTCCAGGACAACATGACGGTCGCCTTTGCTATCGCGCCGGACGATGTGGACGATGAAGACCAAGTTACGTTTGAGGTGGAGTTTCCATCTTATGACGAAGAGATGGAGGATGGCGGCGAATCATGACGGGTCGGACACCGACGACATTCACTTTCACAAGTGTGGGTTAGAGATACATCGATTGGCTGTCGATCCGGGTGTTGGAAAGTTGAAGGTCACCCATGGATCTATGCAAGCATCAGGCAGGACAAGCTGATTGAGCATAGACTGGTAGAGATCATGATAGATGGGAGGTAGCTTGTGCGACGCCTTAAGCCAAAAGTTATCATATCGCTGGTGTTGTTGACAAAAGTTACCAAGATATGTGAATCTGAAATGATTTGGAGCTGGTGTCACAGGCTGCAAGCTGGTTGGTTTACAATGGAAGTGGGCCATCTTAGCACATGCCTACAGGGGTCATCTTCAGTACCGGGGAATTTTCATGCAGGTAACAGCATCATGGATGTGTACTACCTGGAATGCACTGCTTTTTTAGAGCGACTTCCCGCTATGCCACTGGCAGGAGGACCCCTATTCTGCCCTATCGTAATCGCTTTGCAAGAACCACCCTAACGGCTCCAACCCCTGGATCTCACATGCCGTGTTCATAATGTGCAGTAGATGTCTCCCTGGTAGTCTAGACTCTACCTAAATCAACGTACCCTCTCCTTTCTACGCTTTCCCTTTGTCTGCTTCTCCCGCCCCTTTGCAATTCGACAGCCCAGGGCCGTTTTGGCATCGTCGACGGCCTCGGCCCATGTTGTCGTCCAGATGTCGCCTGCGGCTCTTCTTGCTCTCCTTCGCAATGCCGTGCGCATCCTCTCCGTCGTTGCGGTAGCCTGCACTTTGCACCTGTACCTTTACCCCCTCGTCCTGGGATGTGCCTTTCCCTTGCCGCCCGCCGCGTCCAACGCCTCCGACTCGGCTGCCGCTCCCTCTGCTTTCCGCGAGGCTCTACGACAGCATGTCTCCGGCCCCACGGGCGTCTCTGCGCCCTTCCGCCTCCTTGCGCTCGGAGATCCGCAACTCGAAGGCGACACCGCCATTAGAAACTACGGCCGCCCGGCTTTTCTTCACCTTGAGTGGGCCATAAGGCACCTGACATATCAGACCGAACAGCCCTCGCTGCGGAAGCGCTTGCGCCAGGTCACCCACGATCTCATCGACGTCTTTTTCGACGATATTCCCGACACGCTCGAGTCGATCCGCAAGCACATCGACCTGTTCGGAAACGACTTCTATCTTGCTCATATCTACCGTACGCTAAGGTGGTGGGCGAAGCCTACGCATGTCACGGTTCTGGGTGATCTGCTTGGAAGCCAGTGGATTAGAGATCGCGAGTTTCACAGGCGTAGCGCGCGCTTCTGGAATCGGTCATTCAGTGGCGCCGAGCGTGTTCCAGACGAGGTCGCCCAGTACCCAGCTGAGGATTACAATGTGACCGGTGTTCTCGGCACTGAGGACAGCGAGGCGGCAGTATGGCAGCGGCGACTTATCAATGTCGCTGGGAACCATGACGTAGGCTACGCTGGCGATCTAACCCCAGAGCTCCTTGACCGATTTGAACTTGCTTTTGGCAAGGCCGCTTACGAACTTCGCTTCGAATTGCCTGTCGAGGACCCTGTTTTGAATGCAACGGTTTTCGACGAGGAGAAAAACCCGGCATCCAACCGACTGCCTCCAGAATTACGAATTCTCAATATCAACAATATGAATCTAGACACCCCTGCTCTTAACCAAACTCTGCAGGACGATACATATGGCTTCATCAACGCCATAATACATACTTCTACCGCGGTCGAATACAAGGGCCACTTCACCCTCGTACTCACCCACATGCCCCTATACAAGCCGGAGGGAGTGTGTGTCGATTCTCCGTTCTTCGACTTCCATGAAGGTGGTGGGGTCAAAGAACAAAATCAACTATCAGCGGATGCCTCTCGTGGGTTCTTGGAGGGCATATATGGTCTAAATGGTGACATGAATGCGCCAGCCGGTGGCACGGGGAGAAGAGGCGTCATTCTTAATGGACACGACCACCAAGGTTGTGATACTTATCATTACATCAACCAGTCTTTATCAAGAGAAGAGCGCCGATGGGAAGTCGCTCACTGGGATGCCGCCCGCAACGATCAGCTGCCTGGAAAGTCCGGACTACCAGGGATCCGGGAAATCACGGTCCGAAGTATGATGGCCGACTTCGATGGGAACGCCGGGCTCCTGAGCGTATGGTTCGATTATGACTCTTGGGAGTGGAAGTACGATTTCGCAACCTGCGCATTCGGTCGACAGTACTACTGGTGGTTCGTCCATGTGTTTGATCTTATTTTGCTCCTTGTCCTGGTCGGCTATGCTGCATTGGAAATAGCAATTTTATCAGGATTCGATGTAGAGAAATGGCTACAAGCCAACATTCTTGCTCCGCCTACTCGAAAGGCAGAGGTAAAGAAAACGGAAGAGATAGCCAATGGTAGTGTAACAAAAAGGCAACTTGATTAGCGATGGTGTACGCTTGGAAAACTGGATATAATGAGATTATGAGCAATTGTTGTATAAAAACAGCGGGATATGTTAGATCACATCTCACGTCGGAGGGAACTGAACTAATATATCACCTATAATTAGCGTTTTTCTGATCGGCAACTCGTGGAATAAAAGCTGACATAGATGGAAGGATTGTCAGAGCTGGAAATCTAGCACTACCACCTCCACATTACTCTCTGACTCCGTGAAGGCTCTCGTGAATACCGAGAGAACATTATCATGGGTCAGTCTCGCTTTATCCACCAGTGGTTCAGTAGGCGGGAACCCTTCCCCCCGCCACACGAGCTCGTATTCACCATATCGGCTCGCCTTCGAGGCCCTCAGGATCATGAGCGCGGGGTCCGCGTGATGAGGGAGAACGAAGTAAAGGTCGCCGTCCCGGCTCACGGCAAGCTGACCGCGCTTCCCGCCGCACACGCCCTCTACGTGGGGAAGTGCTCTTCGCGCCCACGCGTCTGTATATCCATCATATCGTCAGTTCCCGAGCTCTAGCGATTTCATCCATCTCCCCCTCGTCGTTCTACGAGGAGAAGGACTCACCCTGAGGAGACAGGTAATAATGTCTCCACCTCAACACGCCGTCGTCGCCCAGACTATCCCTGTTCAAGACATGCACGCCGCCCTCGCCGTCCACGGCCTGCGCCTCCTGGTTGGTGAGGCCAGACCCCTTCGGGATCTCGAACGCTACGATCCCCGGCGTGCTCGGCAGGATGCTCTCCCCGCGCTCCAGGTCGGCCACGACGACGTCATCGCGATTGCGCCAGCGCACGCCGCCGTCAGACGACCACGCGTAGCAGATGTCCCGGTTGTTCGTCGCCGCGTTCGGCCCCGCCTGCGTCTTGTGCTTCGTGTCCGACGGGTCGTCCCAGCCCTCGTAGTGCACGAACTCCCGGTACACCCACGTCGTGTGGAGACGCCGTCCGTCGGGCGAGGCGTCCAGCCCGTGGATGTACGGGTTGTTGGACACGCCTTTGAGGTGCGTCCCGAGGAACTTGTAGGTGCCTAGCTCTGTTGTTGTTGTTGTGCTGTCTGCGTGGTCTGCAGACGGGGAGGGGGAGGGCGCTGCCGTGTAGACGCAGAGGTGGTCATCACCCAGCCCGGCCTTGCCTGTCCGGAAGGTAAACACCAGGTCCCTCCCCCTCGTCACGAAGCGAGGATATGTGATGTAGCTGAGCAACTCCGTCATCTCGGGGGACGATAGCCCCGGAAGCATGGACAGCGTCGGCGTGAAGAGTTCAGGCTCCCAGCTCACTTCCTCCGGCGACGTGGCTACGCCGACCCGGGAGTGGCGGTACCGCAGTACGTCGCAGTGATGGTCGTACGACAGGTGGATCGTGCCGTCCCCGGAGCATATCCCGAGCTATACGTCTCTCTCGAGGAATCGTTAGAAATTTCAGCCTCTTTGTCTTGTCACTGCGACTGTTACTTCTCGACAGCGCATGCAATCTTAACTTGACTGGATATTTACCTGAACTGTGTTATGTCCATCATCCGTCGTCTGCGCGTAATCTTTGAATACGAGGGTCTGCCACGGACCGGTGGGGAGTTTGCGCCGGGAGAGGTGCATGAACAGCAGCTCTTCCGAGCCCGGTGACGAGCTGTAGAAGCAGGCGTATTGCCACCCGTTGAAGGTATGGAGCGCGTCTTGTTGGAACGCGTTGCCATTTAGAGTACAGGTCCGGTGTGTCGGGTCTAAGCCCAGGGTCGTGCGTAACGGGCTAGATAACATTATTGTGAGATGCCAGGCAAGTGAGCTATGGATTTCCGTTCTTGATGGATTCTCGCTCAATGTACCCGCTCTGTCTCTTTTTCCCTGACACCCTCACGGCCGAGGATCCGAGAATGGCTAATATGAATTGCGCTGGAAAGGCGAGGGGAGACAATGCCTAAGTCATTGATTTGTTTTCTTTATAAAAGAACCCAAGGCTTCTGATATAGCACTATTGCGTACATCTAGGCAGGCAAAGCAAGGCAATCGTAAATCTATCGATAGCGCCAACACCAGAACCGTCTCACATCATCCCTCACTCCAAGTCTCCTGTATATTATAACCCCGAGATAGTCCGCTCCTTCTTGGTCATTTACCATGCACATAGTCGAGTTCGAATACTACTCGCGCACATGGTGGAGACTCAATCTTCCCGAGTGTTTTCGCCTCAAACTCTCAGGTCCTGCAGGTCATCACAAATACCATGCATGCGTTGAAAAAAAATTGGCTCCATTATTCAACAAGATGGCATGAGAGACGTTGTAGTGAATGGCTCACCGTCTCCTCCCCCTCATTGAGCCTAAAGTGCTCAGTGTCTAGCTCTACCAACTTAGCAATCATCTCCGCCTCTAGCCATTGGTGATTGGCTCGCTAGCACATCTCACATGGTATGAGGGTGGTGCCTCAACCCCTGTTATGATTTTCGCGGCTACCGTTCAGGCCTATTCAACCGTTGAAAGAGGACCGAATGGCTATTCATCGCTCACAATGCGGGATAGGCATGTGAAAGTAGCTGATGGAATGGGATCAACACTCGACGGAAAAATAAACAAGAAGTGATAGGTAATGAGCCGAGGGAGCTTTTGCCAAGGTGCAATATCAAAGCGAATTGAATCAACACGATGACGATCTCGCTTGAATTTAGCTCTGACAAGGATCGACCTTCTCCTCATCTGGTCTGGCGGCCCATGGGGTAGTATTGGGGAACCCCCCAGAAATGCAAAGCTGGGGCTAGCTTCGCCAAAGATGCTCTGCTCTGTTTGGTGGAATAACTTTTCTCGGGTTCATTCCTTTCAGCCAAGAGCTAGGGTACCCCCCAACGTGCTCCAGGTTGACGGATCTCGACCCGTCAATGAACTTACCCGACCCCTCGAAAATCAGCATAGGCGAATGACATTACTGCCATGGTCGGTTCATTACCACGAATGGGATGGAGCACGCCGCAGCGCATGGGCTCGGCGCCTTATGGGTGGGCTCTCTCTTAAAGACCAGGCATCGCACTCCAGGTCTTTTGTCCTTTGAATCGCGCTCGCTTCTTTACCATCGAAGGGCATTGGAGGTTGTTGTCGATATTAAATCAACAGTCCAACTAAGAGATACGAACGGTACAGCCCAGCAGACTCTGTCACCCGGGGGTACCCCCATCCGTCAGCAAGATGTCGGGTCAACGGCTGTTGAGGAGGATCGTCAAAAATGATGCGATGAAAACTGATCCCAAGGAGATATATGGCTGGAGAGTCTTCCTATTAGCGTGTTCCGTAAGTCTGACAACTAATTCAAGATTCAGGTGTCTTTTACTGACATCTTGAAAAGGCCTGTTTTGGTGCCGCCTCTTTCGGCTGGGACAGCGGTGTCATCGGAGGTGTCATCAAGCTGGATACTTTCGTCGCGTAAGTTTAGACACTTTTGGCTTGTTCACTCGACTTAAGATCGACGGCAGCTAACACAGTATTTCCCACTTAGTGACTACAATTTGGGCAGTGCAAAAGATGTGGCGTCCGCGAACCTTCAAGCGAACATTGTATCCGTGCTCCAGGCTGGTTGTTTCGCCGGTGCCCTTGCGGCTTACCCTTTGGCTGACATATGGGGCCGTAAATGGTGTCTGGTATATGCTTCCATTTTTACGCTTGCGGGGGTCATCCTACAAGCGGCGGCGTCAGGACATCTCGAACCACTATACATTGGTCGGTTTGTCGCTGGTAAGAAACCCTCCTAAGTTTCCAAATCGCCCCGAGGAATATTCATTAACGGCCATAAAAGGTCTCGGAGTCGGAGCGTCAAGTGTTGTAAATCCCATCTACGTCGCCGAAAATGCGCCCCGGGCCATCCGTGGACTGCTTACCGGCATGTACCAGCTATTCATCGTCACCGGCAGCCTGATCGCCTTTTGGACGAACTTCGGAGCCGAATTGCACCTGCGCGGCGCGACCAAATACATCGTTCCGCTTGCTGTGCAAGGCATCCCTGCTGTGTTCCTCTTCACATTGATGTTGTTTTGCAATGAATCGCCGAGATATCTCGCTCGCAAGGACCGATGGGAGGAAGCCAGGAATGTTTTGAGAAGACTCCGGCAACTGCCCGATGACCACCCTTATTTCCAGGAAGAGTTCCGGGAGATCGCCGACCAGCTAGAGCAGGATAGGCGGCTCATGGGTGATGCAACATTCTGGTCTCTACAGAAGGAGATGTGGACAGTCAAGCCCAATCGTCACCGCGCAATCCTGAGTATCGTGCTGATGGTCTTCCAACAACTGACTGGGACAAACGCGATCAACGTCTATGCACCAACTATCTTCACGAACCTCGGTATCATGGGAACTTCGAATTCCCTGCTCGGCACTGGTGTCTACGGAGTCGTAAAGGTCGTGTCGTGTGCCATCTTCCTGCTATTCATGGCCGACTCTCTTGGTCGTCGGCGGTCGCTTCTTGTTTCGGGCATCGGTCAGTCCTTCTGCATGTTCTACATTGGCATATACGTCCGTGTCGCGCCACCTCAGGAAGGAGACCCAGTCCCCGTTGCCGGCTACTTCGCTTTGGCTTTCATCTTCGTTTTCGCGGCTTTCTTCCAGTTTGGCTGGGGCCCGGCCTGTTGGATACTGGTTTCTGAGATCCCAACTGCCCGCCTACGCCCGCTGAATGTTGCCCTCGCCGCCGCAACTCAGTGGTTGTTCAATTTCGTCGTTGCCCGGACACTTCCCGTCATGCTTGCGACATTGGGCCCTGGGGGATATGGGTAAGTAGACGATGCGGGCCTAGAATGGAGACCTAGCTGACGAAATTGCTTTGTAGTACTTATTTCATATACGGCAGCTTCGGTGTTATTATGGTCATCTTCGTCTGGTTCTTCATTCCTGAAACTAAAGGTACGCTCATCCATTCACCAATCTAATTATGCTGAAAGTTCCCGAGTTGACTCGTTTCAAAGGCGTCTCCCTGGAACACATGGGCGAGCTCTTCGGCGAGGAGCCGGTCGGGACCAACAAGGCTAGTGAGGAGGACAGCAAGCCTGCGGCGGTCGAGATCCACGAGAGTAGCGGAAGCCAGCGTGTATGAAAGGCCTACTGCCGGCCCCCCTGTCTGAAAGGAAGACTCGAAATTGTTTCTGTTAATTCCGTTTAAACGTGCGGTAGAACACCAAATTCTAGATCACGATACCCATTTTGCAAACAAGACATTGCTAGTCTCTCATGCCGTGCCGTGGCCACTGTGCTGCTATGCGGGGCAGATTGGAAGAGTGATCGCCCAGTGGCGGAAACACTTTGTGCCAAGATGCAAGAATATAGTAACAGGTGATCTGAAAGCGGCTCCCTGTGGATGCGAGCAGTCACTCTCGAGACATTTTCCGACGTAGATTACGCGTACGTCATTAGATAAGTAGTGGGTTTAGTTGTGCAACTATCTACACTGTTTGATATGGGCGTAGAATAGAACGCATACCGTGTAGCTGCTTCGTGTTGTCTTTGTACTCGGATAGCTGCGGAGTGCCTGGTCCGGTCAGAAGGTCCGGTCTATATCCACCGATCTTGAATCAATTATCAAACTGGTTCAAGCGTACTCGGAACAAGCTCTTGCTAAAATAAGCTGCAGTCTGTAGTGGATGCCAGGTAGTAGAAGCATTTGCCGTGTGATAGGTAACGACAACTGTATAATATATAAGTACGTTGTAGTGCCAGGCCTGTTACTAAAATGGAAAGCTTCGCTGGCGAAGCTCCATTTTAATACGTTGTAAATCAAAGTGCTAAGGCACTTCGATTTAAGTACTACGTATACGCGATATTCCTTAATAACTGCTTGTACAGTATTCGTATTTAGATATAGTAGCCGTTAGTAACTATGTTTACTATTGTAGTACGTAAGCTATATAGTTAATTTTAATGCGAATACGTTATAGTTAATGCCTCGATTTAGGCTCTAACTAATCAGGTCGTTATAGAGTCTGTATAGACTAATTAGCTCGTTGCAGAGAAATTTAAACTTTAGGGGGTTACTGTTAAAACTTCTTAAGCTATACTTTCCCTTACGCTTAGATTATCGTTGCTAACACATGTTCGGAAAGGCAAAGCTTTTCAATCAATATCGCTTACCTGGATCACCACAACCTGTTCCCAAACCGTATTAAAACACCCACGTAGGTTGCAGCATCGCCTATTCTCAGTGCAGCTTGAACTTTCATAACGTCGATGTGCCAAATAGAATTTTATAATAAAAATACCCATGAATGAGGGCGTGGGGGCTCTTAACCCATGATTAACCCGCCGGCGATCGTCCGGCCCACAGCCCGACTTGCCAGCATCTGCAGGAAACAAACCAAGCATCGCATCCGCAATCACAGATTACTTAGTTGTCATTGCAGATCTCCTACAAACTATACTACCATGGTGAGGTAGTGTAGTTGGCGATGATGATTGCCAAGGTAGGAGATACATCTCCCGTCTTTGCATCGCTAGTTCGGTCTCGTTCCATTTAAGGCGACAGCGCAGTCATAAATTCGTTAGGAATTGAGGCCTCGGCATCTAACGATAGGGCCTAACATCTACTCTGTTCGTTAATGACCTTGTTGTCTACAGCCCATACCCTCTAGCAACGAAACAAATTTGTGTTTCCCCGAGAGATGTCACGGGTGTTTATATTCACAACCAATGGTTACATCATCGCGGTCTATCATACAATATAATCTGAGTTGTGCATATGTAATGGTCGAAGTCAAGGCCCTCTGACACGATATTGCCGAATTCAAATCGGTCTCCTGCGTAACATCACAGTCTTGAGCTATAACTACTTATTAGAACATGAGTCCGTCATGATATTTAGGCATAGTACTGATCTCAGCCCCTGAGACGGTGAAGGAGAAGTAAGTAAGTGGTTGTATTCAGTTGCAGCCAGTGAGTTGGTTAGTTAGTCAACAAAAGTCCCAATCCGGGACCCTTCGTTTAACCCCCACGGATGATCCAGATATGGCGCACTGGGATTCTGCACAGCTATGGAGCTCCTGGTTATGCATCATGACTCCTTGCACAAATTTTAAAAAAAAAATTTTGGGGGCGGGGAAGCTACGACATACACACTCCCGCTAGAATTGTTGCCGGAGATACAACACGAGCCAGGCAGTGCACTATGAATACACCATCTCAAAATACTCAACGAAGCGCTGCAGATCAAGCGGACGGGGCAGGACGCGTCCTATTCTCGGACCATCTTCGAGTAGTGGGATGTGGGACTACAACGCACAGTAGAAACCAACCCCCCTCCTCCCTTCTTAAAGCGATAAGACGGTTGCGCACGGCTGAAACCCGCCAGGTCCTCACGTGCCATGTTCCTTTGTAGAGGAGATCGTGCAGGCTTATCTCGGCGCTAAATTGATCCTCGCAGTGGGAGAGTCGGAAGCTTGGGCGAAGTCGGTATGAAGCACCATCGGCTTGCTCAGTGTCCGGGCATAATCTTTTCCCTCAAGACTCTTCGGGTACTTTAATAAAGTAGACCTGTAACCTAGTATACCAATCAGCTTGATATTTAAAATTGCTTTCACGGAGCGCACGGCCGAACTCTTCCAGGCCGCGATGGAGGAAAATGAAGAATAGGAAGTAATTGGGTTTACGCTGTAAGTACACTTCAGCGTCTCGCTCGGAAATAAAACCAAGATAGACGAGAAGGCTGACGATAGTATCAGTAGATAGTGCGGGAGCCAAGAAACTAGTTCCCGCAGATCTGCTGCTTGTTATCAAGTTAGCGTACTGTAGAACGTAGGCCCAGTGGAGAGGAACAGATATGTCCCTCGAAGTAGATAACCCCACCGGTACCCGACATTCGTATGAATAACACGAAAAGCTTTTCAAGCACAAAGTAGGATAATACTTAAATCAAACTGGGAAAAGAAGAGCCACTTGGTTGGTCACGGCGGTGAGAGCTGTTGCTGTTGGTGAGATTCCCATTCGTTGGAGTAACGGTCTTGGCGTCTCAGTATTTATTCTTCCACCACACGTTTTGGCACCCATTTTTTCCCCACAGGTATTATTTTCCCATCAGCACATAGACTAGGCCAGTGTAAATAGTGAAATGGTAGATCAAACTAGTGCTGTCTTCTCAAACTTTATTCTATGATATTTATTAAGAGAAATGCCTCTGGTACCAACAAGCCAAAAACCAAATCGCGACAGCGAATGTCGACAGTACGAATATCCATGACATAACACCAGCTATGACATGTTCCCGGACTACTTTCGAGGCATCCATTTTGTTGTTGTTATGGGGAAACGGAATATCTGGTACAGGGACGTTGAGAATACGACAGAGCGGTTCCCACCCTTCGCTGACATGGTACCAGAACAGCTTTTCGGGGGGGACAGTCTCACGCAGGTGCTGCTCGTGTTTCCGTAGCGTATCCTCTTGGATCTTTTCCGATTGGTACCGCCACTGCATGATTCCGCTGAACTTGAACATCCAGAGCCCGTATACCTGGCTCTTACGTAGAAAGAGCACGGCCAGGGGTAGATACCACGTCGACATCATGCTGTTCAGATGGCTCATACTCTTCCACCATGATTCCTCGTCTCTAGTTGTCGCGATAACGATGGCGTCGGGGTAGACGCGCATTATCTCCGGAGTGAGTGTAGCAGCCGGGCAATCCATAGTAGCTACGTAGCCCTCGAGTACGGAGGATAACAGCCAGTCGAGCTTCTTCTGGTCTGAAAAAGATTGCGCTTTTGGGGCCAGTGTCATAATCTGCAACCAAGCGCCGATCTGATCCATGGGCCCACCGAGCGATTGAATGCCAGAGTCATGGACCGGCCCCTGTAAAAGTATCGTTAAGGCCTCGTTAAGTGTCTTGGTACCAGTGCGCGACCTACTCCACGTCAGCTTACGTCCATATCTCCAGAAGGTCGTATCGGGCGGCTTCTATATCACAACGGACGTACGCATCTCTCCCCAGTCGTGTTAATATATGATACCTAGCAAATTTGACTCACATTCCAGCGCCAATAACGCGAAATTTGGTCCCAGGCGGCCCTGGAAGCGAGGGTTGCTGCCCCATGGTCCAAATGATCAATCTGGCTGGCCAGATGTCGTGACTGGTCTTGGCGGGCGCTTGCGACCTCCCTTCGTCTGTCGTTCAATCGCTTAATGGTAGCGAGCCGTGGCGTCAACGATAGAGGCTATGGCAACATCTCCCTTTATATTTGTCGTGATAGCTATCTTCAAAGTACGTCATCTTCAGCCAATTCCCAAGTGGTCGGGAATTTCTACATCAACAATAACGATGTCGCCTTGAGCCTAAAGAGAGTCGAATATAAATATCTTGGCACTTATTCTAACGCAAGGCCTTCACAGATGGGTCGGCAGGACCCTTTATGCGTTCCGTGGTGTCTACTGTACACTCTACAGCATACACTACTTACTATCGGATATTCGGCAAGGAACTACGTTTGGTTCCCTGCGACGAACTCCCTGTTGGTATCTCCCCAGATCCCCACATGTCCCTGGACAGATGATCGCAACTGGTTGAACTGTGCCAAGCCGGCTGAACCCCGAAAAACGAAAGATGTTCGGACCTACCAAAGGTAGGCGATTAGAACTGGCATTCTAAGTATATAGATGAAACCCGGGCACGGAGTGTAATATTACCGGTATGGATCGTGTGTACAAAACGAGAAGATGGACGATGCGGTTTTCGCTCCATAGCATAATAGATCGTGGTTGTTCAACCGTTCAAAAGGCATGATCTTCGGCTTTCCATATGTCTGAGACTCCCATCAGCAAGTCTCACGTGTGTCGCTCACTCCGGAGATAAGAAACGATTTGACACCGGATTAGGCGATCGAAGGGAGCCAGCCCTGCCCGTAGCGTCGACAATATACAGTAGGTGTAATGGCATCGCTCAGCCTGGCTGCGTCAGCCCAATCCCAATAGCCCAAACGACTTGCGCTAACAGACGCTCGGGACCGGCAGCGTCGGTAGACAGCTTTCCAAGCTCAAGCGCCAGACCCAATTAGAGAAGTATAAGCTTCAGCTGCTCACAGCTCGAAGCGCCTCTTTCATATTTAGCGAGGGTAGATGACGACTAGCGTATGGGGGCGGCGCTCGTCGTACCGTTGTGTACGTAAGGCGGAAGCTAGCACCAACGACGAACGTACACTTTGCCCACACGATAGGTAACGGAGCTTGAGTCTCAATATAGTATGCGGTAGCGCTCTGCTCTACAGCAATGTACCTTTGTACCTCCCTACTGTACCTCATGGATGCATCCGCCCATCCAGGCTCTTCTTGCGGAGCATGCAGCACCGGGTCTGATTGATGGTAGCGAGCCGGTGAGTTTTCGTCCTATGGGGTGAGCAATAGACGCCGCCTGCTTTGCCCCCATCCGTGCAGAAAACGACTTTCCCTTTTCCACTGCTGGGCGACTCTTAGTGTGCAGACGGAGAATATTCGCTGCCGGCCGGGGGCGCGGGTGGATTTGCATTCCAGCGCTTCCATCTAATTTCGAGTAGCTGCAAGTGAAATCTCGTGAGCAAGAATATTGGAGCGCGACGAGGCCTCGTGAAGCGTTATATTGAATCCGTCGTTCCATTCCGTTCCTCAGCCGTTCAATTTCTTCACCGGATTATAGCGGATAGTGTGAGGTGGCCCCGTCGATCAGGAGAGCAAGCGAGCGAGCGGTTTTTTCTTGTCTTATTCTCCCTAGATAGGGTCTAACCTGGGGTTTTCTGTATCTCGTTGATCCTACCGCCTGCCAATTTGACAATTTGTTGATACGCGATCTTGGCAGTACCCCAGAGGCGGAAGAGTAGTATCATAATAGGTACCTCGCTCCCCAGTCTGGCGCGGGGGACGACAGAAGTACATGGCATACCTACTAGCCTATAAGCGATAAGACGGACGGACATACCTCGTAGACTTGATGATGTGTGCATACGCGCTTCGAGTTGCCCTTGCGTTGCTCACCGACAACTGTTGGCTGCTACCCATGGGCATGCCAGATAGTCGCTGTGGACTCCATGCAGCAGGCAGATACAGGGTAGCCTGGCAGTAGGGCATGCGTTAGACTTGTCCGCCCACCCGCTCTGTTCGCCCTGGTCCGCCTCTGATCCGCCGGTGGTGTGCGCTAGAGGAGTACACCAGAGAGGCATCTCGACGCTAGGTTCCCTTTAGGGAAAATAGGCGGGGTCCACGTGGGAAGGGATCTGATGCTTAGGTGGCGTGATACCAACGTCGTTGCGCCGGCGTTGGCCAGTTCGAATGGTTGCCCTGATCCGGTCAAGCGAGTCCCAGGCGTCTGTCTTCCTAAGCCACATCCATCCATACGGACTTTGAGTACACCACCCACCACGTACAGGCCACACCCAGGTACCGCGTCCCTGTCCGCAATGTAGGAGTGAGCTTATTGTCATGTAAGTAATCTGTAGACTGGACAAATGGTCTGTGGATAGAGCACGGTGCCGTAGGGGTCTCCTAGTCAGAGAAGGAAGGGGGACGGACGCTTTCAGCACCGGGTATTCAGTTATTCATAGACCACCCACGCCCCAGGATTGGCCCAAAGCGGCAGTCGTTCGCTCGCTGTCCCTAAAAGTTGCTAAAAATGCAGTCGATTGCGGCTTCGGGCAGGTCATGGGCGGTGGGGAGGGTCTCATCCCAAGTTCCAGCCCATCGTCGAACTATTGAATGCTGCATTAGGGCGCACCTGGACTCGCTGGCCTGCATCGGCATCTCCCACGAGGGAAATCGAATTCTGGGCATTATTGCTCCGTCCACTTTCCCTTGTTGTTTTCGTGTACTGTTGTAGCGTGTACTCTGGTACCGTCATGGTATAGCTCAAGCGCCGTGGAAGTCCCAAGGGTCCACGAGCCCAGTAGTACTATGTAAGTCGTGCAGATGATAATGCCAGCAAACCCCCCCTCCGAGGCCGTAGTCCTAAGAAGAGGAACGATCGACATTCGATATCAACTTTGCCATCCTCCCAAGCCTTGCTCTCGAGACGGGCATTTGCACATCTTGCCGTAAAAAAAATTATACGCATCCGCATAACGAACCGCTGCCACCGAGGGACGCCTCAGCAAGCAAAGATAGCTCCGACTGTCCTAAGACACACTATCCCGCCACTCTACTTCAAGTCTAGCCATATAGGTATGTATTGGCCACCTTGAGAATCGAACACTCTGGAATCCAGAACCCCCATTTGCATGACGGAGAATCGAGGGGTCTTATATATACCCACGATGCCGCAGAAGAGCTCTAGGTTCTGACGCATGTGAGAACAGCTTAGGCACATACACACGCCCGCACACACACTTATATCAAAGTCACATCAACTCGTCCCAATGGCGACATCATCGACAACATCAGCTTGTGCTGCTTCTAGACGCCCTGTCAACACGATGCATATGCACACATGTGGAAACTGCGGAACAGAATATACCACCGGTAGTTGTTGGTATTGCCATCCGCAGAGTCGGCCCCAGATCGGAAATGAGACGGCGGCCTAGACACACGACAACCCGGTCACGATAGTCTACACGGGACCGGCGGGGGATGGTCTCGAACCCTCCTTTCGCCACTTAGCTGGGCATCGTGGACCCGATGAAACCCTACCACGACCTACATTTGTTTCAACTACATGAACGATGGGACAACCCCGCCGACGAAATAATACATTCGCTACCCTAAGGGTCCCTGGCTTTAGCTAGCCGGAGGCTCACCTCGACGTCGTGGTGAGAAGAGATGAGTGAGTGAGTGAGGATCGGAGGCCCCTCCCTCATCACGAGGGGTTCCCCCAAGGAAAGCAAACGGGGAGAGCCCGGGAAAAGCTGTCGCTCAGGAAGAAACACGACACCAGTGCAGATCATAGCACGCCGCCCCTCCATTCCCACTACAACCCAGAACCACCGAGACGGTCGAGTTCATGATGAGTTTATGATTTGTTGTTTTGAGGAGCACAGCACAGCACAGCACAGCACAGCGTTTTTTTTTTCCCTCCCTTTCTATGATCATGGGCGGAGTTCAGGAAAAATACCACTGTCGTTTAATTGTATTAGTAGTAGCCCCGCCAAAACCCTTTTCGCTTCGTTAATGGGGAAGACTTTCCGCTATATTTTTGTTATTCATCTAGGGCAATTTTTTTTTTATGTAATAGGCAGCGCGTAGGAAAATGGTCAGCAGTATTGTCATTCCCTGTCTCTAATTGAAGGACAAACAGAACTACCTAGGAAAGCTATCAGAGCCCATCAATACAGACATATCAGTTTCCCCCTCGACATCGTAGTGTTCCCCAGATGAAAAGTGCCCTACTGTACACACCACCAACCGAGCTACCCCTACCTCCCTTTTGAATATTGCATCATAATCGACGCATGCCGTCCCAGTGAATCCGCTGCAAAATCACCTATACCCCGGCTCCCTTTGTCCGCCACCTTACCATCAGAGAGAGCAGATCGGCTACCCCGGGCTGTTAAGGGGGTTGCATGCAAGTGGCTTTGCAGGTTGCAGCCCCCAAGGCAACGTCCAATGGCTTTCTACCCGGAAATCTTTTGCTTCGGGAACGCAACGCATGCAAGACACATTCTAGCCCAACGTCTTGCAGGCATGTTCTTTTGATTGATTGTCCGATTGAGCTATTCTTGGTTCATCGGCACCCGTGCGACGTGACAGATCGCCTTTTCTAGAACGTCGTCTCGCTAGCCAACACCTGCAATGACACCTTGGGCGTCGTGCGACCCTCAGAGCTCTGGGCCGAGCGGTTTCATTTGGAGGGGCACCGAAGCTATATATTTGCTCATTTCCTCCGATTCTAGACGTTTGTATCGGTCAGCCGTCTTCCCCTTATTCCTCTATTTCAAATTTGCTGTGCGTTTCTGGACCGCTATTTAATACCTACGGTTAAAAGATGCTTGAGCCTATTAATAGGAGCTTCAATTACTCCCAGCATTTCTTATTATAGGTATGGATATTGGAACTTACGGATAGTCTACGAAAATCAATATTCCATAATTTTAAAGTACCTGGGTCAGATGTCACGGTCGACCAGCCGAGTTCCCGCCGTTGACTGCAGAGGGTACGAGTTGAGATAAAATGACCACTTCGGTAATGCCATCCAATTTTGCAATGCACGAAGCGGAGATTGGAACCGTGTCAGCCTCGTCGCTCCCTAGCAGAACGTAGTATTGCATGCATACGAATCCGTTCGGACCCCGGAGGCGTGATGCAGTAAGAAACGACGGTAATATTACAGTAGTATAATAACGAAACATGGCCATTCGTTTTCATTACCTTATGATTAAAAATTGGATGTCAGGCCACGGTCCCGAGAAATAATGTTGCTGAAATTCGATTTCGCGATGGAGATGTGGTGCCTCTAACTGTTATCTTTTGATCGCGTATGAGTTTCGTATGTTCTCACGAGGCGGCGAGAATGGACCGTGGAAGATGCCGATCAGCGCTTCATTTTCGTGATCTTCATAAGCAATATGACGAACCTCCGCAGCAATCGGACTATTCGGTGAATATGAGAAATCCCAAGTACCTAGGTAGGTTGGTGGGTGTCTCGCCGGTGTTTGGGGCTGTGAGAAACACTCTACCAGTAGTGTATTGCACACTCTCAATCTAGGCCCAGACGCTATGATGTATGTAAAGGCACTATGGAGGAAGATCATGGTGATATTGACCACTATTTGTGACTGTCATACCTAAATTGAGGCGGCCCGTCTTGAGGTGATACACAATGTTTCAACACGTGGCTCAAATAGATATTGACGAAAGGTTCTGCGCCTGCGATTTTCGCCAAAAGAAAACGATAACTTTAAAGCCGATATATTGATACCAGTCGTACATCCCACCTGGGGCTTTTTCTAATGGCGAGTACAACGTTATTTCGAATATGACGAAAAAATGTTGTTTCTCCTACCGGAATCGTAGCAGAACGTGACCGTAGCACTACGCTTAAAGAGATATATGTGATGGACTTCAAGCGGGTGGTCAACGAAGTAGCATATGCAATCGCGCCGTAAAAAAGCATAGCATGACTGGAATATAGCCATAAAATTTTGAGCGCTTCACATTAAGCATATCTAAATGTCCATCTAAAATATAAAACCCTGTAGAGTAATGACGTCTGGAGGGGGGAATGACGGCGCAAGGCTTGCCCTTTAGCTTTGTCGTCTAACATTGCTTTCAACTCACTTTCTAATGGCATGAAGATGGCGCGGGTATGTTCTTCTGGATAAGAGCGAGTGCTCCCTCTATTTGGTTCCCAGTCACACACATCGTCCATCAGGGGCCAAATACGGCTGACTAGGCTCAGAAGCGCTCAACCTTGCAGTGCTGTCGACCAGGGAATCCCTCTGACTCCAAAGAATCCCCCCGTGTGCGGAAGCCGTCAGGCTATTTCGCGAGCCGAGGACTATGGGACTGCATAGCCGTCGCCTGGAGTATCATGTCTACTTAGGGCTCCCAACCGCTCGATTTACAAACACATTGATAGTCGAATCGCTTCTCTTCTACTAAACACAACCAATTTCCTTGCTTAAATCGAGGAGGGATATAGCAGAACCCTAAGGCTAGCACCAAATGACTTGGTTGGAAGAGGGACGGAGAACCGAGCCTGCACGGCGCCCGAGTTGCCTAGACACCAAATAATCAGCTCCATTGGACAATCGAGCTCGAAGCCTGTCAAGATCATACCGTGGGGTCGGACAACCTTGCCCCAGATCTATAAAGCAAGCTCTGATTAGCAACTAAACGTGATAGGCCGTGATTTGGTTCGCAAAACTGCCTACCACGCGGGTGTGGGTGCCTCCTGTAGACGAGCAGTCAGTATGACCTCAAACATGGACCGTGCAAGTATACGGCGGGACATGAAGCGATGTGACAATTCAACTTACTGGTCTCCTTTGGCGCTTTATGGATGAAGGCGATTTTCTTGCCGAGATAGAAGCTATCGAATGTCAACCAGCCAGTCGCCACGGTGACGTATATAAACATGCACATACTTGGCAGCCTCGGTGGTATCAACCCCCTCGATTTTCACGAGGCTTCGGTTGGGGTGGGTGGCATGTTTGTTGCGCCTGTACCCGAGGTGTCGGGCCCTGGGTACTCGTGGCCCCTGTCAGTCACATCCCACAGCATTGTATCCGAACTGGCACGGGTTGCGATGTTGCGCGGGCAGGGAGATTGGGTTGCGCGGGGTGTACTGACTTGACGTAAACTTCAAAGCACGTTAGTAGGTGTTGCAGATCGGAGCTCTAGAATAATGCACTCACGTCGGTGGCCAGATTCTGTCGGCATCCTGTCGGTTATATGTAGGTATTGAATGCTTCAGCTGTGGTAGGTATAGGTACTCGGTAAGGCCAATGGCGTAGCTCAGCTCGGTGTCGGAAAGTGCCAAGCGGGATGTGCGTAGTGTAAGGCTGCGCTTGATAAGATAAGAGAACAAAGTACTTACAGGTGTACCGGTTGACCTTGTTGCTCCATCGCAGAGGCCGTGCCCTAAAGAGGCAGGTACCCAGGTCCCCACCGAGTGCCGAGCGATTTGGAATCGGCGGGGAAGCACCTTGTGTAGCAGGGTCTTTTCGTTTCACACTGACGTGATTGAACTTTGGCGGGGCTCAACTGCTAGCAACAGCTCTCGCCGGGCGAAGATGCGTCCGAATTGAGCATTCTGGGATTTGTCATGGACCGTTGAAACTGTCAGCCATCTCAAGAGGTGGCGGCGCAACGTCAACGACATATCTTAATCCCTCTACCTCTCCCTTCTGCTTTCTGCTTTCTGCTTTCTCCTTTCCATCCGTTCCTCCTTGGGAAATTCGTATATAGCTGCATTTCTCAAGCAGCATCAAGCAAAGCTTTTAGAGTATATCGCATGTCAACGTCGACGTCCTCGGTGTCGAACAAGGAACACGCCTCCGGATCCACAAGCGACGCCAATAACGGTGTTTCCTTACGCACGGCGCTGCTCGCCCTCGTCTTTGCATTTCTCCTGATGGCATTTACTATGCCCTCGTTCGTCCAGCGCCTCTTACGCCCCATGTCGACCGCCATGGGCATCACCAGCAGCGGCGGCGGATCGCCACGCCCCGCCATTCCCGAAGGTGCCGAGAAGGCCACCTTGGGCGCCGGCTGCTTCTGGGGCGTCGAACACCTGTATCGCAAGCATTTCGGCGATAAGGGCATTTATGACACTCGCGTGGGATACACCGGTGGCGATTCCACGAACCCGAGTTACAGGCAGGTGTGCTCAGGGAAGACAGGACGTGAGTTACCATGATTTCTTGTTCTTGTAGCTACCGTAGTCTAGCCATCTTTCGGTATTTGAGCTTTTGAGCGAGGGCGTCGGAATTAACAAAAGGCGGTAGACAATGAGGCTTTGCTGATCTACTACGACCCGACGCGGGTCACGTACCGTCAACTCCTCGAGTTCTTCTACCGGATGCACGACCCGACAACGATGAACAGACAGGGCCCGGACACTGGAACCAACTACCGCAGTGGGATCTACTTTCACAACGAGGAGCAGGAGAAGATTGCCAAGGAGGTCACAAAGCAGGCCAACGACCAGTGGTACGGGGGCCGTATCGTGACAGAGGTCGTCCCCGCGGGCCCCTGGTGGGACGCCGAGGATTATCACCAACTGTACCTCAACAATAACCCCTTTGGTTATGAATGCCCTAGTCATTTCCTGCGGCCGTTTGAGCCGCTGGAGCAGAAGTGAGTTCAAGCCTAATGGTTTGGTAAGACGCGTCCCGGGTAAGAGTGAAGAAGCATCTCACCAACATCATACATATGGGGATAGGAATAGAAACGACTCTGTACAATTGTAAAGCGCGTTCTTTTAGAAGCTATACGTACCGTTGAAATTGCCGGGAGCATATTGTGGCGTTTTTTATTGCAATACTAGCTGGCATGATTTGATCTAGAACGAATAACACAAAGGACTGGGTTGGCTGTCATGCCGTATATATTAAATGAATATAAGCACCCTAGTCTAACCCTCAGTGGCCATTAGAAGTCATAGACAATCCATGTTGATACAACACAATGTGTGGTCTTGATGGAATGTAGTGAAAACCTATCGCTTGTGGTTGGCGATGCATTGGTTCAACGTTGTTGTAAGCCTCTCAATCCCTATACACTAAACCTGGTAGGCCAAGTTAATAAGTTAATGGGCACACCTAAAGCTGATTTAATGTCGCTTGTTAATATAAAGAGGCTGCCATATGTTATGCAAGCCCCATCCCATCAGACAAAACTCGTCGAGCGACGTCCGTCGAGTTGGGAATAATCGAGGCGTGGCTTTTATGGTGCTCGATTTTGTCACCGTAGTGTACGTACGGACATGGTTGCGCCAATAAGGAATTGAAGAGATAGATGCCCGTCTGAGGCGAATTTTTGCGCTATACCTCAAATATTGAGATTTAAGATGTAGAGCATACTTTCGGTTTCCATCTACAAGCCTCGGAATCAAGAGCACATGAAGGCAGAAACGGGAGCCGGACCTGGACACCAACCGACTGGGAGCCATCGGAGTTAAGGCCAAGGTAGAACCCCGCGCACCGTTCTATCGGTTGCCATCACATGACAGGCGCCTGGACCATCTTTAGATTACATCAGCCACCAACCAGCACGGTCATTGCCAAAGCTCCCTCACGTCGCATCTCAATTCTCTCCACTTCACGCCATCGATCCTAACCAACTTTCCTTTCTCTTGCGACAAACACACACACACACACACACACACACACACACACACACACACGCATTTGGGGATTGTTGACCTCAACACAGACAATGTCGTTCACGCTAGCGGTTCGTCAAGGACCTGCGCGCCTTGCGGCCAGACTGCCGGAGGTCGCCAAGTCGTCATTTCGCATTTCGGCTCCCGGCCGAGCATTCCACCAACCCGCCACCAAGCCCTCTACCTTCTTCACATCGAGAGCCACGATCGCTTCCTCAACCCTGCGAGCCACACCCAAGAATGCCTTTTCGCAATCACGAGCGTATAACCAGCAGTCCTCGCAGACTTTGGACCAAGGCTCGCTCGTCCGGAGACTGTTGATGGGCGGTGCCATCTTTGGCGGTACTGTCGTCGCCATCAACGTCGTCTTCAACCGCGAAACCCGCGACGATGGCGGCATGCCTGCCTACGAGAGATCCTATCTAAATTCGACCTTCCTACACACCGGCCTGGGCATTGGCATCATTGGCTTAACAGCGCGACAGATGGTCCAGAGTGGTTTCGTTTATCGATTGATGGTTACGAACCCCTGGGCCGTGGCTATCGGTGGCCTGGCTCTCAGCTTCGGTACCATGATTGGAACATGGTCCATTGATCCGGACAAGTAAGATCATCTCCCCATCTTAGTGCCTTTTATGTATAACATGCTGACCTCATCTGCCTTAGCTACGTTCCCAAATATGCCCTCTGGACCGCTTTCAACGCCACCCAAGCCGCCTTCATTGCGCCCTTGCTTGCCTTTGCCCCTGGTGCCCTTATTGCCCGCGCCGGTCTTTACACTGTCGCTATGATGGGTTCCATTTCTTTCGTCGGCGCCACTGCTAAGCAAGAGAAGTACATGTACCTCGGAGGTCCTCTGTTGGCTGGTGCTGCCCTGGTTGCTGTTTCTGGATTTGCCCCTCTAATCCTCCCCGCAACTGCCATCCGAACCCTAGCTTTCACTGATAATATATGGTTGTACGGTGGTCTTGCCGTTTTTGGCGGGTTCACCCTCTACGACGTCCAAAAGATTCTGCATCACGCCCGCATGGCCGAGCGGGGTATCATCAAGAAGGATCCCATCAAGGAGAGCATTTCTCTCGAACTCGACTTCCTTAACCTCTTCATTCGCATGGTCCAGATCTTGATGCTTCAGCAAGGCCGGAAGTAAGGAATCGGCAAGGTTCAGAAGAATAGGGGGGTATGAAAAAACGGTCATCAAAAACTCCTCTCTTAGTGGAAGAGACAGCAAACATCATTACCACAGGACAACAAGTCAGTTCGGTCTTTTGTACTAGTACGTAACTACACGACAAAAAAAAAAAGGAAAGAAGAAGAAGAAATGGAAAGAAGCGATTCCTCCGGTCCAGTCATCGAGGCTGGTAGGAGCGAAGTTCGTCCCAAGTGCGTAGTTCATAACCCTTAATAAATAAATTTCGAAGTCTACCGTTTCCCTATATTGTCGGGTTCCTAGTGAAGATTCCTGTATGCTTTAATCTGTCAGGCTGTTGTGTGGTAATCACCCTACAGTCTATGAATGTGACTGTTATTCCTGGGTATGGGTGCACCAGCGACCCTTAGAAACTTGCGAGGTTGAGGCATTTAGTAAACGTAGAGCTTTGGCCCTACCTGTGTTATGGTACCCTCCTCCTTCTTATAGTAGATGTTCTGTTCACTCCATCACTCTTAACCTTACTGGGGGTTTGCTCTGTGCCAACACGTCTACTTGTTTCGTTGGCTTTTTGCACCTTCTCGACTGCTTGAAATCGTGGAATGGGACTCTTGATCAGCATATATTGATCATCATTGCTGTCTGTTAGATTCCCGACCTCATGGTATGAAATGTTATTTGCTGTAGGTTTTAGTTAGTTGGCGTATGGGTATAGTGGCCTTGGCTGCGATCGCCAGTAGCTTAGGTATTTACCTATTCAGAAATCGACCGGCGAATGGAGGCCGATGCAACAGCCATTTGGAAGGGACGAGCACGAACGGGCCTATCTGCCAGTAGCGTTGATATGGACCGGCTAGAATGGCCGATGAGTAGGCGTATTTTGAGTCTGCTATTGATGGCATAGAATTGAAAGAGCAAAGAAGTTAAACCATCTAGTCGAGGACGGTTGCCATATGTTGGGGGATAGTAACGACGACGAAGAACTTGACGGTTGGTGCCCAGGCCTCCCACAGCTTATACAGTAGAGGGAGGCTTTCCTTACCCGCTTAGAAACTCACGAAAGATGGACGAGCTGTTGGATAAGTTACGTATGGTACTCTGAAGATTTCTCGTCAAACGATCAGCTAGATGGTGGCGGGACGCCTGGTTCCCAGATCGTTACGTATGTATTATCTACGGTATCTGTATGCTATTTCCAGAGATTCTGTCTACAATTGCAAAGTCGTTTATTAATAGTATTCATCGTTCGTTAAGTAGCCTTAGTGACTTATATTTGAAAGCGCTGGCCTCGATAGCGTCTCCTATCACCTTCCCTAGCTGTTGCATGTGTCGCAAAATCGGACACTCACTCGTGTTAGTTGGAACTATACGCCCACCTTCCGATTCCAGCTCTGTCATCCGGTATCAATCGGTGGTCATCCCGGAGCGTTGCAACAAGGTCCTCAAACACGGGGATCGACACAGAGACGACGCAGGGGAGGCGATGGAAGTTGGAGAAACAATCTAGAACACCTCGGGAACCCTGGCACTTGCGCTCCGGACGCAAAGAGGCGCTTCACCTTCCTCCTCCTAAGATGGCCGCGACGTGGGATGGCGCCCCTATTATCTGGATTGTTCAGATTCTGCTTGGCTGAGGTTTGATAGGATTTTGGGGTAGCATGTACACTAGATCAAAAGCCCACTTCGTTCATGGACCAGGCAAACACGTACACTATATTCAAACCCCGAATTTTCCCCTGTGTTCTAAATCGGTCACGGTCACGCCGGCAGCGCAGAAAGAAACCGGGTAGACGGCAGCAGCCCCAGGCCTGTAAGAGGGCTTGTTACCCATTGGCCGAACCAAACTTGGAGCGCTGATGGTGGTGGGGGCTCTCACTAGGTACCTGGCTATGTTATACTGTACCTGCCTGTGTAGAAATCTTCTCGAACCTTTGAAACGACGGGGGTTCTGGACTACAGTACTGTCGGGAGGGAAGACCGAAATTACACCTACCATGGTTGCTGTCAAGGGAGACCTGGCTACGTACGCATGCCGTGGGTCTACTACGTACGAGGCTTTGGACAAGGCGACGCAGACGCTCGAGCCATGGTCAAGCCCAGCTAAAAGATGGCGCGGCGGCTCGGGCCTCAAGTCGCTATCATCGGGCTAAGCGGGTCGTAACAGTTCATAAGATTACACACACAACCAATCCTGCCAAGGGTAGTAATGTAAATATGGTAGGTATTGGCTCTTTTTGCCCCCAGAAGTGAACGAAAATGAGTTACATCCAGCAAAACCACTGAAACCTAGACAGATGGCCGTTCTGGAGAATACAGGGTTCGAACCCATGATAGAGTAGATTCATATGCACCCGTAGTTTATTCTGTGCCGTTTCACCCCACCATTTGGTTCGTGTAAGCTTCCTCAATCTCACTGCTTGCCCATTTTTTTCTTTTCTTTTTTCGCCTCTTTGATGACAGGTTATCGGGGGCTATGTTCTGCCAAAACATGTGCCGTAATCGGCATTATTGTGCTCTCCGCGTGGCTTTAAAGTTTGTAACTGGGTCGTGGACCGTCATGAAAACAAGAATTGGATGAGAGCGTGACTCTGAAAGAACTCAAGAACCCCACCAGATAATATTGTTTGATGTCGGAGAGCAGCTATCTATGCCCAACCCGGAGCACAGTGTGTATGCAATATGTATTGGGTAGTATGCCTAATGTTGGAGCAGATTTCTCGCAAGCTGGTGCTTGTTATCCTAGGAATAAAAGGACCAGACGTATATCAACTCTGACAGGCCTCATGTAGCAGAATTCGTTGTTAGGGGTTTCTTCCAGCCCGAATCCTCTGATCGGTGTCTCCTTTTGCCCGCCCGATCCCGTGTAGCCCGCTTTTGCCCCCCTCTTCCGGACTAATTTAGATGATGAGCGTAGAACATTTGTCCACTATATACACAAGTTGCATTTTCGACGCGTTTGTCTTCATGAGATTTGTCCGAAAATAGCCCCTTCGCCCCAAAATCCCATGCTGCAATCTACCTGTTAAGTGGGACAGACTAAGCTGCATGCAAGAAGCGGGACCGCCTACTACATTATGCAGTGATATGATCTGTAGTGCTGATTCAGCGGTGTGCTATGGTAAGGTAGTGGGCAGCAATCGATACTATGCATGATTCATCCAGCCAAATTCGAACCAGTGTGGAAGATATCATAGGGCTTACCTGCTCAGCTGGCCTGGGACTACCTAGCTAATAAACCTACGGTACGTAGCTAATAATAAGATACTACAGTACGTAGTGGACAAAGTAATCCCCGATTATGTTTTCAGCCGAGGCATTACACATCGCCCTATACGTCAGTGGCACCGCACAGCGACGTCGAGTATAAGCATCTGTACAGCAATAAGGCGTGGGCTTGTTGGATCTGGTCTCGTTCCTTCACCTCAATAATTCCTTAAGACTGCTATCCTATTTATCCAACGGTTTTCTGAAGTCCAAAGTCTTTGCTTGTTGTCGCAATGAACTTCTGCGCCCAGAAAAAGGTCCAAGCCACCCCGACGCGCCATTACGGATCTACTTACGCTAGTTAAGTGGGCGCAAGTCAGATTACTGTCGAGCCAGTTTGTGCTCCGTGCTGAAGCTCCCTGCTCCCCACGCAAACGCGTTCCCACATGGCCGGAGCATAGTATTCGCTCAGTGCCGACGAAAGACACCCTAGTTGGCAAGGGCCCATTACCCCTCGAAGGTTGCCCCCGATGCTATTAAAAGACCTCCAGTAATGCAATGGCCATGGGGCTGTATTATCTAGTCTTCGTTCAAAGAAAGTATTGCGCGCCGCGACTTTGAAAGTCGGCATCGTGACTGAAGAGTATTTGAACTTCACCACGAGTGATGCGTAACAGGATCATTTAGGTAGCGTACCTACTAGACTAGACTCGATTGCAAGGTAGGTAGGTAATACGGTAGATCTGTCAAAGGTCACCTAGGTAGATATAGAAGATATAGATGTACCACCCCCAGCACCCATGATCTACATCAGCCCAGCGTCTGTCTCAGACGGTTTTAGCTCATAGCAAGTCCCATCCCGACAATTCTGACCAACCAAATCAAGTTGCTAGGGGTCTTGATTACGGAAAGTTTAGTCCTTGCAGCATACCTAATCTTCGAAAGTCGGAGCAGTAGATGGGACGGAGCTTCGCTGTGTCATTATCGCGGTCATTTTCATATTCTCGTTCTCCCCAGGCCTTTCAACTTACCTGGCATCACCAGCTGACTGTCATACATCCCTTACTCGCTATACAGCGCACACACACGTTTCCTGGGCTACGTTGTCGCACAGTCCGCCGCACCCGCTCAATCAACCCCCCTGTTTGCGCTGCCCTTCCTCCCGTACCGCTGATGTGCATGCGACAAGCTGCATAAACTCCAAAGAAAGAAAACCGTAATCTTACTATACTTTAAAACAACTTCGTTCTGGAGGGGGCACAGCTCAACTATTACCCCTCTAATGACCCAGATTGGTTCTCTCCGACTACCCTGCTGCATAGTATTCACCATTTGTAGAGCCACAGCCTCTGTTACGGGTTGACCTCAAGACCCAGCGCGGTCCAA
The DNA here is from genome assembly GCA_022495125.1 of Xylaria acuta. NCBI lineage: Eukaryota > Fungi > Ascomycota > Sordariomycetes > Xylariales > Xylariaceae > Xylaria > Xylaria acuta. Next base: position 168,819 of record MU383148.1, on the reverse strand, counting down.
TGAATTTTGAATTCTTTTCCACTTGGATATTACCTGACGGCCTCAATTCAAACCCCTGAAAGGAATCCTATCGTGTCGTGTCGTGTGCTTGCGATTATCTGCGACCGACCGTCGTATCAGACTGGCACTTTTACGACTAGCAACTGCTTTGATTTTGGATTATTGGTTTCGGGAGCGGATGAGGGGAACGGTCGGCTTTCTTGCTTGTAAGTCTCTTATCCCGCAACTTATAGTTATTTGGACCGCCGCGGCCGTCGCACTTATAGTCGCATAATGACTGACCAAGGCTTGTTGGTTTCTAGTTCTGCTTTTCGAACGAGTACCGTCTGGAATCTAGCCCATTGGCGTCTCCTCCCACTCCTGCGATCGTGCTTCTGCGCCGTGCCGTCCTCCCTTAGCCCCTTATCGGTTTCCGACTTGCCTGCAAGAATCCCTCTAAGCTCGAAGAACAATCAATCCACGACGATCGTCTGCGTCAGCCAAAGCGCCCCAGCTTCTTGCCCTGTTTCGAACATATTGCTGGTCTATCACTGCCCAAATGAACGCCTAGAACCAGACAGGATTCCAAACGTCGTACCGCGCGCCAACATTCATTGTGGGGGACGTCACGATCACTCTAGGGTATAGCATGACCCATTGCTTGCTGGAGGGGTACCCGTTGGCCCTATTTTCCCAACAATTTTTAAAAAAAAATAAAAAATAAAAAATAAAGTTGACCACATCTGGTTGGGATCAGTGGACTAGTCGGTATCGAATTTTAAAACGTTGCATTGTTGGATATTTCCAGAGGCCACTCGCCCGTCGGGGGCTCGTAAGCAATATGAGGCGCGCAAGAACTCCCCCGTCGCCCTATAGGACCCTGGCACACCATCCAGCGAACGGCCAGCTACCAGACTCAGCATCCTTGATTAGGTCTTTCAATGTTGAGACAAACCCGGCACGGCCGGTACGCCCCTCCCCGCTCACAGCATCGACTTTCCCAGATATGCCGCTGGATTTAGTTGATCGCATGAGGTCGTTTCCACTCTTTATGTCGGCTTCCGACGATTTCTTAATAGCGATTGGAAAGTATTTAAGACCGCAAGTTCACTCGGCCCACGATCTTATTCTGACAGAGGGAGACGAGGCGAAAGCTATGTACTGGCTTGTCCGTGGCGTTGTCGCTGTGACTTCTCGGGATGGAGAAGCTACATACGCCGAGCTCAAACCTGGGTCCTTTTTCGGCGAAATCGGCGTCCTTATGAATATGCCTCGAACAGCCACAATCATCGCGCGTACCAAATGTCTTTTGCTTGTCTTGAAGAAAGAAGATCTTCACATTGAGCTCCCTAGATTCCCCGATATGGAAAAAGCGATTCGTCACGAGGCCCATGAACGATTAGCGGTCACCGCCAAAAAGCGCCAGGAAAACGGTCGCGTACTTAAACCTGAGAGTCGCCAGACTCACGCGCGAGAAGCCGCACCCGGCGAAGTGGCGACTGGCGATGAAGGCGTCATTAGGGATGGGGGTGTGATAAACACTAAGAAGAGAAAGTCTCCTAGCCCAGGTGCCCTCGAAGATCTAGCTGTGGGCAGCGCTCTTGGTAGCGGCCTAGTTAATGTGAGACAGACCTTGAAGGAGTTTCCTCTCTTTTCTACGCTACCACCTGATATCCTTCATTTTCTGGGGATGAGCGCCCAACCGAAGACCTATTCTCCATTTACAGACATAATTCGTCAGGGAACATTAGGAAATGAGATCTACTTTATAGTGCGTGGCGAAGCAGAGGTGATACATGAAGCGCCAGAAGGTCAGACACCAAAAAGAGCAAAAAGATCATCCCTGATCAGACCGCGGCTGAGACAGGGCCAGTATTTTGGCGAGGTCGCCAGCCTTGGTCTTTCTCAAAAACGAACCGCAACGGTCAGGTCTATTACTGTCGTCGAGTGCTTGATGATTAATGGTGAAGCTCTCGATGAGCTATGGAAACGGTGTCCGAGGAGTCTCAGGGAGCAAGTCGAAGAGACGGCCAGGAATCGAATTAGAAAGGACGATACCGAAGATGTTGAGATGGCCGACGCCGAGAATGCAACAGGAAACGCCATACCAGGAACTCCAATTCGGACAACTCCTCAAGTCATTTTCACAACGCCCTCGAAGCCTGCCTCCCCTATCAAAGACGAGTCGGAACAGCTGATACCAAAAGACCCTGACCCATATCTCAGCGTCGATATAGAGAACATGAGAAACCGTCGGCGAGCATCTCTCGCTCCACCAACGCCTCCAAATGAATCGCCCAGCAACCCGACTGTAAATGGCACACGCCCGCGCATGATCGATACAACTACACCGATCAAGCTCATTATGCCGGCCATGTCATCCCCTGACTCTGAAGGGCCTACAAAGAGGGCGCGGCTCTCGGACAAACTATCCTATTTCGACGACGAAGGAGAACAGAAAATGCCGCTTCCTGATGACATGTTGATAACTATATTCGAATATCTAAACGCTGTCGACTTATTCCGTCTAAGGCGATTGTCTACCCACTGGCTTAAAGTGCTATCAACTTCGCCTAAATTGTGCCATCATGTGGACTTGTCCCCTTACAATCGTCGGGTTACTGATGGTATCTTAGTCGACCGGCTAGCACCCTTCCTTGGTCAGAGACCTATTTCAGTTGATGTGAGCAACTGCTTTCACATAACGGACGATGGGTTCTCGTCGTTTTGGAAGCTCTGTGGCAAAAACGTCAAGATATGGAGGATGAAATCTGTTTGGGAGGTTTCGGCCAATCAGATCCTTGAAATGAGTGACCATGCTAAAAACTTGGAAGAAGTCGACTGGAGCAACTGTCGTAAGGTTGGCGATAATCTACTGGCTCGTGTGGTGGGATGGGTGGTCCCCGATCATCCTCCGCAGAAGCAGGTTGTCATCGCAAGCTCAGCCGCGCGTCTGAGAGGCCAACGGCAGCAGACGCAAACTGTAACATTGCCGCCCCCAGGAACCGTCATTGGTTGTCCCAAGCTCAAGAGACTCAATCTCTCATACTGCAAGCATATCACGGATCGTTCCATGGCTCACATGGCCGCTCACGCATCACACCGTCTACAATCGCTTTCGCTCACACGCTGTACATCAATCACTGACGCTGGATTTCAATCGTGGGCGCCTTTCCGCTTTGTCAACTTGTCTCACTTATGTCTTGCCGATTGCACCTATCTATCCGACAACGCCATCGTGGCTCTTGTCAATGCCGCGAAAGCCCTCACTCATCTTGATCTGTCTTTCTGTTGCGCATTGTCAGATACTGCTACGGAAGTGGTCGCCCTCGGGCTACCACACCTGCGAGAACTCAAGATGGCCTTTTGCGGTAGTGCAGTCAGCGACAACAGTCTCGCTTGTATCGCTCTGCATTTAAACGACCTTGAACGGCTGAGTGTGAGGGGATGTGTACGAGTAACTTCCGCTGGAGTTGAAAGCGTTCTTGAGGGCTGCGGTCAATTAGCCTGGACCGATATCAGCCAGTGCCGCAACCTTGAGAGTTGGGTCAACAGCGGCGGCGTTACACGATGGGGATACGATGAAAGGAGCCCCCGCATAGCAGGCTTGGATATGAAAAACATGAGCATTCTCCCCCCAAGTGGCGCGCGCAATCGCCGTGCGAGGCGTCCGGTTGCTTTTGTCGTGGAAAAGGGACCCGGCGAGCTACGATGAAGACATGACCAAATTCGCATATATTAGCGTGGGACCTCGGCGCCAACGATATAAGACAGCTCAGTTTTGTTGACTTGCGGGAAGGTCTTACGTGGTAACGTTATACCCATTCATGCGCATTTTGAGATAGATGTACAAAACCCATTGGATAGCATCATATGTATATACACGCATGGCCTTCGAGAGGCTAAATCATGATTAACGACGACAAATATGTACAATTGCAATTCCTGTATACACATCCTGGATGGAGTGATTCCCCTTGTTAGAGTACTTGTGGTTTGGGATAAACTGGCTTTCCGTATGACAAATCCAACTACCTGTCATCAGGGGTGAAGTCAGGATGTGTCGGAAATATGCGTTCTTATGACGTGATGAATAGAAGATTGTAAGATCTTTCCGCCAACTCCACTAAGCTATTCACCCCTGTTATATAATGGCACAATCACCTTGACTACAGGTGCCGTAAAATCTGACTGTACCCAGCTGTTCGTGTCTGCGCTCCGAATTTCTTTTTGCTTCTCTAAACTCCCAGGTGCTGCGAAGGAAGCATATCCGCCCAATTTTCGACTAAAAAACGAGGCGATGAAGCAGTGGGTTACCAATCAAAATGGCTTGGACAAGCTTAGGCTGGTAGATGTGCCCGAGCCTTCTGAATTGAAGGAGGGCGAGGTGCTGGTCAAGATCCATTGTGTATCGTTGAACTTCCGGGATACTGAGGGTAAGTCTGCATGACTATGTCTGTGCAAGAAGCCGAGAAAAAGGTTATAACGAAGCCTTTAGTGTGCATGGGTGTCTACGGACATCACAAGACTATCAGCCAAGGGAGCGAAATTGTCCCGACGTCTGACTGTTGCGGGACAGTCGTAAAACTTGGGCCGGGAGCAAGCGACTCGGAGCTGAAGGAAGGCGACCGTGTCGCGTCCATTTTCAATCAGACTCACTTGACAGGCCAAATCATCGAGAAGGACATGGTTAGTATTCTCGACCATTGTTGATGCATCTCGGGACCACGAGTTGCTTAACAGGAGATCTTCTACTCTTGTTACTCTGGCAGGCGCCCGAGACCCGTAACGGCTATTATTAACTCCAGATTCCTGAAATAGGCCTCCGGCTTGGGTTTGCCCCTAAACGGTTGTCTGACGCAATACCGCGTCTTCCCTGCTTACGGCCTCGTTAAAGTACCGCAGTACCTCACCGATGAGGAAGCCGCTTGCCTACCCGTCGCGGCCGTCACGGCGTGGATGGGTATTAATACGTTCCAGCCGTTTGGTCAGCCGCTTCGGGGCAAGGATAAGGTCGTGCTGCTTCAGGGAACTGGCGGGGTGGCGGTCGCAGGACTGCAGACTGCGAAGGCATTGGGATTGACGAGTAAGTTATAAGTACATTTCGTTTGCTTCCCTAATTTCACCGATTCTGCTTCCATCATGGCAGGTGTGCTGGGCATATGAGCTTGTAAATAGATGTAGAGCCGGGATCTAAAGCAAAACCACACACAGCAATCATCACGTCGTCGTCAGATGCAAAACTAGAACGCGCGAAGAAGCTTGGAGCCGACCACACCATAAACTACAAGAAGGAGCCCGACTGGGACGAGGTAGCCCTCAGGCTTACCAACGATCGCGGCGTGGACATTGTGCTCGAATGTGGCGGCGCGGAGACGTTGGACAAGTCATTCCGGTGTGTGGCGTTCGGTGGGCTTATCAGCGCCATCGGATACCTGTCGGGCAAAGAAGATGCAGCTGGCAAGCGCTTCAATGCCAATGTCCTTGCGCTCACCCGCAACGTAACCTTCAAGGGCATTATTAATGGCCCGAAGGACCGCTTTGAAGAGGTGCTGCGCCTGTATGAAAAAGAACAGATTCAGCCTGTTATTGACCGCACGTTTGAATTTGAAAAGGCGGACGAGGCACTAAAGTATTTATTCAGTGGCGGCCATTTTGGGAAGGTTGTTATTAAAGTCCAATAGTTACACATCAGGCCATCGTCAGTTATTTGAATACGACGGCTGGTGTCATTGTTACGTAGACAGTCATCGAATACACTGGGACTCTCTATGATTGACACAGGGTGTGCAGAGTTCTTTCTTAGTTCCTTATTCACTCTCACCTTGTGAAGGGGACCAGAAATATGCAAATATAATGTGATTGTTAGTGCGAGGACGCAGTTGTATTCAGTAGCCTTTTTTTTTTGGTCGTTCGATATTATCTACTGAGGGGGACCGAGAATGACGACGTTGGCACATCGTCGGTATGTGATACGATGGCGACGGGAAGGCGCCTAGGATTCAACCGGCAGATGCTAGAAATACGGTGCATGTAGAGAACCGAAGCCTACGCGACCAGCATAGACTGAGCTCCCCCTCCTATTTACCTAGCTATGCAGGGTTTTCCCCCAACTTTGGACCACCACTGCGGGGAAGTCTCTCGGCTGTGGTCGTGTGAACCATGCCTTGCGCTCGGCAGTGGAATTATGGTAGTATAGATCCCGGCCCGCGGGAATATCTGGCGACCGCTCTCTTGCCAATGCGCTTGAATTAACCGGGCAATGCAGGAAGTTTTGTTATCGCCGAAGTGGAAGAGAAAAACTTGTTCTTCTCTTCCAACTCCTTTGTTGAGACTGCTTCAAACTGTAAGCTCAAGGTTGTCATGGAGCGCCCATTCAACAAGGTAAGGTAGAAGTCAGTGAACGAATAGGGATTATCCTTACCAGTAGGAAACTGTCATTCACAAGGATAGCTGCTAATACTCTGCATAGGTCCTCATCGTCGGCGCCGGGCCATCAGGCCTGCTGCTCGCCCTTCTCCTTTCCAAACATGGGATTCATGTTGAGATCTTCGAGGCTTCCCACGAATTAGACAAGCAGCCGCGAGCCGCTATCTACGGATCTTCCGCTGTCCCGGAGTTGCGACGTGCCGGCATTATTGACGAGATCCGCCGGCGGGGCATGAGCCCGACGTCAGTAAGCTGGCGGCGGTGGAAGGACCACTCCGTAATCACGGGCATGGACGGTTCATCAATGGCCGATGTCGACGGCGAGGATCTACGCATGGCATGTCTTGTTTTGGACCAATTAGATGAGCTTATGCTAGATGAATTTCTGACGAAGTACAACGGCAAGATAAACTGGAAACACAAGGTCACAGGCACTGGTCAGGATGAGACACAGGCGTGGGTCGACGTCGAGACGCTGGATGGTGAGAAGAAGTTTTATGGTGATTACATCGTCGGGTGTGATGGCGCAACCAGTCAAGTTCGGAAATCACTATTTGGGGATGATTTCCCCGGTTTTACGTGGGAAAGACAAATCGTTGCCACCAACGTAAGTTAAGACGCGACACCGCATTCGACTTCGCGACGAAACGTTTGCGATAGCGGGGGGCGGTGGGAGAGAAGGGGCGTTGAAAAGCGGCACATCGCTGACACGCTCTAGGTATATTACGACTTCACCAAGTTTGGCTGGAAGGATTCGAGTTTCACATTGCACCCGGAGCACTTCTACGTAAGTTTTGCTCGTGGAAAAAAAATTTGTGCGCAAACATCTGATGTTGGATTGTCCACGTAGATGGCTGCTAGAATTACTCCTGACGGCCTCTATCGGGTAACCTACGGCGAGAGCCCTGGATTGACATGGGAAGAGATGAAGGCACGTCAAGCGTGGAAATACGAAATGATGCTGCCAGGGCACCCAAAGCCAGGCGACTATGAGATGGTGATGATGTCGCCGTATAGGATGCATCAGCGTTGTGCACCATCATTTCGAGTCGGTCGGATCATGCTGGCCGCGGATGCGGCACATCTGTGCAACCCATGGGGCGGTATGGGCATCACGGGAGGTTTCGTTGACGTTGGCGGGCTTTACGACTGTCTGGCCGGGATCTGGGATGGCAAAGCCGATGAGTCGATATTGGATCTCTACAGTGAGAAGCGCATCGAGAAGTGGAAGACCGTGATAAATCCGGTGTCGAGCGATAATTTCCGTCGGGTCTCGGATAGCGACCCTGACACACTGCTGGAGAGGGACCCCGTCTTACAAGCTTGTAAGAATGCCGAGAATGATCCCGAGACTCAGAAGAAGATGGCTCTGGGGGCGTTTGCTGTGCGCTACGACTTCACCCAGCACTACATTAAGGCGTGATCTACCTAGAAGTTTACGATCTCGGGGAATATACAGTACTGTGGTTCAAATGCAATGCAGACTATGATGTGCAGGTTCAGACTCGGAGTAGGATCGGGATATGCGAACATAAACCAAATGGACAGTGACTATATTTGTCAGGAATTCGTCTTATAGACTTCTTCTGCGAAGCCCAGACAATTCGTCTTCCAAGCCAACAGAAAGAATTGGGTTGCCCTAATTGACACACAACGCTACACCTATTAAAGCCATATGCATGCAGATTCTTGATAGGATGAGGACCGTGTGCTCGTAATCGCTTCCTCGACCACAAAAATCGACAGTAGCTATCTTGATTAGTTTAGGATCCGTGCAAGGGGGTATGGTTGCCGTGTTATTGCGGGGCGTTTGCGCGTGGGAAACGAAGTTAGAAAACGGGTGAAAACTGGTGTCTACATTGCGAAGTGGGCTAAATACCCTGACATGCAGAAACACCTAGATAAGGGGGCTGGTGCCTGGCAACACACCCGTAGGCCACGAAGAAGGCCCAGATGAGGCCGGAAATAGAACCCTTTTGACTAAGATACACGACCTCTTGGTGTTGAGGTCTTCTATAAGGTGTGCGCTGAGAGAATGATTGAAACGTCGACGGGATGGGGTATTAGGGTGATTTGTTCATCGGGTCAACGAAAAAAGCTTTGCGGTGTATATCAACACACCTTCGATGACCCCCCATCATTGTTACCATACAGTTGAAAGTGAGTACACGATTATAAACTTGCTTTTCCTCTCGACTCAAAGGGTAGAGTTAGGACAACAACACCCGCCGCGATAAACAGAGCACCACTGACATACACAGGGACTGAGGTGGTGAGATCCCCGTAGATTGCGATGATGGGGGCAAAAATGCCGAATATGCGATTCGAAGTGGCCGTCAGAGCATTCCCGGTCCCCCTATCCTGGGTGGGAAATACTTCTGGTGTGAAGGCATAGAGCACGGCGTACACTGCAAGATTCGAGTCAGTAACTCAAGGCTTTACAGTATTCTAACCTGAACGGTGGCCTTTGGACTATTAGAAACGCGTCCGGGACATGAAAGAGAAAATTCCGAGTACTACTTACTAATGTTCGATGTGAATGAGTAAGCCGAATTCCAACCGAGTAAAGCCGACGAGTTTGTGGCCGTAGTACTGGCGAACAAGAAAACACCTGTAAGGATAGTACTTAGGGAAAGTGCTCCCTTTCGTCCAACCCTTGGCAGCTCAGCCAGTACGGCTCCTACCAACGCGCCCGGGACGCCTAACACCTGTTCAACGATAACGTTAGCATTCCCCGAGACCAGTCCTTGGTACTGGATCTTTGTAGCAATAGATGCAGTGGCTCCCCGTCTATTTTCCGTGATCGAAGAAAATAAACGCCATAGAGCTACTCACAGCGAGGATTAAGTTATTTCTATAAGTGAGGTACGTCGATCCATCACCAAAATCAGCGCCACGGATGGCCTGAAGGTATGGAAGATAGGCATGGTATAGCGGGAAGGCTAGCCCAATTCTAGAAACGGGTTTTGTTAGCTAATACTCCAAATTATACAGTTTGAGACGCTTGAGGATGCTGCGAAAGAAACAAACGGGTGCGCTGTGTGGCCTCCCCCTCACGAATTTTCACGCCCTTGAGTTGAGTTTCTGAAACAGTTCGAAAGCTTGTACATCGCCTTCTGCTGCTACAAATAAATATGAATGAGTAATATTTTGAACTTACAATGCCCACACGAGCATAAGTGCTCCGGTGCTATACCCAAGCTTCTTAGTTGCAAAGAGAGATCGGATATGGCTTAGGTTAACAGATTCTAACTTGCGCTTGACTGCATCGCGAGCCGTGGTGCGCTGTTCGTATCCCTCGGGCTCGCACGCCTTGAGGTGGTCGACAGTCAACCAAGATTCTGTGTTGTTTCGCCGGGCGACTTCATGGACGATGCGAACGGCCTCCTCATCCTTCCCTTTACCCATGAGAAATTTGGGGCTTTCAAAAATTTGGAAGGCAAGGAATCGGATGGCAAACATGACTAGAGTAAGTCCGCCGACTGTAATCATGAAATAGCGCCATCCGAAATTCTTAGCCCGTGTGCAATTAGTATCAGTGACATCGCAGGTAAAGTTGCTTAGAAGTCCCCAAGCAATTAGATTAGCGACGACTTGAGCTAGAGCCCAGTCGACGGATAGAACCGTCAGTAAATACTGGTGCGAAGAAGGGAGGAATTCCAGGAATATAGCAGAGTCGACGGGTAGGTTGCCACCCACGCCGAAGCTCCACAAGGCGTCAAAGACTCCTATCGCAGCAAAATTGGGACTGCTAGCGGCGATGAGTCCCCATACAGCCGTCAAGCCCAGCGTCAGATTAAATGCCCAGCGGCGGCCAAAGATGTCGCAGCCGAACCCCCAGAAAATAGCCCCAGCAAGCAAACCGATGTTCTGGGCCAAGCTCAATAGCGGTGGTTTGGAAGGGTGAAACTCGGACTTGATAGGGGTCTATGAACTCGGATTAGAAGGATGATAACAGCATAGAGAAGCGGGAACCAAATATGTCATCGTAGGGACTTACGAAGATGAGCGAGGTGACAACAGGCCAGAGGTTATCACTGGCCCAGCCGAAACCAATAACAACAAAAAGTTGCCATTGATACCTTCCCATGCCAATGTCTTTAATAGCCCGGTTTAGCACAGCAGCCTTGCGAGCGTAGGTGATATCAACAGAATCTGTCGGTATGACGGTGTCTTTATCCAAGCCTGCTACGATCTCCTCGATGGTTGGGCCGCGTATTTGCTCCTCCCGCAAATGCGGTTTCTCATCCGTGACCGGGCTCCCCATTATCGCTGGCGAGAGACTGAACCGAATGCCACTGGTACTCGCCGGAAACAGTCTGCCGGTAGGAAGTGTGACGATAGCTACAGTTATAGAGCTATCGAAAACTGAAACGATTCCTACAACGCGACGTGAGGTCGCATCCTGAGCTACGCTATTGGTACATGAGCGACTCTGGCCAGTCGAACTTTATAAAGATGATTATACAGTACTCAAATATTTCTTGGCAACTAACCTTGACGCTGAACGACTTTTCGCCGTAAATGACGTGCTAACTAGGGAGCCGATCCCTATCCCACTGTAGTAAGTGCTAGACTACCTTGCTGCGGGGCATTGGTATCCTAGCCAAACTAGCCTACATAAATATAGCACTGTCTTAACTCCTGATACATATGACATCACTGTAGTACCTGCTGTATTACAGTGTACTGCGTACAGCTGTCACTCCCATCTTGTTAAACATACTGTCAGGAAGGTACAGTATTAAGATCGCTGATGATCTGGGTATAAAGGACACTAGTGTATAACATGCCAGATCCGGGCTAGGGAGCATGCATAATGCGGCGACATATCCCAGCAAGCCGGGGCAGTGGGGAAGTGCCGTACTGGCCGGGGTGATGGAGATGATCAGAGAAGGATCAACCCCTTAAAAACCATACATTGTACTAATCTCTTTGGAATTATAAATGGCGACTATTAACGGCCAAACGAAGACTAATCTAGAAGCTACACTAAGTATGACAAGGTTTTCTTGCGCGACAATTTGAAGAGAAAGCTACTGTAGCCTGATAATATCTTTATCTTTAGTAAGCCATAGGAAAGGCCAGGATGACACCACTATAGGTTATATTGGGACACTGTGGTGCTCGTAACAAAGTACGATGATATGATGCTATTATGCGCCTTATGTCAATCGTCAGTCCACAACGGTCATATCTTATCCCTCGGCCTCCAGAACCCAATTCTCCATATCACTCCGACCAGACGGCAAAGGAGTCGAAACTTGTTGCTGAATTTTAACATCGCCAAAATGAATCTTTAAGCCAGTTTGTCGAGTCCCGAAGCGTCGAGTAAGTTCGATGACAAGAAGGGCAATCATCTTTTCGCCGAACCCGGCCGCCGCGGGGCATATATGTTTCCCAACACCAAAGGGAAAATAACTCAGTCTTTCCCAGCCCTTCGTATGTAGTCCCGATTGAGTGGTGCGCCTTGACGTCTTTGTGGCGTCCTCATGAGGCCAATTGTGAAAGCGAGTTGGTTTAAATTGGAGGGCGTCAGTGCCCCAAACGTGGCAATCCCTGTGACAGGCCTCTACATCGGCGACGGCGACGCCGCCCTCACCGTCCGTGGTCGACATCGCGCGATATATGCGCTTCGTTGGAGGATATAGACGCAAGCCTTCCTGTTATCCATCGTCAGTCGTGTCATCATGAGTTAACATGGCACCAACGCCGCTAGCCTCTTAGTCTAGTCGACTAAGGTAGAGAGAGCCATTCTAAGATTGGATAAGGCTAACCTTGGCGATTGCTAATGCTCGCATCTCAGCATCGTTATTCTGGCAGAAGCACTGCGGCACGTTTTTTACTGCTTCCTGAAGCTCTTCTATTGTGCCGGGGTCCACAGCCCGGCTTGCTATCGACACGAATGTAAGGAGAACGACGCGCCAGAGGGTCTCGTAGGCTGGCATGATCAGGTTCAAGGGGCTAGTACAATCGTCGTGCATAGACTCGTTGGGCAACAACCTCTCTAACGCGTTATCGAGGAGTCTTTTATCGTATGGGGACGGTATAAAGTGGCGGTTCTTGGACTGAATCCACAATCGATTTATGGCGTTTGTTGCTTTTCTTGCTTCGTTGAGATCGATTGCCGAAGGCTCAACGTCGAAGAGGACACGAAGCACGAGGCTAAAACTAACGAGTCGTACCACTTCAATTTGGTTAGCACTGCTCTCGTAATTGAAGAAGTCTGGGATCGAAGATGCACAGAACTCCAAGATCGAAATGAAATAATGACTTTGGATCCTACTCACTCGGTGCTAGAGGTATATACGGCAGTTCGTCCTTGAAGTATTCCAGACACAAGTCTAGGACCGTTCCGGCATCTTCGCCGAGTTTGATCCAGTTACCAGTATGAACTAGACGGATAGCAGTATTCGCTATTTTCAGAAACTCTTGATGCACTTCTCTATTATGAGTTGTAAATGAGTTATCAAGGCCGAAGGCCATGACGAGGCGGGCATTCGGCTTCGCCCTAAGTTTAAGCCGGTCTTCGAGTGCCTTCGCGTTTAGGAAAGAGAAGTCGGCAATTTGTCGGTATTCTGCTACCTGGTGTCCGACAGTGCGCTGACATCTTAAGTGTTGATGATACCACTGGATGCAACCAGCGATGAAGGCTGAAGTAACTAGCGCAAGAAAAACTGCAAGAATGGAAACAGAACTCATTGTCAAAGATTGTGCTGACAGAATGCAACTCGGTAAGCTCTATCTCCTCTCCACAGGCCTTTCTATAACTTGGCTTAGACTTGCCTGGAGGTATGCTGTTCTTATAATTACTCAGTTTCCCTCCTGCCTCAGGAATCATCCAGCTCTCCAATATGCGCACAACAATTGATGACTGCTGCCCGCTGCCTCTTGTTAATAGAACTGCTTGTTCCGAGGCACAACAGAGGAGACACCTCATATTCCGTCTGCCAGCTCCCGCAAAAGCAAGGCATAGAAGAGCGTAGAGACGCAAAAAGTTACTTGAGATCCACCCAGCGAGTTGATTCTTATCTAGGGGCCTGGTTTGATTCGCGCCGAGGCTCGAGGCTAGACTGCGACAGTACACTCCGGTTGACCATGACAACTGCAAACGAAATCTGAATGATTGGCTACCTAGAATTAACAAAAGCAGGGCTCGTTCTGAGTGTGGCCCCTCCATCGCTAGCATTTGCTAGTGGTCTCATTGAAAAGTAGGGTAGGAACGCAAATGGTCGCGTGCCGGGAGACACGTCATGTTCACAAACTTCGCCTTCTACGTGTGACAAGGGCTTGGTCTCAAGGGCTTGGAAGCAGGGTTCATATTCAACTAATAATTCTCTTTGGGTCTCAAGGAGTCTATGTTTCCTTTTCTGATCCCCAATGTAACCTCGCTCCTGCCCTTCTATTTATACACAGGTCTTTTGCAGAGATTTTCTATTACCCCTCTCGTTGGGCTCCGATTCTAGGCTTCGTTGCAGAGGCTGTGATAGTCGCCGACCAATAGCTGGTTCGAGGCTGAGACATATGGCTTGACGGGTCTTGACAGGTCCTGGCGGTCCTTGCCGTGTGACACTACGTGACTCGATTTGATTCGAAATTAATCTAATACACAAACGAATGAACCTCAAAGCAATAGTCATCGGGTGTTTGAATTTCTAAAACAGTTTCCACCTTGTTCCCTGAGCTAGCTACTCGACCACGTTGCCGCAGCCGCCCCTTTGACGTATCATTTGATCCATCACTTCGTGATGGAGGTGTGCAGGGAGTATACTAGAACAAGACACGTAGCCAAAGCAACAAGATGTTCCTTAGATTTCTGGTCTGCTTTACCGGAAACTATGTGGATGAATCGTCCTGGCTATATTACAGGCTCACGCAAGAGGGTTCAGATAGACCATCGACTTGCGTAGGCGGCTGAAATCAACATTATCACCATACAGCCCTATCTCTGGTTCGGTGAAATTGGTTGATACTACCCAACAGATAGCCGCCTAGGCCCACACTTGCTGCGCGGCTACCTGCAATGCTATGGTTGCAGCCTAATATGGCGTTGGACAGTCGTATAAGCCATCCACTATAATTACGAAGGCTACCATTTATTGTATACAAAAGTTGAAGACCCGGTATAGAAGCCTCCAGGACCAGAGGTTCCAGCATCCGAAATCAGAATCCCCTATGCCATGTACGCCCCATAGGATAAAAATCGTTACGTAGTCTTCGCCTCTTAAAACTGAGACAAAATTATCGATTAAAGTTGTTGTTATGGCTTTTATTGTGTGTTTAGGTCTATAAAAGTATAAATAAAAATTATATATTTTCTTTTTTCGTCCATCTTACCTTTGTCCTTTAACTGCCGATTTCACCTTGCACTTTTTAAACAGATGTTTCCTCCCTAAGCACAAGTACAGATATCATAAACAAGCTTCCTACGGAAATTCCCTTCATGAATGCAGCCCCATGCCGACAAGCAGACATTGCGGCTCTTTCCCGTTCATACAAGCCACTTCATCTAATACTGTTGGTTTGCTGAAATAATTTCATTGCTGAGGATGTTGCCGACTGAGTCTCGCTTTCGATTATATACCACTGTTCACTCACGTACAATCGGCAATCGCGACAATGAGCCAAAATCTAACTCTAGCTGCGAACGGGTTGCGATTGGTTCCGAACCTCGGCCTTGCGAACCGTTGATGACTACTGCACTGCACGGCGCGAGCTTATTGGATTTAAAGAGCCGCGGAGTTATATTTGGGAGCGCTGGTGCCAGTCTCCCGTCGATTTGAAAATTATATGACGACAGAAATAGGCTCATGATCTCTAGCTGGGTGTATGAGACCCGAGAACATAGTCATCATTCATGACTTATATATTTTAGTTAATAATTAATATGCTTAAATTAATAACCCTATTTTTATCTATAAGAAAGATAACCATTTCAAAGCGATAGTAAGGTATTAGAGCTAAGCTTTAAGGCATGATATTCTATCGGAATAAGTAACATAAGCCACTGGATGGAAGCTGCACATGATCTAATTCAGTTCCAAAACTAAGATGTTCCATCCTGTACTCTTCTTCATGGGAGACCTCCGTATCGTACCACTCTGAAGGCATACGCACAATGCCCCACGTCAGGAGACACTGGGGTACTCGGTGGAAATGATCGTTCATGAAGTTTTCTTGGCCACCACTTTCATGGCCTCTTCGCAAGTCTGGATCAAAGCTCATGATCTTAGGAGGTTTCTCAGATGCGTACAGCTTCGGCGCCACTTTTGTCTGAGACGATACGTGGCAGGCTGATGAGATAGCACCTGAATTGCTGCCAACGAGGGGCATAACCCCTTTGAACTTCTGACTTGTTATCGCTACCAAGGTAATCATAAGTAGGAGCGCGATACTGAGGACGAGCAATAGAGCACTCGTCGAATATCGCAAGCCGATGACGCTATTATCTGGTAGGTAAGAGTCATAAAACCCTTCATCTGCCGTTAACTCGTAAAGACCACTTCCAAAACCGGAGAAATAGCCGTATTTGCTTCCATTGGTGTAGTATTCTACGGGATGTTAACTATTGAAGATCTCTTTTATGTCTCGTAAGAGATCAAGCTTACCACCTTGGCCAACAAATACGTAGAAGGCATTTGACATGAGCCAGTGAAGGATAGTACTAGCAAGCATTATGGGTATACCATACTTGATCGGCAGCTGAAGCCAGGAAGTTGAGACTTGTTTCCCCCTACGCCAAAATTAGCTGGAGAGCCAGAAAAGATCAATTCGGGTTGCCAACGAACCGTGGAAAGGTCACCCTCAATGGCTGATAGGTTAGAGAGAATGCATCCCACTCCTTTGCCATCTGCCATCGTGTCCAGAGAGTATTATACGCAAGGTACCATAGTGACAGAAGGAACTGGGCAACATTGGCTTCTAAAAGAACGCCAAAAAAGCTGGCGGGCTGAAGAACCACAGGATTTGAATCAACGCTGCTGTTATCGATACCGTTAAAGGCAGTGCTGTTGATAAAGACAATCATCAGTAACAGCGTATTAATTGAGAAGTAAGCTGCTTTATACTACTTACATTCCGGATATCATTGATGTTACGGCCAGCGCGACTATACCAAGTACGAATACAAATCCTAGAACGAAGTGATTAAGGGCACAGGACTTCCAAGGGATAGCAGCAAATCCCCTGGCTGATACCGAAGACCAACTCACGGGGCCAATCGGTATTTCTGAGCGTTTTGACTGGAGAGCCCTATCTGTCAGCAGCCCGAGACCTTGAGTATGTGGATCTGGGCGTGAGATGAACGATTCGACGGCGTCTCCGATTGTCACCAACGAGCGTTGGTTTCTGAGGACCACAATGACAGCAACACACATCACGGTCTTGGCCAGAACACATAACGTGACGATCAAAAACAGCAGATTAGAAAAGCCGACTCCACATTGTCCTTCAAGCCTTTCCGCTAAACAGTATCCCACGTCGAGATGGTCTTGTCCAGGCCGAATATTGATATCCCAAGCTTGTTGGGGGGCGAATGGCCAACCGTAGACAACCTGGCCGTTCGAATATGAGCCAACAAAGGCATCAGTTCTAACGTGATTGGCAAGGAAGTCAATGGACCATTCATTCGGAGTGACTGTCAGATGACCATCTATGTCTTGATTGGCCCCAAGGGTTCGCCAACACGAATGTAGGGTTACGAGACCGTGCGCGAATTGGCCATGTGCCGTCATACTGCAGTTGGCAGAGAACCAGAGCGAGTTAAGTCGATCGAAGGGTATGTACTGTCCCCATTCTTCGGTTACTTCGGGTGTCAAGTCCCATGTCTGGTCGGGTCTCCAGCCATCGGTTGGCCCTCGGACGACCAAAATCACATCTCCATACTGCTGTAGCCCACTACCTTGGACGTATTGTTTCACACAGTCTTCGTTCGATAGCTTGGTCCATCCTGCACCGTCCTGGCTTGCTTTTGATACCCGGCTGAACAGGTCGGATGAATTGTCTGGTTGCATTGGGTCCCATCTCTCCATGTATGGGGTCGGGGTATTTCCGTAGGCGAGGCTGGCGCCGGGCAAGAAGTAGTGAGCACCTTCGACAAACCCCTGAGAAGCTATGGTGAGATTGTAATTGGCCGCACGATATTCGATCTCGAAAACGGTGCTGTTGAACACAAAATGGATCGATATAGAAGTAAGCAACAAGATCGCCCAGGCTCCGGTCTTAAACCGCGATACACGAAAGACGTTGCGCCACGATAAAACGCCAATGTCCAGATGGATCCCAATCTTGTGATTAACATCGATTTCGTCGCGAGTCGGTGCATTGAGGACTTGCATGAAATAGTTGGATGACCCTAGGACGGCAGTTGAGAAAGCGTTGATAAGTAAATGCAGCACTTGGGATACTCGGGTGGCGCTCCCTGCATTGCAGCTACCGGTGTAAATTATGATAGCTTTCATGAACCCTCCGACCTGTACGGAGGACGCCACCAGAACCGCGATGAATAGCAGACTGACTGAGGCGAGTAGAACGGTGTTGATAACAGCAGTTTTGTACCAGCCTGTTAAGTGGCGGAAGCCGCCACCTCGATGTGTGTCGCGAAGCCCGGTGAACTTAAAGGAGGAGCGCAGCATTCTCAAGCTATGATATCAATAGGCATATTATATATAGTCTTTTAATACTGAGAAAATATCTGAAGCGGGTTGCTTTAGGGCCTGAGATGATTAAGAACAGGTCAAGAACCCAAAAGATGATAGGAATAATACTATCATTTGTATCATCCCCATGTATGTACCTTGTAAGAGGTGCTCGGGGAAAGGCTAACATTAGGCCTTGGCATGTATTGGGAGCACAGCCTCTCGCTCATGAGAGCGATGGATACAGCGCCTTTTCACTGGCGCAGGGCAAATGTCAGCCAAATCTCTCGATGCGTAGATGCGATCAGTGCGACTGTCCAGCTTGACAGGGTATACCTGTGGCTCTAAACCTCCAACACGGGTGCGACCTTCGCCCCCATTGTCGTCTGCGCCCCTCACGCAGCGCGAAACGGTTTCGGATTGAATCCATCTGTGTTGCTGGCGGCAGAAGTTCTAGGGGGTGCTGATGCGACGGATATCGTGGCTGTGCCATGGCTGCTAGCAGCTAATACTTAGGCGGATAGACTATCCTACCTTCTTATGCTATTAATAAAGCTATAGCGAGCTTAATTCCCTAATTAGGCATAGTTTATGTATGAATTTTGAGGTTTTATGTATAACAACCTGCGCTGATTTAGAGGATGCACATATACCAATTTTAGGAATTTTTACTTCACATCACTAAATCAACCGTCAACAAACATAGTTTACACAAACGTAGTTTACCTACGCGCCACGCCTAGCAAAGAGAACATCGACATGATGCATGCGAAGCTCAATGAGGCATCCGCAATCTACTTGAAGGACAAAGCCAACTGGTTACCGACCCCGGCTCTTCCCACCATGGTATATTGACCAAGCGGTTCAGTGTGGCTCGTGGACCAAGATCGTTGGCGATCAGGAGAAACGACGATCACACAAATTCATTAGTGAGAGTCGGAAGCCTCGATGGCCGGCTGACTGAGGAGAATACAAATTCTACTTCCTGCGTCAACCTTATAGACTACGACGTTTGTCCTGTGGGCAGTGATGTGTATGGCAAGATCATGTCGGCAAGACTTGGACTTGGCGGAAAGGTTCAGAGCGCCATTCTCAACACTGAGAATCGACTTATCATAATGGCTCTATAATCTTAATTATAGCATTACGGATTGCGGATGACAGAACTTCGCTAACCTAGTGAGCTGGCAACCACCAACGACAAATTGGGATCTCCTGAGTCCGTACCCAATTACCCGATACTATGGCGCCGGCATAACCGCGTTCATACAGTTTCTTGCGACTGAGAATCTACCAAGTAGTCGATATTGATATCGTCCGTCCGTCTGATGTGATGATCATTCGCTGGTCCGTCGTAGACGTAATTATCAGTGGCCCTGATGGTAGGAATAGGCCGTAAGGATACGTCATCTGACGGCTGGAGCTGAGGCGTTTCCAAATCTGCAAATGCGGAGCGCTTGGACGAATGATACCGGATATACGATCTAGCCTCAGTATGTCCACTTCCACTGCGGCTTCGGGGCGCAAGACTAGTCAAGGAAGAAGCGATGCTTCTCAAAATGGAGAAATCAGGCTCCGTAATAGGGCGCAAGGTCGGTACACATCCTGTAAACATGCAAGGCTTTGCTCAGGCCCCGACAGGAGGGTGATCCCCGAGATACGAAAGAGCATCTATCTTTTAGACTGTGTAACTGAAAGATATGAGGACTGCTTCGGCTAGAGCAGCAGCGAAGGCGACCACCAACACTAATATCAAGGCCATGTTGAGCTTCCATAGGAAGATCTCGAGGGCAGCCGTGATCCACTCTGCCGTGCCATTTAGGACTTGCTAACGCCGCAATCTCAGGCACCGGACTTCGGCCTAGAAATATTGCGCCCGAGAGCGAGTCGGCTGGCTCGATAACGTCAACAAAGGAAAGGAAGAATAGTGTTAGTCTGAGGCATTTGCACTGGACTTCATTGGACTAAGTGGAGAGAACCTGAGTGTCGGGTAACAAGCGAGGATGGAGAACAAGGGTACGTCAGGAAACAGGCTGATGTGCTTAAGCCCAGTCTTCATTAACTCGGCTCGCCGTTTTGATCAAGCACCTACTGTCCGCCAATCTTCCGTAGGTATCTTGGGACAGAATATTTCATTTCTCAATATCTTGTACGATGCAGGCCGGATACTGGCTCAAGTCGGGGCGAGGATCATGGAACAGTATCTATCTCGATATCTCATGATCGGAAACAGGACGGACCACATTCAATCCAGCATCGAGGAACACTAAGGTGGAATCAGGACGGAGTTTTCCCCCCTATCTAATGAAGGCTTTTAGCGACATCCCCATTTCATAATCTATTCATGGCGCTGACAATTATTCAGCAGCTGGTTTCTCATGTGCCGGATCCAAGTCTGTGCCTAGAAGCGGCCTCAGATGCTACTGCGGACGGTTTTGTAGAATATCAGTTGAACACAAGCGCTATTCTGGAAGCTGCCCGGTGGCCAAGCATGACTACATCTGTGAATTCATAAGCCTGCTATCTTTTCTTCGGCAGGGTTCAATTCCTGGCCACCTCATCTTCCAAGGGGCAATTAACCCCACGCTGGACGGAACGTGATACGAGTCATCAATGGGTTTTCCCGCTGCCCCAGTTCGTTACACATTACGACAACTTGACCGAAGTGGCCGCCGCGCTGCTAGGAAAGCGCATCCTCCATTCGACACCAAGAGTGCTAACGGGGGACCGCAACGTTCCACCTGGGCGTCTCGAAATCTCGTCTTTCACTTGAACTCGCAAATTTTCATCGCTAACGTTTTACATAAGGACGTCTCGATATTCAGAGGCTCGTATGCATATTGGAGGCTGGGAACTGTCAAATTAGTCCGATGGGTCGGATGTGTCCAACTGCCGGGTCTCTCCGTTCGTCGCGGTGGATATAAGCTGGAGACGGTTATGTAGCTGGGACGAGAGACAAGGTATCACCTCGGCTGCATAACAACTGGAGGATCACCGATCTGCTTCTTCCAACACTATAATCGTCAATGATGGCAAAACTAAGCGTATTCTTGAAAACCGACTTGCCAAACAAGACTACAACAAAAAGCCAACTAGTTAATGCTATCGGAATGGATGTCATAATGACAGACCGAGTTGCCACAGCGACACACACGCTCTCGCTCGCGGACTATCATGGCATCAACAATCAGACAATACTCGGGGAACCATATGAGGCCATCGTCCGTAAGTGTCTGCAGTGCAACTTCGGC
This sequence comes from Xylaria acuta, assembly GCA_022495125.1. NCBI lineage: Eukaryota > Fungi > Ascomycota > Sordariomycetes > Xylariales > Xylariaceae > Xylaria > Xylaria acuta. The sequence continues at coordinate 147,524 of MU383148.1, read as the reverse complement.
TATGGTACAAATCTCGGCTGTACCGAGCTGCAAGCCGCTATCTACAACAGCGTCGTGTGCCCGTTGCAAGAAACAATCGAAAAGCTGGAACTCATTGGCCAGAGGCAATGAAGAGGGTTTGGGACAACGTTATGTTCAATGCTCATTTGTATCCGAACAGAAGTTTTAGATTACATGACCAAAGCTGCCGTAGAAGTGTCCACACCTGGGAGTTAAAATGCAGGTTGGAGGAGTACCGAGTAGATGGCTGATTGGGTTAACAGGCCCTGGTTGTTACAATATAGTGGTTGTACACAGGCATAGTAGTGTTATCTTTGGTCGAAGTACGCCCTACATAATTTTGCCGTTTTTGACTTTGCTTTACACATAAATTTGATGCGGAGTGCCAGTTTTCGTGATATGAAGCTTCAAGGTTCACCCATTGCCCTTGGGTTTCGATTCGATCCCCACTGGCATATTAAACGTTTCGGACTCGCTAGGGAGTGCCCATGTATAAAATTTGATTCATATTTGGCCTTATCTACTTACCTAAGATAGTACTTTAAACTGTTCCCCCGCATATATATGACATAGTCGTGACATCACGTCAATGACATCACCTTTTGACCAAAGCCTATAATAGCCAACAGCTCGACGAAATAGAATATGGTGAGATTATCTCAAAGAATATTAAAATTATCGCATCAAACTCAGTCTATCTTCTTACAAGCAATATATCCTTCATTATTTTCTACCGACCTTGACTACTATACGAACAAACACACAAACAATGTCGAGCATTTCCAACCAAGACGCCCACCAAGGCAGTGACCTGAACGAAATGGCCAAGGACGGCACAAATAGTGAGCTCTATTTCTTACTGCCTATACTGACCTTTTCCCCCTGTGTACTAATGAATTCGACATATGTAGTTCCCGGAGATGCTGGAAAGATGAACACAATTCCGTCAAAGGCACCGCAACCGGCCAGCAATGACCTCGGTCACACGTCTTTGAATACCGCTGCCGATAACCCTATGGGCAGCGGGCCAGCCGACGACGACGCCGTCACTGCAACCGGACATTCTTTGCCTTCGTCAGCGTTTTCGAAGCATAGTGAAACTGGTGGAAAGTAGGACGGCCTTGGAGCGAAGGGCTATGATACCCCTCCTATCCACCTCTCTCATTGAGACCAATCCTAAGGCACATCAAAATGGGATATGATGCATGATAATCTAAGCTCGCTAGATCACATTTATACTGAACCATGGCCGATCTTCGGATACACGAGCAAACCCGATTTGTATACCCTTAATAATTAAGACGAAGCTGTCAATGGAAATGCGATCCAAGTAATTTTGGTGTTGTTTTGGCCATGTGTTTGACCCCGTAGTATAATCTTAGGTATCTAAGTACCTACCTATTGTCTCTACCTACTTATTGTTCATCGTCCGTCTAATTGTATATATTCCGGTGACATCTTGTGATTAAAGATAGTACGGGACATACATTAAGGATAAAGAGAGGCGAGGGCCGCTCACTACAGCGACTTGTCGTTACTTAAGAAGACTAATGTATTATCCGGTACGCCCACGTCTTCCATATATTGGCATAAATCGTTACGAATTAGGTATGACTTTTGGTAGATGATAAGTTATGTAACCGTCGGTCCCCATGTCACCAGCACGAGCGCTAGGCATAGGCCCGTGTTTTCTGAAATGCCATCCCACCAGAGAATGTGATCCTTTTTTTTGTCGTTTTCTTCCCCGTGTCCCTGGCTGGAAGGCTAAGGCGGCTAGTAATGACTTAGTTAAGTGTTTCTTGTAACACAATCTTGAGCTCTAATAAGAATCTATCATGAGCCGTTCACTGAGTCCGAAGTCGGCAATGCGGCCGCTTCTTGGCTGCCAGTTCGCTCCATAACTATTAGGCCGAAAATACCTATATTCTGCGTATGGTTCACTTCGAGTTTAATGCTCTCTATACTGTAACTATGTAAAATAATCCTAAAATTTATAGTAGGCGAAATGAGAATGTGGTAATAGCGACGGTAATGATACTCACATCATAGTCTGTACGCCGCCTCTTGTACCTTGCAGCATATCTGGTTAGCGGACGCCTAAGTTCATGTAAAATTCCATGTCAATGCTATCTTGAATGGGCTCTGATTCATCAGCAAAAGTATAATGTGTTTATAACATAAAACAAATATATATTAGGTAAGTTGTGCTATGAACAGATGTAGCCTCAGGAATCTCGGCCGGCTATTCAACACGCCTCACCAATATATCTCGTCACAGTCCTTAGTTAAGTCCTTCTTAATAGTTTCACGCTTGAATGTCGATGAGATTAATGAACCCCTCTGCGACACTATAATGAACGCGGATAGTATTGATGTTATAGATCGGATAAAGGTAATTGAGATGGGGCTGCCATGAGGAGTAGCTCTATAACACTGTCCTTTACACTACTTTCTGTGCAATACCTAAACCCAACCAATAGTTAAATCCGCCAAGCTAATCCCCATCCTCATCCGATTCGACGAGGTACCCCTGCTGCATGGCCTATACTTGGCCTATATCTGCTTGCATTGCCGGGCTTTCTGGACGTGTCATTGCGCGAGGGGTTCGAGTTCTACGGGACTGTTGAACGGCCCTTGTTATTGTCTTCTTCCTCCTATTCATTCTCTTCCCCTGAGACATAGTTTCAATATTGACACAGCATTTACTGTGCGACCTATCGGCTCCGCCTAGGCCTCACCTTAAGGTCTCGATTCGTCTGATCTGGGCTCCTGTATTGTTTTGCCTTGAGGAAGGTTCAATCCTCCAGACCACATGGCAGACCCCACCCCCACATGGAGTAGAGCGGCCAGCGCGCGAATGGCTCGACGAATCCAAGGTCAAGAATCTCCGGACAGCTCTAGTGTAATAATTATCTGCAGGTGGCAATCCTATCTCAACCTAAGACTAATGGTTCTCAGATACCTGGAACGTATCAACCTCCCCAGGGGACATCCAACTATGCGTCATTGAGATCCACTGCTTCACGTTTCTCTTTGAATGAACAATTCGCTGCCACAAGGCGGGACTATGAATTCGGCTACGACGATGCATCATCTATATGGGAACGAGGTACCGTTAGGTCTCGTCAACTTGACGAACTTGATGCTGCTGGCGTTCCTTTTACCAATTCGGAGGAGATATCAGATCTTGACCCCGTCGTCACATCGCCACCTCTTTGGGATAGCGATTTCTACGATATTCTGTGTGTGTCTCGTGAGAGCTCAGCTGAGAACATCCGACGGGCATACCGTCGGCTCTTCTCTCTACTCGATCCGGATACGCAGCCTCCATGTCTTCGCCAAGCTGCTGATGACTATTTCATGACTATACAGGTGGCCTTCGAAACGCTTCTTGACCCCTGCCAACGGGCAAGATATGACCTGGATTCCTATGAGTGGGGCTTGGCGAGTATCAATGCTTCAGAGGCCCGGGAAAAACATGACCGGATCGCCCAGATGACGAGACGCCTCGCTATTATCGAGGGCAGATCAGATATTTGGGAGCTAGGTGCCAGGTTCGATATCCAAAAATTTGATAACTATGGGACGCATGCGAGGCGAGGAGCAACAAAGCTTTGTCTAATGGATGTTGAGGTGAATCATGAAGTGTCTATCGGCATGACTGAGCTCGACTGGAAAATATGTCGGGTGGTGCAGCGACTACAACAACATTCTGCACGTGGCGATACAACGATCGACAAGGGCTTCAGGAAACACCCAATATCTAGGAGGCTTGACGGCACGGTTATGGCTCTTCGGGGTTCTGTTTACGGGTTGCTAGACGACCTCCTCGTCCCTGTTTCCTATTCATTCGATCGGCACCAACTAAGCTTCGAGCACGCCACACGTCATCGCGCCTGGCTACCAAATGGGCTCGTACGGCCCTTTTTCGCTGTTAAATTGCGACACATTATTCCCCCTAGTTATCTTAACCACTCCACGATAGGCGTCATGCAGATATCGGCAGTAGAGAATGGTCTCGAACAGGAAGAAACAGTGGCTGAGATTGAATCGATTGTACTTCCCGACCCGGCCACCACTGTGAGACTATGTAAATCAATGGTTTTACCGTTTGACAAACACAAAAGCTTCGTAACATTAGAGGCGGAGCAAGGCCTATTGGAGAGAAGACTCCCCAGACTAGCCACCACCCTAGAGCGGCCGACTGCAGGGGGCTGGTTGTTCTTACATATAACTAGTGGCAATTGGCGAGGCCAGCCAGATGGGATCGCTGATGTGACCCCTATCTACTCTACCGACTTGACAGGAATCAGGGGGAGAATCCTGAGTATCGTCATGCTGGGTAATGGACCGCCGGATGGACTGTCGAGACGCATGCCTCCCCAAGTGGAGATTGCGTTCAAGAACCGTGGCATCTTTGAGTCGCAAGAGTCCCGTATCGTAAACCGGCCCCGCAATCAAGGCATCCGCGCTTTCGATGTCGCATTGGATAATGAGGAAGAGGGTGCTTGGACTGTCACTGCTTTGGCCTCGCCTGGGTACTGCACAGCCTCCGCTAAATATGCACGAGATGTTAATCTATCTGCCCTTCGGCTTCGCCGTCCCCGTGCAGTAACGCCAAAGATCCGCAACTTGCCATCTGAGGCGGCCAACAATAGTACCCGCCGTCGGTTCCGCGTCGAGGCTGAGATAGGGACAGACTCGTTCAGTGCTAGCTATCTGGCATTCCGCTGTCTCAAGCGCGTTGGACGGTTCTCCAGGGTCGGCTTCGAGATGGGCCTTGGCATGTACTCACTGCACGTATCTGTGTACTGGTCACGCCTGGGTCAACGTATCAACGTCCCATTCTACCTGGCGCCGCGATTCGGTGCCAATTTAAAGACTTTCCTATTAACCACCATCGTCCCCTTTGCGAGCTTTGCGCTGTGGGAGCTATGGGACCAGCATCGTTACCGAAAGCGGCGCCAGCAGCGGCTTGACACGCTTCAGGGGCAGCAGTACGCCCAGAAACGCCGCACCGAAGCGGACACGATGACGTCTCTCATAACGCCTGCCGTCCAGAGCAGGCAGAAGTCAGAATCTACGGGGAATGGTCTAGTGATCTTGAGTGCCAAGTACGGCGTCAAAGCTCGCGGTGCTAGCGATGCGGCCGCTTGGGGGGCTGCAGAGGTTGCCGATGTCACCATCCCTGTAGCAGCGCTGGTGGATCGTAACCGGCTACTCATACCCTCCGGGGTGCATAAGAGTCATATCCTCGGGTTTTGGGACCCAGACCCGGCGGAAGAAAAAGTATTACATATCCGATACTCGTACCAAGGAAAAGAGGCTACTGTCGAGGTAAGGGGTGACGACGAGCAGCTGGTACTGCCGCCACCTTCGTTACCATATGGAAGTTGGTGCGTTATATAAGTGCATCCTTACCTAACAGAGTGTGGAAGATTATGAGCAGAAATACAAATTACGGCTCGCTTGTAGAGATATGTCACATCACAACCAGTGTGGGAGCAGCTGTGTATATCGCGTTATAATACCGAGCGTAAGGTTCTCTGATATCCTCTTTAATGTCGGCTTCTTGGTCTATATTCTTCTATTATAAGCAATATATTTACATTACTCATATGGCTATACGAATGTTGGAAATGCGCCCCTATTCGGAACTCGGCATAAGTTGGTAGACATTTAAACTGATATTAGTGTATTGAGGAGGGCGTGGTCTAAATCCAACATAATTCTACAGCCTCCACCCGCTATCATCGTCGTCTGAATGTGTATCAATCACTGCAAATCCCAGATCCAACAATACCTAAACCCTCCTTCCCAACACTATTTCTACAAATCCATTCAAGCCGTCTTCGCCTTAGCCCGACCGGTAACAACCTCAATACCCCTGACCATCATCCAGCCAATCATGAGGGTATGCAACCATCTCGAGACCGTGACTTCAAGCAGGGTAGGTTTCTCATCCTTCCTTCTCCAGAGCACAGTCTCATTAACGAACTTCACAAAGCGTTCATCCCCCTTCTCCTCGATAACAAACCCACAATCCAGCACACCGCTAACGACCGGCCCTTTCCAGCCCTCAGGTGGACTTAGATCCAGAAATATCCTCTCCCCTTTACTGCTATGGACGCGTTCGCGAACACGATAGACGCCGCAGACCCGATCCCCGGCTTCGAAAGTACACGCGTCCAAATATTGCCTCGAGAATGTGTCCGCGTGCGCGGCGCCGCCGGGCAGCCGCGAGACCATGGATTTCATGGCGAAGGCCTGCGGCGTCCACGTGAACATGCGCATGGTGGTGGCGAGATACGTCTCCAGAAGTCCCCTTCTCCTTCCACTCTCCTCCCTCTTAACATCATCATCCGCCTCTCCCCGCCCTGTTAACGCCTCGCGCAGGCCTGGAAGGATCTTCTCTAGCGGCACGGCCTCGGAGACGATGCGTTCCCTCGCGATGACGTAATCCTCCGGCGCAGCGAGCACGTTGGGCGGGATAGCCAGCGTATCGTTTCCCCCCCTTTCGCCTACCTCGCTATTTCCCTTCGCTTTCGATGGTCTAGCCAAAAGCGAGTCCGGCGGCGTGATACTCGTAGAAGCCGTAATCCGTCGTGCGCCCTGCCACAGGATGTATGCTATGTACGCGACGGCTAGTGAAGCTAAGGGCAGACTCCCCTTCGCGCCGTCGGAGCCCCATAGCATCGTGAGGGGTTTATGGAGTCCCATAGCGACACTTGTAACTAAAACTGAGGATTGGGGGTTTGATGAATAAGTGTGTAAGTAAGTTGGAGTCTCTTGCTAATTGCTCTAGGTTGGAGGCTTGGCAAACTTGGCTAGATGGCAAGGACCCTGGGCACGAGCGAGAGTACCTAGGTTTCTTCTTGGCAGGATAATAATAAGGGATAACTTTACCCTCTAGATGGATGCTCCCTTTAAATAATAATCTGTGAGTCATGACGTTGACTTCCATCTGGTCATGTAACAGGGGTGGGAATCTATTTAACCTTAGCGAGTTAAGTGCCCGACGTATTTCGTATTGGCATGTTTAACTCAAAGTTTTGATGCGACTGGGCGACATCGTATATCGGTGCTACACCCAAAACGGGCAGTATATGAATTCCATTGCGATAGGCATATAAGTTATGATTGGTATATACAAAATGAGACTTTAATTGAGTTTGAACCATGCCGACAATACCCACCGTATTACACCATCCCTCGTGATGCGTAGCATATTCAACCTAGACTTCATGCATCCGCATGATCTAAAGTTGCCAATGGTACGTAGCCGTCTTCCTTCTGGGACCTCCTGCCTAATAGAGAGCTAAAGAAGTCCTGGGTCCGACTGACAACTCTGTCGAGACCCCAACCGCGTCCACGCCTCTTAATACCGCCCTTCTCCGCAAGAAGGGCTTCGTCCATCCAGCCAGGTCGCTTCCAGAATTTAAGAAGTAAGGAGCTCACAACAACGCTGACACTGCTAGTAGCCATGGCCGCACCGGCAGCCATAGGATGGAGATGAAAGCCGAGAGGGAGGAATATGCCCATAGCAAAAGGCAGCCCTATCACGTTATAAACACATGCCCAGGCGAGGTTGAGCTTGATACGAGTAAAGATGGTGCGTGCTAGGCACAATGCTGCCGGGACGTCCATCAATTGATTGGGACGCATCAAGACGACATCGGCGGCTTCCATAGCAACATCGGTTCCGCTTGCCATGGCAATGCCAACATCAGCCGTAGCTAACGCAGGCGAGTCATTGATACCGTCACCAACCATAGCAACGCATTCTCCCTTCTCCTTAAGTTGAAGAATAATTTCTTGCTTCTGATCAGGGGATACGCCGGCAAAGACGTCATCAGCGGCAATGCCAACCTGGGAGGCTACGGCTAAGGCGGTCGACTGCTGATCACCAGTGACAATAGCCGTTTTGATTCCCATGCGATGCAGAGCGGCGATTGCTACAGCCGCTCCATCTTTGATGGTATCCGCCAGGCAGAGGTGACCAGCATAAATGCCACCAATAGCAATAAAGATGTTTGTGGTTCCAGCAGACAGAGAAGGCTTATTAGAAGCATTCGCCTTCGTGTTGATCTCCTCGGAATCTTCCACGGCGGTCTCCGGTACATCAATGCTGCTCTCACGAAGGAAGCGAACGCTTCCAATCAGAACATTGTAACGTGTGCGTTCGGCGTTTGTTGCCGGCTCTACGGTAGCGCTGACACCTCGTCCAACAGCTGCTCTAAAATCGCCAATGCTGCCTTCAATGGTACCTTCATAATCAAGACCAAGCTCAGAGCGAGCGGCCCCTAGAATGGCCTTGCCAATTGGGTGCTCGCTGCCAGTCTCGGCCAATCCCACGACGGTCCACCATAGTCGTCGACGCCATTCGTTCTCCTGCCAAAGAGATGGTAGTTTTGCAACGGCCACACTCATCTTCCCGTGTGTGATGGTCCCTGTCTTGTCGAGGACAACTTGTGTTATCTTGGTACTGGTCTCCAGGGCTGCGCCACCTTTGACAAGTATTCCGTTCTCCGCACCGACTCCAGTACCGACCATGACCGCAGTGGGAGTGGCTAGGCCCAGAGCACAAGGGCAAGCAAAGACTATCACAGAGATGCAGAGCTTGACACACACGAACAGCTTACCACCGCTCTTCTCCTCGAGGAATATCTTCGGTGGGTCCTTAAGGGCATGGCTAAGGATCATCCAAACGATGAAGGTTAAAATGCCAAGGATAAGGATTGTGGGTACAAAGATGCCAGCCAGCGTATCGGCAAGCCGTTGGATAGGCGCTCGAGTCGTTTGCGCATCTTGAACTAGCTTGACAATTTGGCTGAGTTGCGTATCTCGACCGGCTCTTGTGACACGGAAATCAATTCGCCCATGGCCATTAACCGTCCCACCAATGACATTGCTCCCTTTCTTCTTCTGAACTGGTATAGCCTCACCAGTGACCATGCTTTCATCAACATATGTTTCACCTTGAATAATGATTCCATCAGCGGGAATCTTATCGCCAGGGCGAATAATGACAATATCGCCCACAGAGATGAGTTCGGTAGGGATCACCTTTTCCTCGGTTGCATTACCCTCGTGCGCGGTTGCCTTAGTGTCCCCTGAAGCAGGCTCAGATCCCCAGGCTTCGGCAGCCTTTGCTGCCGCGATCGGATCCGCATAGACAGTGGCCATGGACGGTGCTAGTGACATGAGTCTCGAGAGTGCTGTTGATGTTTGACCTTTCGCCCGGTTTTCCAAAAATCGTCCCAATGTGATAAATGTTATCAACATTGTGCTGGTATCGAAAATGGTGCTGGGTCGCGAGTGCGGTGGGAAAAGGAATGAAACAACCATAGCGAATACACTGAAAAAGAAAGCCGCAGATGTACCTAGAACAACTAGAACATCCATAGTCGGAGATCCGTGCTTAAGCGACTTGTATGCTGAAGTGTAGAAACGTTTGCCTATGCCGAATTGAACGGGTATCGTCAAAACTAAGCAAATAATGTCACCAAGGAATAGGCCAGGGAGGAGTTCCAGGCCACCAAAATCTAAAACGGGGATGAGCATTGGGAATATCATGCCGATAAAGAAGACCGGAATGGCAAATGCTAGCGAGACCTGGAATGCTCTCCGCCACTCCTGGATCTCCCTCGTCTTCGCTAAAGACTCCAGCTGTGCATTGTTATCGTCGTTGTCGGCAACTAGGGCGTTAAAACCCAAACTCTCAACGGTTTCGACAATTGTGCGAAGGCCAGTGAGACTGGGTTGATGCGATACGGTGAGTCTCGAAGTAGAAAGGGTCAGCTTGGCTGAGCTGATGCCGGGCAGAGCTAACAGAGTCTCTTCGATGCCCTTAGCAGCCGTAGCATCCGGATCTCCGTAAATTTTGAACTGAGCTGAGGAGGAAGTGCTCTGCTCAGCAGCTTCAAACACGGTAGAAAGCACCTTCGCATCGAACCCTCTGTCTTCAATGATCTCGGCAATCTTCTCCGGGGTCACCTTGCTCGGGTCGTGCGTGATTACGGCTCTCTCTGCTAATAAGCTGATATTGAACCGTAAAATGCCATCTAAGCCAGTAAACCCGCCCTCCACTGCAGACGTGCAAGCACCACATGTCATTCCCTCGATGGCAACAGTAGTTGTTGCAACGGATGGCTTCGAATCGTCGTCCCCGGATGTAGTATCTTTCCCGGGTCTGGTCTCCTCGCTATCAATTAACGTTGCGCCGAACCCCCGATCTTCAACAATCTCGACGATCTTGTCGGCGGGTAATAGTGTAGCGTCATGTTCTATCACCGCTCGTTCGGATAATAACGATATGCTGAAATGTTTAACGCCACTAACATGCGCGAACCCTCCTTCTACGGCGGATGTACATGCGCCACAAGTCATACCTTCGATGGCAATGGTAGTAACAGTGGTGGTAGGACCGTCGTCTTCCCTATGTTCTGCAGAGGCGTGCTTCGGCGTTATCGTCGATGAGGGTATGTCGGTGGAGAGCACGTCAGCTTCGAAACCGCGGTCTTCGATGATGTCTTTGATTTGCTCGGCGGATATTTGTTGGGGGTCGTGCATGACCACGGCGCGTTCCATAACCAAGCTGACAGACACAGTGCCGACGCCCTCGACTCCCTTGAAGCCTGCTTCAACGGACGAAGTACAAGAGCCACATCTGCGGGCCGTTAGTTTCCCTTCCTTCAGAAGCGGAGAGTCAACTCATGGGATATCAGGTGTCGTACGTCATGCCGCCGACTCTCAGAGTCGTCGTGGCCCATCTAACGGGCAAAGGACTCGTGGGAGGGCCCGAAGACTCCCTCTGAGGGACTTTGGTGTATGTCGCAGCCATGGCGAAACGCGCCGGAAGGAAGATCGACAGCGGAAATCAGGCGGGGGATCGGCGGGAATGGCGGCGAACGACTTTGTATTTCTAAGATTGTATGTATGGATTGCGGATACAGCTATGCAAAGAACCGCATCATGAGTTGGTATTACCTACTGGGTGAAACAAGGATACAGAAACCAGGGACGGACGCTGAAATGCAGTGGCTAAATCAAAACAGGTCGGCGAAGAGCCAGAAAGGGCGCCGGAGAGGAGGCCAGCTCTTGGACGGGTGGTCGGCAAGGTTGTTTAAAGAGATTCCCCAAAAGAGAGAGAGAGAGAGAGCGGGAAATACCTACTTAGCAGGCGTATAGAGGACAAATTGAGTCGGATGATCAGATGCACTACTGGACGCGGTGTAGCAGGGGCCTTCGCGGGATTGGCGGGTGGGACAAGGGGAGCAGGTACTTTGGGTACTTGCAGATTGGTGGTGTATCTCTAGCGTGCCTAAGTGCTGGTACTTTCCAAGACGCCGCTAATGCCGTAAGCCCCAGTCTCCTTTTTCATGGGTTTGTCATCCACAGCAGGTACGGAGCGATGTCTGGGCGTGCATCGGGGTGCTCTTAATCAGCAGCAACTCAATCACGAACGTCGTCCATCGCTCATGAATTTTCGCGAAGCGACCTGGCCCATAACCAAACCAGCCCCAGTAGAGAAGACAAGGCCTGCCACACCTGTACGCGAGTACCAGCTATTCTACCCCTGGTGGTCACAACACGAAAGAAGTTCCAGCCCCAGCCTTACGTAGCGTCCTACAACCAATATTTCCGAAAGCAGTAATCCAAAGCGCCACGCTGTGCCATTCGCATACCTATTGCCCGAAGGGACACGTTGTGTTCCTGGCAGGTCTTTGCTATCGTGGTCTCGTGGTCTCGAGTTATCCGGAGGAGGATATTGTGTCGTCAGCGCTGACGGCAGTCTTGAGTGGATTAATTGACTGGACAAGCGGACGACATTATATTCCGGATAATTACCTCGGATGAAACGGCGTTGATGGAAACGTTGTGGTTGGCAGTACTATGTAGAAGGTAGGTAAGTATCTGGGCGGTTTAATTTATCTGCTAGGGTGTCCTTTTCGGCATTCAGTTGCCCTTCAGCGAGCTTAAGCGAAACATCCGGCAGTAACGCCTTCATTAGAACACTGTACGTACATGTTTATAACTACGATACATACATGGATTCCAGCGTGATAAGCATGACCTGTTTGCTGACATAAGCTTTGAGTCGTCGCGAGATACCTCGTGTACAGCAGTTCCCCTACTTACTTACAATCTTGCTTCAAGCTGTGGGCACTAAGCCAATCGTGGTTGGATATCGCCCATTTGTCCTCTTCTCTCGGTGTCCATCCCCGACCAGCCCACTTTAGCCCACTATGGCACGACCCGTAGCCCCGCGTTACAGAACAACAACAACGGTAGAGCTACGAGCTCAAACAAGTGTGATACCATCATTGAAACATCATTGAAACATCATCTCCAGCCCACCTTGGTTTGCTTTGTCTTTGTCAGAGACAACATCCCCCTGACTACCCTAACCCTACCGTGCTGCTCTCCAACCGCATCCAATACAGTACACCAGGTTTCGCCACTGTTTGCTACCGGCCATACTTACAACTAAGTTTTGCCTATCCACTAACTCAGTAGTACGCATCAACCATCGGCGCTAGTCGGCCCATTCTCACCGTTTCACTTTCTCCACGGTGCATTTCACAAGGCTGTCAACTTAACGAGCCTCGTAGCCTGGACCGTGGAGAGGCTGACCCTAGCTCGGCGTAGCCAACTACGGGTCGTCTTATCTTACACGCCAGAACATATATCATAATGGAGCAAACGAAGGCCCTAAACGCCCTGGAGGTGAGGACTCATTATAACCATCGACCTCTGCCTATCTTTTGACGGACGACTAACTAACTGCCCGTCCACTGAAGCCCTTCCTCGCCCTGACCAAATCGGCAACAGCACCCCGCGCAGCGGCTGACCTAATAACCCAAGCGACGTCCAACCCCAACACCTACGTCTTCACGGAGCTCCTCCAGACGCCACAGATCCAAGCACTATCCCGGTCGCCCGAACACGCGTCCTACCTCAAGCTCCTCGAGATCTTTTCTTATGGCACATATGCCAGCTACCACACGTTGTCAGGGACCCTCCCACCCCTCAACGACGCCCAGGCCTTGAAGCTGCGGCAACTGTCCCTGCTCACCCTCGCCAAGGGCCCGGAGAACCTAACCTATGCCGCGCTGCAGCAGGCCCTCGGTCTCCACAGTGCCCGCGCCGTGGAAGACCTCGTCATCAGCGCCGTCTACGCAGGTCTGGTAGACGCACAGCTCGACGCCCGTAACGCTCGTGCACACATCTCCTCCGTGTCGCCCCTGCGGGATCTGGCGCCGGGCGCGATCCCATCGATGCTGAACGCGCTGCGCGCGTGGTCGGCACGTTGCTCCACGACGCTGGAGGACCTCGAAGTACAGATGGCGGACATCAAGGCGGCCGCGGCCAAGCGGCACAGCGACAAGAAGGCATGGGCCGAGCAGCTGGCGAAACTCGTCGAGGAGGAACGGAATTCGGACCAGGGCGTGCATACGCAACGCCACGGAGCCATGTTAAACCGGGCCTTGGCTAGGATTCAGGGCCAGCGGTTCGGCAAGCGGGGCAGCGGGAGTCTGGACCCGAGTACGGAAGACGACGAGGCTATGGATGTTGACGAGGAAGAGTACGACGACGGAGAGAGCGCAAGTGGCGCGGGCGGTTCGGCACCGGGCGGCCCGGGTAAGAAGCGGGCCAGTCGCCGGAAGCTTTAGCACGACTTGAAAGGCTGCACGACCGTTTGAGACCGGAGAAGAATGATGCTATGGTGGAGGTGGCATAGATTCTGTGAAGGCTCTGGCTCTCATGGAAAGTAGCGGCAAAGCAGTAACGAGCATAATAACTCTGGCCATATTCACATCCGCACAACACTAGTAGAGACCCGGAGGAATTCTGGGACGGTGGGTAGAGGTAGTAGCTGATGTAGTCTGCATAGCTACACCTCTTGTTCCCAATATCCATGAATAGTAATGAATTAACTACCCAGAGGGTTTCTGGGACGGCTGGTTAAGGGGTCGTCAGAGTGTAAGGCTACAAACCAGCTTTAGAAGCTCGCAGTCAATACTAAGAGGTATGAGATAGACTAGACTAGCATTGGTGCTTGACCATAGAGGGAAATGCATTATGATCACAATACTAGAAAGGCATCATTTATGAATCAAGTTTGAATTTCGAACCTTACGGCGCACTATGGCAAGTCTGGTACAAACATCATGAACGCCGACCATAACTCCTTCCCTCCCTATGCTTGTGATGACACCAGGCTCGCTAATCAGCGTGGCGAAAGGGCATTAAATTTTGAAAGTGTTCTACAATTGTGACAAATGAGGTGTTTTGAGTGTGTGTGTGTGTGAACTGGAGCCTATTCCTGCGTATTGAACAATGATCATGTTGCTTCCGCCGCAACATATCTGGTAATTAACTCCTTCAAAAAGAATCGACGACGGCCACTCCATTATTCAGGAACATGGTGGCGAGGAACCGCAGGGGAATAACAGATCAGAAAAAAACAAGCGAACTAGCCGAATTGGTCATAACGTCGTAAAAAGAGTGCGATCCGAATCGACCGACTCTCCGGTTGCTCAGAGGCGTTTTCCTGGCACAAGGATAAAGAGTAAGGAAACAGCGGCGTCGACCAGAACGGTCACAGCCAGTACGGTGATCGAGCGCTTGATCAGTAACTTGCGGACATACGGCTCTCGGATTCGCACGAAGGAGAATGGCGTGTATTCGGTAAGGCCGAGGAGAGCCATGATAGGGTCCAAGGAGTACTGGTATGACGCAAGGCAGTATACGCCAATTGTGAATGGTAGAATCTCCTATTGAACGTTGTTAGCAAATTAGTAGGCAGACTACAGGGTCTAGGAGGGTAGACGTACCCAGCATCGAGTGCCACGCGAGGCATTGAGGAAAATGAGGATGAAAGCAGTCCAGAATCCACCGAACATAGAAATGAGGCCAACTATCAACCGGGCAATAATAGTAGGTGGAATTAGATTGCCTAGAGCACGAGCTCTCAAGAATCCGGGAAATGCGTCCCGCTCCATAGCCTGGAAGACGTAATCCTTAGCCACATCGAACACCTCGGGGTCGTCACGTCCGTCCTGCTCAATTGCAATGGTGATGTCCGTTGTGATGGAGCCGGGTAGCGTGATCTCTCGTTCGGCGCCAGGGAGGAGAAAGGTGTATAGGATCTTCTCAGCCGACGCCCTGATATCGTCTCTTGCGACGGCGTGAGCTGGCGAGTTAGAGTCCGAGGTGATACCTTGGGAGCTCAGTTGCGTGCTGGCCCTCGTCCGTCGTTCTTGGCTGCCCTGCGGTGAATCGAGCAATACGCTTGCGCTAGGTGCGGGTTGATCTCGTAGATACGCCGACATCTGCGCGTTCTGTTCTCGTTCCTTCTCCGTCCCCGTCGAAGGCCCAGCACTGATATCGCCAATCGCTTCTAGCGCCCTTGAGGATCTCTTCGATTCCTCCTTCTCGAGATCCGGGGTCCCAACTAATACAGATCTCCGCAGCTCTCGCACGTAGTGGCGGCAGAGTGACATGTGTTGCGCAACATCGAGCCTGGCATTTGTAAGTCTTCAGCGAGAAGCATAGGGTAATCTTCCAGACACCTACCAAAAGTCCAGGTAATCAACTGATCGCTGTTGATCACGCATGTAAATGTAGAAGGAAAACAGGTCGACAGGCGGGTGAGTCCTGCGGCTTAGAACTTCGAAAAGTGTAGGCAATCGATTTCTCTGTAGGTCGGGCATCGGCGAAGGGACATGACTCTCGTCCGGGGGACCACGGCCCTGGAACGCCATTGTGAAGAATCGACGTGTAGATAGCGCGATATTAATAAAATTAAAGGATTGCTATTAAGAGCCTAATAGCACCGGTTACCAGGCTATCTCAAGAGACGTTGCTTGTGGTGGAATTGATTGTTGTGTCAAATGAGGACCGTTGGGAGGTTGGTGGTGTGGAAGGAATCGGCGTCGAGAGTTGTGCTATTCTGGTGTGTTCGCAGAGTAATCGACCTTTCATGTACAAGGCTCAATTAGAAAGCCCTTGGCTAACAGCGCAGTGGAGCGAACGAGGGAAACTGCGCGTTGCGCGGGTGGTTAGGATCGGAATCGCGATGGGTTTGTTCAAGACATGAAGTCACAAAATCGACAGATTCATCCCAAGGGCGGGCCAACTGTTTCGAGCTTGGTGCCTGCGGGACCCCCTAAAATTGCCTCCATTTGGCACCCGGTCATGGTGTCCAATCACAGCACGCTATTGGCTGTACCACAACATGGAATTCACTGTGAGATCGTCATTTGGAGAACAGGTAGTGACACAAGGTAATTTGATTGAATGAAAGCAACACCTTGCAGTAGAATTCGTGGCTAGGGAGTCTAGGCAGTTAAAAGAAACAGTAATTAAAGAAAACACTGGTGGTTCGAAGAACTGGTGGCGTTTGGCATGCCTTCTTTCTGTGAGTGATCTTGGTACCAGTAGTGTACCTAGTGTGCCTTACTTACAAGCTTGCTTTCTGTGTTGTAACCAGATCGGGTTTAGCTCAGCTCACCCTACTGTAGTGACTGCTAGGACAACAACATTTGTGCAAATTATATAGATAGAAAACTTGCCTTGCACCAAACAACCCTCTAAACCGCTAAGGTCTTTTTGCCGACTTTGATCCTAACTGGCGATCATGTCAATTGCTCCATCCTTTTTACCACATTTTTGCCACACACCTAATACACACACTCCATAGCCCGCAACACTATATGGCTGGCGCCATTCCCTTTATCAAAAGTCTAGCCTGAGCTAGATAGATAGCAAGCCACCTTCCACAACGATGATGCAGTATCCTTTGCTGTGGAGCAATATGTTGTGGACCTACTTAGGCCGTGCCCGTACAACCCCGCCGAGAACGCGGACACGGCGTTAATATGAGCTTAATAGTTCCCACCCCGCCTCTGCGCGAAGTGTCACTCAATGAGTGCTCCAGGCGTGAAACTCGGACTTGAGCTCCTCCTTTTCACCGCACCTTTACGCTGACTCAAAGTCGATAAGGACCGCCTTTCCGTCACAGATGAGGAATTTATATTTGTTGATACTGCCGTGTATTATGCCCAAAGTATACAGCTTTGCCAGGACATTCTGGCAGGCTGACGGGTCTGCGGGCTCTGCCGTTCTGGCACCGTCCACGTTTTCCACGATGAAGCCGATACACCGTCCGGCCTCCGTGATGTGGCCAAGGAACTCGGGTCCGATTCCTTGGCCGTTGATCCATTCGTACGCGGTCGTTTTGGTCTCGAAATATGGCGTCTGTTAGGGAAACTCGGTAAACTTGGCGATTACCGAAGAAGACCGGGTGTTCGGTAGGTAGGTCTTTAGAGATGTGACCCTCATTCCAGCCCCCTGGAGGAAAGGGTGGCAGGATCTCAATTAATCCTGGTACAAAGGTTCGATCATCCTTTGGGCAACACCCCAGATCGACGGTAATATGCTTAACACGTTTATCCAACCAAGACTCAGTACTCGCTCTCTTCTTTTTCATTAAAGTCTATAAGCGTTGCCAAAATTTGAATATTGATATTTGTTTTGGACGCCATTATAGCGTTTAATATAGCTTAGACGAGCCTGTTCGTCGAAGAAATCATTGAACTCGAGAATGATAATGTTAAGCAAAGACCGAGGATTAAAAGGCTTCATACAAGATGAATATAATACAGAATAATATTTATAACGGAACCAGATGAATAAAGGGCAGGAGAATTACTATATGTCTAATACAAAGCATTGCCAAAGTTTAGAATGAATGTTATGGCAGAGCGACAACCCCAATGGTCGGTTACATTGTATCCCTTTAATGGGCGCTTCTT
This sequence comes from Xylaria acuta, assembly GCA_022495125.1. Classification (NCBI taxonomy): domain Eukaryota; kingdom Fungi; phylum Ascomycota; class Sordariomycetes; order Xylariales; family Xylariaceae; genus Xylaria; species Xylaria acuta. The sequence goes on along the minus strand of MU383148.1, from coordinate 129,702 downwards.
AGAAAGTAGGCCTCACGTGATTGAAGAACTCAATGAAGACATTTTATTGGGTGCATCTCTTCCGCCAAGACCGATCTGCCCAATTGGGGCTCTGCACGCTTTCTAGGGCTGCCCCACTCGATGTCACGCAGCTGAAACGCCCATTAAAGGGATAAGGCGACGTGGGCAAGGGAAGTACCTACTAAGCCACAAAGGTACCTGGGTACATAGATAGGTAGTTTAACGGTCCTCTCCAGCCACACCACAAACAACAAAACAGTAAAAAGCACGAGCCACCTCCAAAAACTTCCCCTCTACCCTAAGATTGATTGGCTCGTTTACCGAAATTTCTCCATGCCCTCAGCTTCCCACATCTAGCCCGGGTTTTTTCTCGATTTCGCAAGTCAATCAACAACCACTCACCTCCGGACATTTCTCGACAACTAACCACAGACACCCACAGCAGTAAGCACGCCGCCTACACGAGACCTCGCCAATCGATCGAAGTGCTGATTCTCAACACTACAGAAAATGTCGTCCAAGGGAAAGAAGCCCGCGAAGTCCGCCATTGAGCAGGTCGTTGCTCGCGAGTACACCATCCACATGCACAAGAGAGTACGTCGACCGGTCCGGATGCGCACGAGGACGGCGATCTGCGAGAACATTCGAGGGCGAATTGCTGACGTTTTGGAAAGCTGCACGGTGTGACCTTCAAGAAGCGGGCCCCTCGCGCCATCAAGGAGATCAAGGCTTTTGCCGAGAAGGCTATGGTACGACAACACACCCATTGCGCATACCTCCATCTACACGGGCCTCGCAATCCCTTTCGACGACTTCCACGGCCATTGGTCAATACCAGAAACGGAAACTAACATACAAATTCGCAGGGTACCTCGGACGTTCGTCTAGACCCCCAACTGAACAAGAAGGTATGGGAGCAGGGTGTCAAGGGTGTTCCATACAGACTTCGCATCCGCATCAGCCGTAGACGAAACGACGAGGAGGATGCCAAGGAGAAGCTCTACAGTTACGTGCAGGCCGTCAACGTCAAGAACCCCAAGGGTCTAGTGACGGTTGTCGTGGAGGAGTAAGAAAGGATAGCCGACCAACGATCAATCAAACGAAACGGCGCAAAGCGGAGAAAAACCAGGGTCTTTTTTTCGTTCGAGATGGGAAGACGGATGAAGAAGATACCGGATGGGCACGTTCATGTAGGGCATGGTTTCGGAGTTCCTCCTGGCTTCATGGAATTTAGCCTCACTAATCGATGAATCAAGACATGTGAGCACCTACGGGCTCGACAAACACCCAATATGCCATGTGACTAGCAGAAAAATGGCCTAGCCCACTCCTGTTATGCCGATTGTGTGAGATGAAGGCGACCTGGGACACGGGCGTGGTAGCGTTTGGCGGGGCATTTGCCGATCTCATCCAACAAATACCGCCTAGGATTCTTTGTAACTCACAAGCTCTATGTTACGATTCTAATGTCACATTACATGCCTAGCAGGGGATCTATGCAATTTGAAAGTGATGGCGATATCATTGATAGGTGGACTCACGGTCTCCCATCTCGTGCAGGTATGCTAACGAATATCCACGTCCACCGTGTCAACCCCAACCAATAAAACAAAATTCATAGGCGACAAGCACCAAGGCAATTACCCAGGCATTACCGCTGCCCATCCAAGGGCAAGGGGTTACCAAACCAACTCCTGTTCTCCAATGCTAGTGGGTAGGCCCTGAAAATTCCAGCAGAACCAAGTGATGCTCGAGACCTGAAGACCGGTCTATAATATAATCGTTACGCTGTGCATGTTCAGTCGTCATCAATATCGCGGTGGCGGCCCATAACCTTCCGCTTGAACTCCTCGGCATCCTTGTCCCAGAGCTCAGCAGCCTCGCCATTCAGCGGCGATGAACTACAGATGCATGGTCAGTGCGAACGCTCCTGGGGCTGGTACACGATGGGAAGAGTAGCAGCATGGGTAAATACTTACTTGTTGGGCTCCCCGAGAAGACTCTGCAGACTCAACAGGACCGTCTGAACATTGTATGCCGCCGTCCACTTATCCTTTAAGATATCAAGGCAGATGCGACCTGAAAAGTCGACATTTGGGTGGTAGATGGGCGTCTTGAACAAGACGGTCGGCGGCGCATAGGGGTAGTTCGAGGGGAAGGCGAAAGACAGCTTAAAGGTGAGACCAGCGTAGGGGGTATCTTCGGGCCCCTCGATCGTCGCCGCCCATGACATCAAGTTTCCATCTGCTGAGGGAAAGGCTGAGACACCGGGAGCCGGCGAGGTCATCAGCTGCATGAGCTCTGTTTGCAGTCTGTAGGTACGTGTTAGAAACGGGCTATCCCTCCGGTACGCGAGCATGTGATGGTGCTAACGGGACCAGAACCGTCGTACCTCTTGGTGACACTCTGTCCGTCAGGTCCCATTCGGGTGCCGCCGAGCTTAGCAGCCGAGACGCTGCCAGGGGCCGAATTTTGGGAATTCTCCATTGCGTAATCCATTTTATTTTTTCTATAATGACGATCGCCCGTGGAGAAGTCGAGCGCAGAGGATCTCGGTCGCGGTGTGGTGTGGCTAAACGAACGAAGATGCACCTTTTGCTGAATTCGGAGGTGGCGCGAGTGCGGTGAATTGGGAATGCAAAAGTTGAAAGAAAAAGTAGGAAACACTGGGATGCGGTGACTGTCAGTATGAAAGATGCATTTTGCTCAGACAATCGCAAAACCCGTTCACTTGTATCACCAAAATTCCTCTCCAATGACCTGGCAAACAATGGAATGACCTTGACTGCCAAGTCCAATAAGAGGGGTTGTGTGTTCGAATGCGAGGTTAGGTCAGGGTTGGTTGTACGGACCTTATTCTATAAAGCACGAACTATTACCTAGGGAGGCGGGATGCCTGGAAAGTCTTAGCAATAGGAGCCGGTGATAATATGAGGAAGAAGTCGCAGAGAAGGCCAGTCAAGAATAAATCGTGGTGCGGCTTCAGCTTGGGCTGGTAAACAACCAGACCCCAACAACAACCGCCTTATTAATAATTCTCAGTGTCGAACCCTTGTCCTGTGCTTTTGGTTGTCAGCCCCGCAGGGCCTTAGCAACCGCCCACCAAGATACCGGCGGGCGATAAGATCGGCGTCAAATACCGTGCAGCCGTACGCTACAGCATGTGTTAGTGCTAGGTACCTACCTACCTTAGTGTAGGCAGCACTCAAATCCTGTACTTGTACCTGCACTCCGAGGCAAGAACCATCCAATGAAATTGGAACTTGGAAGGCTTTACAAGGGAGAAATATCCGCTGGGCAAGTGCCTGCCTTAAGTACCTAGTGTAAGGTACCTGAGGTTTGGTGATACAAGACCACCTGCATAAAGGCCGACCATCAGTAATTGCCCATGAAGCGCCTGCCTCAAGGACCCGGATCAACCCAGAGCCCCAGGACCAACAAACCCCGACCAAGTGAACTCGCTCTCAAACAAAACAACAACACCGGCCTAGCCCCCATCCTATGCTGCTTAGACTTAAGTGATTGACCCCCAGACGCGTCCAGACGCGTCAACCATATCCACTTAGGCAACATGGTGAGTTTAAGCCGTTTTCAAATACTCATACCTAGCTACATGCAATTATTTCTCTAGGCGCACTCCTCTCGTCTGCTCCCCTCTGCACGGTGTTGTCGCGGAAGCTCTCCAACAACATGTTCTATTTAGTTTGTTCCTCTCAATATTCCAGATGTCTGCAAATGTGAAATGAAGTAAAGTGGTTTTGCTGTACCGCCCTCGCCGGATCACATTTCTGTACTAAACAGCATGGAACAGTCTCAGTTAGATCCTCTGCCGAACGATCTACCATTTAGAATAATATCAAGAACGATAGGAAGAGGCGCATATGCATCGTAAGGCGCTTTCTACTCTTTCAAATTCCGGTGAGCCTACTGACCGATTCCCCAGCGTCAAGAAAGCCGTGCCTCTGGATGCACCATCCCCTATATTCGCCGTCAAGTTAATACATAAGGGCTATGCACTCCGCAATGGCCGCATCTCTGCTAAGCAGATTGCCATGGAGGTCTCGCTCCATTCCCACATCGGGCAACACCCAAACGTAATCGAATGGTTTGCGACTGGCGAGGACCATGTTTGGCGATGGATAGCCATGGAGTATGCCGAGGGAGGCGACCTCTTCGACAAGATTGAGGCCGACATAGGCGTCACCGAAGATATCGCACACCTCTATTTTCTTCAACTCATCAGCGGCGTGAGCTTCATGCATTCAAAGGGCGTGGCTCATCGTGACCTCAAGCCCGAGAACATACTCATGTCGGAAAGCGGCAACCTGAAGATTGCCGACTTTGGCCTGGCAACCATGTTCGAGTACAAGGGCCAGAAGAAGTTGAGCGCTACCATGTGCGGCAGTCCTCCCTACATCGCTCCCGAAGTTCTTGCTTGCGCCAGGGCCGATAGACGATCGAATGAGGCAGCCAAGTACGCCCCTGAACTGGTTGACATATGGTCGTGCGGCGTCATCCTCTTTGTGCTACTTGTTGGTAATACACCATGGGAAGAGCCAACGGCACAGAGTTGGGAGTTCCAGGAATATAGGAAGACGAACGGCCGCAGCTCCGATAGCCTTTGGGCAAGGATTCCTGCCGACGCACTCTCATTACTTAGGGGCATGATGAGTATCGATCCTGGAAAACGATTCTCTTTTGCCCAAATTCGACAACATCCCTGGTATACCCGGAACAATAGGTTTCTTACGGCTGATGGCCAGATTTCCGACCCAATTAATGTAGCAACGAAGATGCTTGAGAATCTCCGCATCGACTTCAGCCAACAAGCCCCTGCCTCCCAACGACCCTCACAGCCATCACAAGATGCCATGGAAGTGGATGACAGTGGCCCAAGTCATACAAGGATGGCTTTAAGTCAGCCCGAAACGCCCATTAATGATGTCCTCTTTGACTGGGAGAGGCCAACCCTACGCCCTTTTGGAATGCACGCCATCTCCTCCACACAGCCAATATCTAGAGCAGACGCATCACTTCCACATAGCGCCACGCAATCGTCCACCTTCTTTGATGCGCTTGCTGAGGAACCATCAATGAGCCAGTTTTCACAGACTCCAGGTGTTCCCATGACGTTGACACAGCGTGCGAGAAAATTCCGAGATATCGTACCAGCACATTCTTTCACACGCTTCTTCTCGCATATTCCCCCACAACTACTTGTTCAAATGTTAAGCGACGCATTACATAATCTTAATGTACCATTGCCATCGGCACATCCCTATGTTGGTCAAGGAGATCATGTGGCTACGCTCAGGGTCAAGACTATTGACGACCGCAAGCAAGGCATACACGGCGAGATTCTAATTGATAAGTATTATCTTCCCGAATCGAAGGAATTGCTCGAGGTCCGTTTCGTCAAACTCAAGGGAGACCCCTTAGAGTGGCGCCGTTTTTTCAAGAAAGTTGTGCTGTTGTGCAAGGACGGAGTGTACAAGCCTGAGTCTTAGAGAGCAAGGCATCGTGGTCTGGCTACTGGCAGTACGAAAAATAATGATAGCACATCAATCCTTCCCTAATGAGGGAGGCATTTCAGATGGTCCTGGTCTATGATGGTGCATCTGCCTTGTCTACGTATTGCTACCTAAATGCAGTACACACAAAGACATTGCAATCTATTTCATGTATTATTGGCATAATAGGCTTACCGTGTCGTGGATACGGAGTTACTAATGCATATAGAACGTGTTTCTCGATTATATTATCTAGCCTAAGCGTCGATGGAATACGGTGCACTCTACTACGTGCCCTGTCTTTCCCGCACAGGACAAAGGCCGTGTGATTATCGGGCTATGTATGTTATCATAATGTCTCAAAGCAGCCAGAAATCTGAGAGGTGCAAAAATGCACAGCAACGCTAGCCAAATTCCCGTCCAGCCTGTAAATATCCGCAAGTGAAATGGCACTTTATAACTCCCCAACCATGCAAAAGCCAAATTCCGCTCCCGTCCATATATGCAAATGATGAATATAATGTTTGCAATGTCTCTCTTTTAGTTCAACCCTGCTTCTGCTGGGTGAGTTGTGCCCTTATTGCCGATTCTTGGCCAAGGCAGGTTGAGTTTAGTCAACAACTTCTTGGAGGATCTGGCAGCCGTCTTTGCGACCAACACCTGGACGATGTCGCCGGTTTGGTCAAGCATGGACTGTTCGACATTCGTGGCTCCAGCCTGGGCGGCGGTCATGTAAACCTGCATGCCTGGCTCTCTCTTCTCGACTGGTCTCAGCCCATTCACCTCGGACCAGACTTCACCCAGATTTTCCTGCTTCTTGTCTTTTGTCTTGTTCGTCTCCTCCCCGGGTGAACGCTTCTCTTCTACCTGAGACGATGGAGGATCTACCTGAGAAGACGAGGGTTCGTCGCAGCGAAGGGTGTGTATGTCTATGAGCCGCTCCTCTCGGGCACGGAGGGACCAGATCTCGTCGCAGCGCACCGGCCTATAACCTTCAACGTCGTGGTCTGGGGCCTGGGGACATGCGGCCCCCGCGGCACAATAGAACTTGAGCGTTCCCTTCATAAGCGCGCTAAGGCCGACGCCCCAGGTCCTCATAGTCTGGTCGATGCAGTCGAGCAGCATCAGAAAGGTCTGCCCATGCCCAGCAAGGCCGCACGTGTTGAGGGAGTCGCAGGAGCACGTCGAACACCGGCACAGGAACACTGCAACACTCGGAGTCAGTCATCGCCATTTGGAGTGTGTGATTCGTGAGAGGGTTTCAGAAGCCCTCTAAAAGTTGCCAAAAACAAGAAAATTGGTTCCGAGAATTTACTACTCACGGTTGATGTACGCGTGCACCATCTCGTGGATCAGCGTCTCCACCAAGAACGACAGAGGGACGGGGTCGACGAAGAACGTCGAGTCGGCGATGTGGATCTCGGACACGGGACCGTAGCCCCGGACGTAGCGGTCGCGGGTGAAGCCCCACGCCCGGACGGGCTCGAAGAAGGGGGCCACGAGGAGCGCCGCGTGTGGTTCCCGCACGCCCCAGGCCCGGAAGAAGACGCGCGGACGGCCCACGTTGACGAGGTTGCCGAAGAAGAAGAAGTCGTCGAACAGCCGCATGAACAGCCTCAGCTCGGACGTGCCGATGGGCTCCGAGCTTGCCGTGAGCTTCTGGAACAGCCCGATGATCTCCCTTCGCGCCACGATCTGCGGTGGTGTTAGGTTGCGGTCATCCTTCGCCGGATAGAAGCTGGCGACGGTGTTCTCGACGAGACAGCGCGAGTCGTACACCTGCGTCTCGAGTCTAAAGTCCAACTTGGTCCCGATCCCCGTGTACCCGGGCCACTCTGGATGCTGTCTTGGATGAAGCACAGTTGGGGGGGTTAACATCCATCGGAGTACAGCTTCGACTACCTTCTTGACTACCTTCTTTGCCACCTTCTTGGCCGCTTCCTTGGGGATCTTGCTTGCCTCTTTGGTATGTTTCCATAGACTGTGCTTCTCTTTGGGGTTGTCGGGATGCTGAGGCATGTTTACCTCGGTCGCGTTCTTCGATCCAGTGATTTCGGATTCAGCCATGGTGCAGTAAACGGCCGCAGAGGTTTGTGTTTGGAAGGGACTTAAATGATGTAGAACAATAGAAAATAGATGATGATAAGTATATCAAAGAAGTGGTATGTTCGTGGCTAGAAAGCGCGTGAGATTGGCGACGGCGCGACGCTTGGGTGTACAATGCTCGGTGAAAAGGATTCTGATTCCACAGTTACATCTCCTGGGTCCTGATTTTAACCTTCGAAGGCAGTAGGAAATCTTTAGCGTTAAAATAAAGTTTGATATTGTAAAGGTTATTATTATCAGTCTGTGTTGGGGCATCTGGGGATGGATCAGGAGGGTCTGCCACAAACGTGAGTTGGAAACGGGAGACAGGGTCTATTTCTCCTTCCTTTTGTTCAAATTTGTGCGAAGTCAGTTGCCCTGAGACTATCTAACGGCAATGGCGCGTGCAATGGGCAACGCGCATTGGTCAACTCGTGCATCTTTTGCAGACTCAGTTAATACATGTGAGCAAACTTCTATCCGACTAAACAGCCGGTTAAGCATGAACTCCCCAATACCTCGTGGTTTTTGCATATTTGCTAATAAAGCGATATGTTGGCCTTCCAATCCGTAATCTCTGAAACCGTTCCTTATAACCCCTGAGAGGGAACTGCTAAAGACTCCCAGGGAAAGAACAAGATCGGGAGGCCATAAGGGCTTGAACGTACTCTCCTCCGCCCCAGTGTGTTAGGGTTCCTAAATTCCGACCACCGTAATACGCTTAGAGTAGCATACCTATGTCTCAGCAAAAGATAACTAAGAGACTATCAAAGAGTGCTATGTATATATTCGTACAATTATTAAGAGGAGATGTATAGAATAGACAGTTGTCGGCTCCAAACAACTCGGGTTATGGGAGCTTCCGAGGAATTTTATGGTTGCTGTCTACAACCTTCGAGAGAACACCATAAAGGATTGGGGTCTCAGAGTCTTCGTTTTCAGTATTCAGATTGAACTGGATCCATCTCAATAGCTTTGGTTTCTTACCGATGTGACTTCAACCTATTCTGCGTACGGTTCATTCAACATATATAGTATTTCTATCCCACTTCAATAGGTATACCGTTGCAAGAGTACAACATCATCACCACATACAACATTGGTTACAAACCCATATCAACTCTAATCTCAAGTTCAAGACACCCAAAATACTTCAAAGATGTTTGACAAAACTAAGAAAGCTGCCAAGACAGACAAGACGAAACATGCAAGGCCCTTTGCATACAAGACAGGGGACAATATCCGCCCGCCTTTTCAACCATGTGCATACGGAGCGCGGGAACTTTTGAACTGCACTGTGGCAAGTTTCTATGAAATCAGCAATAGTAAACTCACATCACATCAAAGACAAGCTAAAAGGAACTTCATTGAGCTTTTCGAGCGCCAGGCGAAAGTATCACTCGAGGACCTTGATGACTCAGACTTGGATCTGTACAACACCTTGACGGCACTGATGGGATACTTGGACGAATTCTTCTTCTTTGGATCTCTCACAAACGGCTCACCGCCGTTAATTCAAAATTTAGTATTAACAAGTTTCCCGCCCGGCATGGATTATTTGGGATACTGCCAGAAGGTAGAGGACAAAAATTGGTTACCTCAATTCATTATCTCCATAGACAGGTATCATCAAGAGCACAGAGGCCTCCCGAACTTTGTGTCCGCCTTGGTCCACGAAATGACGCACACGTTTCTATGGGCATTTGTTTGTCGCTGTCCTGGATGTCGAAGAAACGAGATTAACACCTTGGGCATGGAAGAGAGCCACCACGGACCAACATTCCGCGGACTAAATTATGCTGTGATGGTCTGTATGGCTAACTGGAGCGCAGAACTGGATAGTTATTTCAGAGCTCGCAGCAACGGCACATATGTTGACACTGCGTCCCTGAACCTAGAGAAGGCGTACATCGAAGGCGCCAAACGGAGCGGCGATTTGAAGGAGATGGGAATGTTACCTTACATCAAGAACCCCAGCCATAGACTGCTCATACGGACCTCTGAGCATAGAATCCGTATTGACGTGGATCGACTCAGGGCTAACGTTCGAAGAACTGCCGCATCAGTTAGCAAGGCGACCAGTGCCATAAGCCGAACGAACCGGAGCGTCTTTTCAACTGGGGCGCGGAGCCTGGGGATGGAACTCGCAGCAGGGCTTCCAAGAGGCCAGAGTAACATAGGTTACGAGGGGCAAAACCTCTCGGTGTCCTCGTCAGATGAAGATTCTGAAATGGATTGGTCTGCAGGAGAATCAATGTGCATCTACTGTACTTCTAGCAGCTGTGGGCTCCCCATCCATTATGAAAGGCGAATCTAGAGCCTAGTTCGGCTAGAACGTCTCGAGATGCATGGAACTCGCCACTTCCTTGTCTATATCTGCTATTCAAGCTTTCGTTAATTACTTGTCAAGATAGACATGTAAAGGAAGGTTGATTTTCCCAGAGGCTAGCATACATAATATTTTCATACCCTACGGATTTAGACTTTCTCGATGTATTGGAATTTGATAAATTTTATTCACATTTAAAAAGCCCTAATAGTCACAAGAGTTAGGAGGATTTCGCTCATGTAGCTCTACAATATCAACAGTGTGCCTTGAGCACCAAAGCAACTTTTAGTCTATAAAAATCTCGAACCAAGTTACCAATTCATAGAGTAACGGTGAAGGAGATAGTTCACAAAATACCTAACTTATAATAACATATAATATATGGTCTTCTTGTGGATATGCACTCGTGTAGAGCAGGAGGGAAGACGTTTTGAGAGACCAACCATTCTACGAAGCAACAGTAATGAAGAACTTTTCTTAACGTTTGACACCGATATTTCCACCGAAGAAATGTACCAACCTCATATTGCTATCCTCTAACAGCTTTAACTCTAATAATTAACGGGAACAAATGCCCGAGTTTTTATTTCAGAATCGCCTGCCAACCCTTCCGCCCAACATATCCAACCACTCCCTCATCTTTTAGTACTTCGCTCCCGAGTCGACCCGTAACCACACTCCGCTCGTGCTCGACGCCGCGAACGTAGAATGGATAGGCCAACCGTGTCGTGTTATCTCTATCCTGATCCGATTTCTTCTCCTTCTTGCTCCTTTTTGCCTTCTGAAGACCTCCTGCTGCGCCGTCTGAATGGACGTCTGTACTTTCCCAAATAACTCTACCCTCTCTTCGTCGCTTCACAAACCCACTCGCCTCGCGGTCTAGGGATAGATACCAACGCCGCTGGTGCACGCTACCGATAGTGTTTGTTGCACCAGGATATGTATTGGTCTTACGGACCTCCTCGTCCTCAAGCTCGCGCAGTTCGCGCTCGGTAGCCGAGATATTCGTCTCGCCGTCCTTAGCCTGCTCGGCGGGAGCATGTACAATGTCAATGTCGTCTTCGTCATCGCCACTAATAATATTTTGATGCTGCTTTCTGGTGCTTCCTCGTGAAGGAGTAGAAGCATACTCTGGTTCCGAGTCGGAACTCGTGGCGGGCTCGACGGCTTTCTTCCCTTTGGCGCTGGATCTGGTTACTCTCCCCGAAATCGCAGTTGGCGCACCTCTTCTCCGTCGTGTTTTGGGGACGCGCGTGCTGCGTGCCCGCCCTGCGGCATCCTCTTCACGCGTTAGACGTAGGTTCAACACATACGGTGACGGTAGACGCGCCCCGTGAAGCTGTAATCGGATCTTCCGTGCTGAAAATGCCTGGTGAAGCCTTTGTTGCTCTGTTAGCTGCGGCGAGCCGCTATCCTCATCCGTTGATGATTGCGAGTCATCTTGCGAACTCTTGCGCTCCGTTGGTAGGACAGTGTAGGTTCCTGTGTCCCAGATGAGGAGCGAGCCTGTGGCGTGGGAGGCAGTTTCAATAAGATGATTCTATTATTCGTCAGTATCTGTTGATAATGTGACAAGTAGGCACATTATGACGCTCGAAATAAGAGGCAAGTACTTGCCCATAGACAGTGGATTCGTGTCTCGGTCGCATTTCGATTTAGCCGAAAACTATTCGGGTCCCCGGGGAGTCCGTACATGATGGCCCATGACGCGCTGCTGGTCTCATTGATTTGCAGCCGTAGGTCATAATGCGTTCCCGCGATTGGGTGGTCATGCTGATGGATAATGAAGTGAGCTCCCTGAGGATTTCCGGCATTGGCCTCGTATAGGTCCCGATAGCTTTTCACAGAGAGATGAGGGGTGCCCGAAGGAAATGGCGACAGAGTGGTCTTAGCCAGAAGCGCGCTAAAGTAGTCGAGATGATCCTCTATGCTGGCTTTCCCAGCTTCGATCGCCGAGGTTGTTGGTAACTGCTCATTTTGGTGCAACGGTTTCTCGTCTTCATCGGAGCTGCCTGAGCTGGCGGCGTCGTGGGGTAAGCCAGTGATGTCAATGCTCCATTGTAGATTTCTCTTCTTGATGAAGGGGTTCGGTACCAATTCTGGGCCGCGAGATCGCTTGGTCGCCATGACGAATTAGGGAAGTGTAGAAAGACTGCGTTGCAGCCGGAGATGTGAACTTATATACTGGTAGCCTGATCTGTAGAGACGGACGTAGGATACCGTTGTGTGGTGAATCAAACAATGTTAAGGCGTGCGTTTAGAGGTACACAATATGCGCGCGCTGGATGCACGTCGGCAGGGACATGGTGCTTGTCGAGCGAAGTTAGACGTATCTGGATACGTTGTAACACCGAGCTTGTTACGGCGGTGTAGTTGACTGTGGCAACTTGTTCGATATGAGATTAGAGGTGATGTCAGGACCTCGTAGACAACATAGTCGGTGTTAATAGGGGTCGGATATTGCTAGAAAGGTGCGAGGCAACGGTGCATACGGGACCCCTCACAGTAGTTGCATGTCAAATTAGTTCTCCACCTCTTCTGCAATATCAAATTCTACTTACCGTAGGAAACCGAAGAAAAGAAAAAAAGATAACTTCATTCCCTGTCTCCAAGAAATGTATCACACTCATGATGAGAGTGGGACTCGAACCCACGCGGATTGCTCCACTGCGAAATTTGTTCGGTTCCAAGACCTGAACGCAGCGCCATAACCACTCGGCCATCTCACCACTCCATTGGAATCTTTTGTAGACTTGCCAATTGATCGAGGCCTGAGTACGTGTCTCGGGTGTTCCCGCAGTCTACAATGGGAGAGTATCGAGTGTGCGCTTGCCAGTGTCACACGTGGTGGTTCTGTTGCAACGCAGGGTGATATTGATCTTGCAGTAATGGTTCTAGAACGACAAAGGAAGCGGAATGGAAGAGTGAGACAGCGGTGACCTTCCTCAACTATTCAGTCAAACACATCACTCACATACCTCACCTCACGAATGCCAGCCAACCAGCCCTGTGCGTCCTGCTCGCTCTTATCAGGGAAAGCGGCCCTCCAACTGCGCTTCGTGACCTCGTTCGTGCTCTTGGCCAGCTTGCTCGCGGAACCGCACACGAAGATCTTCGCCCCCTGTCTGAAAAGGTCCCGAATCTCATCCCTTTCTTCCCACATGCGTTCGTGTGTGTACTTATACTCTGCCTTTCCCTGAGCCCTCGGGGGCCCGCGGCGTGAGAACGCAGGCCGGACCTGCACGGCGCCCAGGCCCTCCCACTCGCGCAATTCATCCGCGTATAAGAAGTCTTTCTCGAAGTCGCGGCATCCAAAGTAGAGGAGCGCGGCTCCGAGCACGTCCCGGTTGGTTTCTGCGATGTACGCGCGCTGCTGGATGAATCCGCGCATTGGTGCTAGGCCCGTGCCGGCCGCAACCATGATGATGGGAGTCCCGGGGTCCTTGGGTAGATGGAAGCCCGTGTTGGAGCGGCGCACTGAACACGGGATTCGCGACCCGACAGTGCGATTTGCTAGATACGTTGACGCCACGCCCTCGAATAGACGGCCGTTGCCGCTGAGCGCCGGCGCCGAGTGCACGTCGTAGGTTACCGCCGCACACACGGGCTTTCCTGGCAGCGTCGCGAGTGGGGACGACGAGATGGAGTATTGCCGTGGCGCCAGTGGCCTCAGCATGTCGAGGTAAGCAGCGAAGGACAACTTAGCGCCAGGATAGTCCTCGAAGATATCGAGCACCGACATGCGTTTGCCGATAACCTCGCTTTTGAATACGTCTTCGGAGGAAGTCAGGTCCTGAAGCTTGTGCTGCTCGCTTCCTTCTGCCGTCTTCGCAATCGCTTCGATCTGGCGCTTGGAGGCTAAGGTTCCCAACTCGACACGCCCGCCGAGGATCTCGATGACGGTACTCGGTCCTCGGCCAATCTGTGCTTTCGGTCAGTTCAGCCCGTGAAGGGATATTGTATAGGTTACGCACCAGAAAGATTTTGCTCGTGCCCTTAACAGTTACGATGTCCATGACGTTCAGACCAAACCGTGTAGCTGCACGGCGAACGAGGTTTAGGGGGTTTGTCGGAAGAACAACTAAGTAGTCTTGCATGAATAGGTTAGAGTGGCCCGAACGAAATTTCTTCTTGCAGACGTACCTCCAGGCTCATATGTAACATCCTCGGGCAGTTCGACCTCTATATGTCTTTTGGCGGATCCTACTTCAGTTCCGGCGATTTGTTTGTTCTCTCTGATAACTCCCGTGGAAATCGTCTCTCCACCTAGCAAGTCTGCTGTATCCGATTTTTCGACAGTAACTTCCAGGTCAGAGGTAGTAGTAGTAACGGATTCCGATTGTCCGCTAAAGGAGACAAGCAGCTCGTCCCGCCAATCCTCCCAGGGACCAGTGAGGTCTTCTTTGACGTCCACGAATTTTGGCGAGATAATTCTCGTAGCCCCAAGCTTAGGCATCACTTCATCAACCAACTTCGGGATGCGGTGGAATGTGTTCACCCACTCGCTGTTGCCCGCACCAAATACAGCATAACGCACATCTTTGAGATTATCAGACTTGCCAGCTTCAAGCCATGATACAAACTTCCTGGCGTTATCTGCAGGCATTCCCTCGTATGATGGCGTGATGATAGCCACCGGGATATCCTTCGAGAGTCGTTCTGTCCCTTCGTCCATGGTCTTAACCGTGGGGTTGAAGCCCCGGTCTCTCGCCGTTGTTTCTAAATCCTCAGCGAGATATTTGCATGTACCTGCGTTAGAGCCGTAGAGGATCAGCAATGATTCGCCAGCTCGCTTCTCTTCGGGTGATTTGTCGCCCGTATTATGCCCGCCGTGAGAAGATTTGTCGGCGGTCACCTGAGAATCACCGGGGATTCCGGTCCTGCATCTCGGGGAACATTTTCTTGATTGCTAGCGGACCGAAGACGGGCATCAAGATACGATGAGCTTTGCCCCAATTCTACGAAGGCATTAGATAATTGCTTAGGTCTATAGGCTGCAAAGCGATCTCACCTCTTCGTGTCCGTAAACGGAGAATAGGCCATCCCCTAAGAGAGCTCTTAGCTCTTTGAGTCCCCCGGTTGGACTCTTCTGGAAACGCGACTCGTCCATAACTTCATTAAACAGCTCATAGGAAGAGACAACTACCATTTGTCTCGAGACGAGGTCCAGCTTGAAGATATCACCGAATACCGCTGCAAGGCGCCATATGGACGAGAGTGGGAAGGGCGGGTCCATCTCTGGTAGGTTCCGGATGAGCCAGTGAGTAGGAGGCTGCGGTATAGGTAAAATTCGATTCTCGTTGATGCTGTGTTCCTGCTGCGTTGCAGCCGAGTCACCAGGTTTGTAGGGGCATTCCATTTTCGAACTACGACCAGGAACGACCTGGGATTTCGGCGATGTTGAATATGAGGTAGAAGAGTTCCAAGGGTTTGGCACGAATATCATCAATTGACTGACGTGCTCGCTATAGCAAATGTCCGCTGTGGTTCCCGTTTACCATATCCATATGCTTCAACCTCATCTTTATATTTCACTTTACACAATGCTCTTCATCGCTTGGAGGATTCCCACTCTTCCGCGCCCGACATTCGCGGCAGTCCCATGAGTAAGCGTTGTGCATCCGCCATTCCCACGACTTCACGCGATTCGATGAGGAAGTTCGTCAAAATTGAGGACCATTGGTCGGTCTCGCCGAGTATAACGAGGTTTGGGTGGCACAGCATTCTCAGAGCGGTCATGCCAATTAAAATGCTGTATTTCAAAGCAGCCATACTGCAATGCATCGCGGCATTCGCATTACCTTACGCGGTCGCGAGAACGAAAGCGCCGAGTAGTCTCTATAAGGCTGATGCGGAGCATGACAACTGATAAACTGATGTGGAGGCAATTGCCGAGGAAGCCGTCCCATGTTAATGCAAATGGGAATGAGACGTCACACCATCTTACATATGCAACATCTACAAGACTGGAGAACGATTTTGACGGGACCGTCCCACGGTTTGGAAATGCCGATCCGGCTCCGAAAAGATCAAGCCCAATATCAACCTCGCCCCGATATGCCTGAAGCGTTTCGAAAGCGTCAGATCATGCGATGCCGTCGCGTCGCGAAGCCCTTCCCATGAGATCATTACGTAGTATCAAAATTGCCCACCAGCATAATGTTTCTAGGCAGACCTACGTCCAGACTGGTTAATATACAAGGTGGCTGCATTTACCTCGGTTGCCCACTTCATAGTAATCACTAAACCTACCAGGAAGATGCCGTGCAGCAGCCCCGATTTTGTAAGACCCTAAAACATGGAGCAAATTGAGCGAGTAGCAGACCGGGCTATTCTCACAATTTACGAGAAATATTTGAGTATCACCAGTCATCAGTTCAGGGCCGCAATGGCTTGATAATAGCCTAACCTAGGTAGTTTTGGATCATACCGACTCCAACGCCTGAGCTCCAGATGTCGTTTGTATGATCCGCTAATATGATATTTCTTCTTATACCGTCGATAAATTTGCAACCCTGTTACGTTCAGTCGAGAACTCTCCTTCGCTATTACTGATACAAAACTTTTCAAGTTAACTAGGATAAGCGACGTTCTCGGAGCTCTATGTGTCTGAAAGGCACCCTTTATACGACGCATCTCGCACCGAGATATCAGAAGCCAACTGTTACGATCTGGGACGAAGAACATACATGTATATAGACAGAGGCCAGTCTACGAAGGTATTCACACCCCTCGCGCAACAACAATAGTCAATACATGCCCTATACCAGAGATCCTGACACCAACAACTATGATCTTAGCTTTAAAATTCAAACAGCATACAAGAATACAGATTGGTTTTATTCCCGAAGTCGTCCGAACCGATAAAAAGAGTAACTCTCGAGGTAATTTCACTATGTCGCTAAATACGCCGGGGTAGCGGTCACTCTGGGAAATTACATATCTCGGGCAGTTATTCGTGACATCCGTGACGGGAGGCCGTGTATCCGGGCGATGTGAGATTTCTGCTCGGTGTAGTGGCATGGAGAGGCCTGATGCAGAGGCGATGATATTGGATGGCCAGAGTGGTGGACATGGTTGTTGGTTGCCCCGGGCGGTGACTCAGTGGGCGGCTTTATAAGGTGTCGAATAAGTCTGGAGGCTTGCGAAACCCCACGAAGAGCAGAGTTGCGTGGTCCTGGCCAAATTGAGGGCTGGAGCTGGTTACATCTACTGGCACCCGTCAAGGGTTCGGCAGTGATGGGAGACGCTTTTTGTAATACCACAAGACAAGTGTAATTAATATATATCTTGTTGTATCCGGAAGTAAGCAAAGAAGAATGTACTAGTAGGTAATAGCACTAGCAGTCTATAGTGTTTTAAAGTCACAATTAAGCCATCAGTAAATAGTGTTGTCTATTGACCGTCCATTCACTCTTGAACGTTCTTAATAGTGGTTATAAGGCAACTTAATATACGCCTTGGCTTCTCTAAAATAAGAAATAAACAATGCTTATAATGATATTAATATAGCATAGTGTTATGGTTCGAAGCAAAAGAACACTACGTAAGGGAAAAAGAAAAAATACGTAGCTGTTACAATAACCAATATAAAACATATTAATCTTATAAACAATACTTACAGCTAGTGAATATTAAATTTCTGGAGTCATACTAAGGATTCTTAATGTTTGCTATGACTTTTAAGACAGAAATATGCCGGAAAATGTTGACTACCAATCCAGTGCAACAAGGTACACAAGGATGCCTACAAGGCACCTCTTACAGGGGTGTAGGATAGTACTTGATATTATGTGGGCTCAATTTCAACATTCGCTAATTATCCTCGGTGGCGCAATTGGCTAGCGCGTCTGACTGTTAATCAGGAGGTTGAAAGTTCGAGCCTTTCCCGGGGAGTTTCTTTTTCGATGATTCTTTTATTTTTCCAGTACGCCGACACCATAGGGCCTAGCAACGACAACTCCATGCCTTTTTGCGGGCGTTAAAAATGCAGTGCAAAGAGGCAACGCCGACAAGAGAAAGCGTAATAACGTATCCAGGCCCGGGGGCTTGGAAGATATTCGAATTGCAATAATCTTCTATGGAGTTAAGGGGGCTATGAAGGACTGAACCCCTATTCGGCCAAGTGGGAGGTCTACAGCTTATATATCTGAACAGCCTCGATTCTCCTTATTTAATTCGGCCCCGGTTTCGCTCTCGTATGGCTGCCTCGGTATGCTATGCGATCAGGTGAACATAGGTGAGCTGAGAGCTGAAGCCTCATACAGAGTTTTGCACTCGTATGGCTATATTCAGATATGCATGACCTACCTAGTTTCAAGGACGTGTGATATACCTAAGGCAGCCAACTTTACTCTCGCGCTGTATGTTTATATTCTCATCCGCCTCATGGGAACTAAAGTTGCAGTGAAGCCGATGAAGCGATGTGATCTTGACTACTGAATACAGGCCTGGCGTAATGTTTGTCGCAAATCCAAACATTCAACAGCACATGTGCAGCACCTCTTATGCACTACTTAATTTATGAGGCCAACTCTTATCTCGCGCCTCGTAGTAAGCATTATCATAAGTTGGAGACTCTATATTTCGACCATATCTGGACTGTAAGGAAACCGCGTAATGGCATCTCATTTATGTTTTTGGCTTAGACTGTTGTATGCTGATATCTAGGTCACTCAATGTGCGATCATAGCAAATAACGCCCGAAGGCTACAAGTACTTTGAAGGGCGGCACTATAAAGAATTGGAACTAACGGTGTCTGTGGTTTACGCCTATTCTACTATGGTCCTCTGACAATAGCATATTGACAAGTCGACGCTGGTCCATCGGTGTAGATGGCCGACACTGGATAAAAACTTGAGCACTTGCGATATCGAGACTGCTACTTGCAGTATTTGCGGGGTGGTACAGTACTATATCGTCTGATGCTATTGAGAGATTGGCGTCATAGTGAGATTCATGGAGTTTGCATACACTAGGGTGGAAAATGATGGGGGCCGAAACGTGGTGTTGTAGGCGATTTTTGAACCGTGACGAACCAACCCACACCGCAACCCCGGAATCGTTGTTTCGGACACACCCGAAAATTTCGATTTGCGGAAGAAGCGGGCTTGCAGTGCTGCTAACATAGCCACTGTGTACGATGAGTTTGCGTTCAGTGTGAATGGCCTGCCAAATACGCACAATGATGATTTATATTTGATGATATCGAACGATTCGTGTCTTACGCTTCTGAATGTAGAATGTCGCAGTCTACAGTAATAAGGCTAACGGGGTGTGCTACCCGAGTAAAACACCGCCGACGATGAGTGGGATAATAACGTACCGATAAGTTTATGGTTTTGCGACGGATGACATATCGTCCTTCAGCCGTATCTGTATTGCAAATTGCGGCTGAGTGAAGAGTGCATTACCCTAAGCAGGCAATGCCGTACCTGTGAAGCATCGCCACATGATGAGGGGTTGCCCTATTACTCGTGCACTGTATGCACGCTATCGGTTTTGCTAGAGCAGTCCCCAAGCAGTCTAACGAGAGGCGTTTCAGCTGCCAAGATCCTTGGCATCCCGAGCAGTGTTCTGGGCAATGCTTGTTTCACAAGTAGATACTGATGATCCTTCTACTGCCGGTAACCTTGGATAGTAGGTACTTATTACTGTAGATATCTGCTAATCAAGGCTAGACTTCGTAGCACGCATAACGTCCGTATGTTTGAACTCAGCTCTGGCCGTGAGAATTCTGCCTCGTATTCATTCTCTTGAAGAACCCGTACAAAACGGCTCCTTCCTTGCTCCTGGAGCCAAGCCGGGGAAATCGACGTTAAACTCTTGGAAATATTAGAATGACAATCGCCGGGATGAGTGCATTATTCGATGTAGGCAAGTTTTTAAGAAACGTTCTCTTCACGTGTTTTTGTGAGACAAGATCGATTGGAATTATTATGACATTGTCTAAATATAGCCTTTTGAGCATTCGATGAACTCAGCGCCACTAAATTCGGGGAGCTAAGTATCTAACTTAAGATGAGTCATGGATTGACAGTTCAAGCGGCTAATCGGCATTTTTGAGAGAATTGAATCTCTTCCGACTTCTTTCATTGAGGCCGCCAACTGTCCTTACGGTAGGTGCTGTCAACTCCCCAGGTCCAACGATAATTACAAGTATCTTACCATTTGTTAGATCTCGTGCAAAGCACATGCTCGTCCCAACCAACCAAACCTTGTAACGCTTTCCAAAAGGGGCTGATGACGCCAACTCAAGCATCGCCAGCCAATCATAATAGAGCTTCTACCGCTTTGCCACCCTACCTACTAAGTACATAGACCGTGAGTGTCATGGCCCCTACGGTACCCAAACCTGGCCGAAGAATTGAGGTTGGGACTTACTGGTGAGTTAGTGCTGATGCAGCCGCTCTAAGGACACCCGGTGTCTTAAAACTACAGTACCTAGATACCTACCTTAGTCACCCCACCATGGTCTAGCCAATCTGCTGTCCAGGCGGTGCCTTGGGGCTGTTGCTGCGGGGAATACTGCACTATGTAGGAATTATACTTACTTAATCACAGTAGTACTTTGGAAGTAAAGTACCTATTCGGAAATACCCAGACCGAGTCGTAATGCTTTGAACTGAAATAGGGCAACCATGATCTTTATTTGTATTCTTGATGGCTAAAGTTAACATATCGAGATACACTGCTGAACCTGCCTTTTACTTGACTCTGGTGACTGCTGCAATACAACAATGAGCTGGAGGAGGAGGTCGTAGTGTACCTACCTACCTTGTACTGTATATGACGATGTTGAAATTCAGCTCGCCATCCTTGTAGCTGCTAAGCCTTCTCGTTGATGGACTCCACTAAGGCAAACGTTTCACCCCGTCTTATGTTATACATAGGACTCTCTTTGTCCGTCTAGTGCCCTTTTCTTCCTCTCATCATTTTCACCATTCAAAAAACCCTTGCTCTCTCGAGCTCTCTTTTCGAAAGGGTTCTCGCTTTTCCTTGAGTTTCCTTTTTACCGTGTTCACACCCAATTTTTGCTGGAGCTCGTCATTACTGATCATTGGGTTTGTCTTGGCTTGTATACCGTACTTCAGCATTGCGGCAATCGTTTGCTCCACCGCCGCCCACACGCTGGCATCTGCGTGACGTATGCCCCTGATTTTTCAAGGTTAGGGGATTGCTGTCACTATCATCGTTGCTCTTATTTCCGTTGTACCAGTTTCTACTGTACTTAAACACTTGCTTTCCCGTGTTCCTCCCGGTTCCCCTTCATTGGGACACGATCACATCGCGAAGATGAGAAACGTCGCAAAGCTGGCGACGAGCGCCCTGCTCGCCTCGGGTACTTCGGCCCAGGTTGTCCAATGGAATATCGAGAAGAGAGGGAACCTAGCGCCTATGCTCAACAGGCGTGCAGGTGACGCAATTCAGGAAATCATCACAAACGAGAAGACGCGCGGCGGCTATTTTGCGACATGCGCTGTGGGAACGCCACCGCAAAGCGTGACGCTGCAGCTCGATACTGGATCGAGTGATATTTGGGTACCTGCGAGTAGCGCCAGCATCTGCGAAGAAAGTTCATCGCAAGGGGGAGGCTGCACCTTCGGCTCTTGTGAGTGTGCTATTATGTTGACTTGGGTGTATCCGACTAATCGCGGGTGTTTCTTATTTTAGACGATGCCAACGAGTCAAGCTCGGTCGATGTTCTCGGCGAAGATTTTGAGATATCCTACGTCGATGAAAGCTATTCGAGAGGCGCTTACATCGCCGAGACTTTCGGAATAGGAGACGTGGAAATTCAGAACGTGACAATGGGCTTGGGTTTGGATACAGACATTGCCTACGGTTTGGTCGGTGTTGGCTATGCCCTGAACGAAGCCTCCGTCTCCCAATCGGCGCATATATACGATAACCTGCCTCTCGTGATGCGCAACGAAGGCCTCATCAAGACCAATGCATACAGCCTCTGGTTGAACGACTTGGGTGCTAGCAAAGGCAATATTCTCTTCGGCGGCATCGATACCGACAAATATATGGGCGACCTTATTCGCATCAACGTCGAGAAGGACGCACGATCCGGGCAGTACACTGCTTTCACCGTGCAGTTGACATCGCTACAAGCCCATTCCTCGTCAGGTGATGATACGCTCACGTCGCCGTCGTTCCCTGTCCCCGTTGTGCTCGATTCTGGCACTACGTTTAGCTACCTTCCACAAGATCTAGCTGAGGAGGTCTGGAAGGAAGTTGGCGCAGAATACTACCTTGTCGGACAGCAGGGTACTGGAGCGCCTCTCGTTCCTTGTGCTTTGGCTAACAACCAAGGCTACTTTACCTTTGGCTTCGGTGGAAAAGGGGGCCCCGCCATCAAAGTTGGCATGGACGAGCTGGTCCTTCCTATATTCACTAGCGACTCTGTTCCATTCGACTCGGGCCCGTACAAGGGGCAGGCCGCATGCCAGTTCGGCGTTCAAAACATAAGCAGCAAAAGCTTCTTGCTTGGAGACACGTTCCTCCGATCAGCTTATGTTGTATATGACCTCGAAAACAACGAAATTGGCATTGCGCCCACGGATTTCAACGCTACGACCTCAAACGTCATGGCATTCCCTAGCCGGGGGGCTGAGATCCCGTCATCGACGCCAGCACCGAACCAGGATGATCTCGTATCAGGATCTACTGGTGTGCCAAACTACGATGCCCGTGCCGGATTTACAAAGCTAGATAGTAGTAGCGGCAGCGGCAGCGGCGGCGGGGATGACAACGCAGCCTCACTTCCCCGTGCTCTCGACTTGACGCAAATGGCTGTCATGGGCGCCAGCATGGGGTTGATGATGGTTGGCGGTGGCGCCTTTCTCCTTTTTTAAATAAGTAACTGCACTTTCGCTTGGATGTTAGGCGTATGGATGGTTCAAGCATGACACGGGCCTGGGGGGTTAATTCGTATTTCTATTGGATAGAAAGGTTCATACCACAGCTGCGTCCCTCGTACATTGCCGACACGGATATATATACCGGGGACATAACATAGAAACAGTGAGTTCTAAATAGCTTACAAGTATTGCTCGAAAATGACACGAACCTTTATAACTTCGCGAGATCCGCACGGTGCGTAAGAGTACAGTACATAGTAGACATGCTACGGCTTCATACCACTCGCCAATCTCTTGCCTCATGCACCCGGTACTTTACACGTTCGATCTAGTAGGCGACCGTAGGGTCGAAGTGTCTGGTGCTACCTACCTACATGTAGTACTCTGTTAGTACTACGTACCTTACGTATGTAGTATTTCCTACTTACCTAGTAGGTAGGTTAGGGGACCTTGCTAGATCGTGCTGGGTATTGGTGTTATCTGATTCGTGGAGCGACCCATGCAAACCCGCTAAAAAATTCAGGGCCACGGGAGACGGAAATCTTGGGCGGCGCCGAAGAACAATCCATTTCTTGCGCAAGCTCGCCTTTGCCATTGGCTCTGTTGCATTCTTTCGCCTTCAATTCTTGTGTTGTTACCCGTTTCTTCTTTCCACGATGAGGGTGCAACGGGCTATTGCTGTCCTCAACGACAGCCGCATCCTCGCCACCCGGAGCGGCGTGTCGAGGCTGAACATTGCCTCGCAAGCCTTCACCACGCGGGCTCCCGAGCAGTTCATCGTCGCCCCGTTGCGTGTCGAGGGAAGACGGTATTTCAGCTTGACCAGACCTCGATATGCGGCTGCTGGTGCAGCAGCCAGCGCCGCGTAAGGCAGCACCCCTCTTTCCGTGACGCTTGATACGTTGGCCCGTGGTTCGCTGACTGGCGTCTTCGCTTGCAGTCTCAAGCGTGCTGCTCAAGAAGCGGCCGATCTCACGCCCGAAGCCGTCCTCGAGAAAATGAGCCCTGAGGAGAGGAAGCGACTGTCCAAAGTGCGAAATATCGGTATCGCCGTACGTGCCTCCTTCCTCTCCTTCTATGTCAATTCGCCGTCGACGTGAGCGAGAAAGCGCCACATGCTGATCGGATGGACCCCATAGGCACATATTGACAGCGGCAAAACGACTTGCACCGAACGAGTCCTCTACTACACCGGCCGAATCAAGGCCATACACGAGGTTCGAGGTCGCGATGGCGCCGGCGCTAAGATGGACTCCATGGAACTCGAGCGAGAGAAGGGCATTACCATCCAGTCTGCTGCGACCTTCTGTGACTGGAAGAAGATGGAGAACGGACAAGAGGAGGCCTATCATATCAACTTGATTGATACGCCTGGTCACATTGATTTCACAATTGAAGTCGAGCGTGCCTTGCGAGTCCTGGATGGTGCCGTGATGATTCTCTGCGCCGTGAGCGGTGTCCAGTCCCAGACCGTGACCGTCGACCGGCAGATGAAGCGGTACAACATCCCGCGCATAAGTTTCGTGAACAAGATGGATCGTATGGGTGCGAATCCGTGGAAGGCAGTCGAACAGATCAATTCTAAGCTGAAGATCCCTGCCGCTGCCATCCAAGTACCAATTGGCGTCGAGGACCAGTTCAAGGGTGTCATCGACCTTATTCACATGAAGGCGATCTATAACGAGGGCCCCAAGGGAACCATTATAAGAATAGAAGATAAACTGCCTGAAGATTTGCAGGCGTTTGCCGAGGAGAAGCGTCAGGTTCTGATCGAGAAGCTGGCGGACGTTGATGATGAGATCGCCGAGATTTTCCTGGATGAAGGTATACCCACCCCCGAGCAGATTATGAACGCCATCCGCCGGTCGACGATTGCCCTCAAATTCACCCCCGTGATGATGGGGTCTGCTTTGGCCGACAAGTCTATACAGCCGATGCTTGACGCTGTCTGTGACTATCTCCCGAACCCCAGTGATGTCGAGAACGTAGCTCTGGACAAGAGCAAGCAAGAGGCGGAGACTCAGCTCGTGCCCTACAATTCATTGCCGTTTGTCGGTTTGGCGTTCAAGCTGGAAGAAAATAACTATGGTCAGCTCACATATATCCGAGTGTACCAAGGTACCTTGAAGAAGGGTACCTATCTATTCAACTCGAGGAATGACAAAAAGGTACGAATTCCTCGAATCGTGCGTATGCACTCGAACGAGATGGAAGATGTCAACGAAGTAGGCGCGGGAGAGATTTGTGCCGTATTTGGTGTGGATTGTGCCTCTGGTGACACCTTCACGGATGGAAACTTACCCTACACCATGTCTTCTATGTTTGTGCCCGACGCCGTCATGTCGCTGTCTATCAAGCCCAAGCGCAGCACAGATGCAGACAACTTCAGTAAGGCAATGAACCGATTCCAACGCGAAGATCCTACGTTCAGATTGATGGTCGACGAAGAGAGTGAAGAGACGATCATCTCCGGTATGGGTGAATTGCACCTTGAAATCTATGTTGAGCGTCTCCGCCGAGAGTACAAGGTGGAGTGCGTCACTGGCCAACCCCGAGTCGCATACCGTGAAACTATCGGCCAGAGGGCTGATTTCGACTACCTCCTGCGAAGACAGACCGGTGGACCTGGTGACTATGCTCGCGTTGTTGGTTATATCGAGCCTAGCCCTGAAGCCGACAAGAACGTCTTCTCGAACCAGGTTGTCGGTGGTGTCATTCCCGACAAGTTCATCTCTGCTTGCGGCAAGGGTTTCGAAATCTCGTGTGAGAAAGGCCCGTTGCTAGGCCACAAGGTCATTGGCACCAAGATGGTGGTTAACGACGGTGCGACCCACGTCACGGATTCTTCGGATTTCGCTTTCAGCTTGGCGGCCCAGATGGCCTTCAAGAAGGTGTTCCACGAGGCCGGTGGTCAGGTTCTCGAGCCCCTAATGAAGACCACCATTATGGCGCCCAACGAGTTCCAGGGTAATATTCTCATGCTCATGAACAAGCGTAACGCCACCATTATCGACACTGAAATCGGCAGCGAAGACTTCACCTTGGTGTGTGACGTCAGCTTGAACTCTATGTTTGGCTTTGCGACACAGCTGCGTGCGGCATCGCAGGGTAAGGGCGAGTTCAGCATGGAGTTCAGCCATTATGCTCCTGCGCCGCCTCATCTACAGTAAGTCACGATTCCCCGTCCTACTCTGTTAATGAGTGCATATACTATTATAGGATAGTATGGTCTACGCAGTTCGCTAATTAGTTGTCTTAACAGGAAGGAGTTGGTTGCCAAGCACCAGAAAGAAATCCAGGATGCTCGCAAGTAATAAACCACTTTGAGGAGCACATATCCTA
This sequence comes from Xylaria acuta, assembly GCA_022495125.1. Taxonomy (NCBI): domain Eukaryota; kingdom Fungi; phylum Ascomycota; class Sordariomycetes; order Xylariales; family Xylariaceae; genus Xylaria; species Xylaria acuta. The sequence goes on along the minus strand of MU383148.1, from coordinate 103,566 downwards.
GGCGCTAAATCGCTATGAGCCTGGAACTCTATCCACACAGAAATCTCGGGTCGTCTTGTTGCCCTCCTATATTGGTGATAACTTTATACCAAGCGTAGAGAACTTGGTACGACGGCGCCCTCAGCGCGTCCCGATACAAAGGGTTATATGTAATAACATTGTCATGAATAGTCTATCATTCAGCACGATAGACGATGTCCAAAGATCTGAACAGAAGCAGGTCTAGTGCAACGTGTATATAGAATTGTACAAAGACCATGACGGCGCTACTTCGATAAACTGGGAAATTAGACAGCCAGCAGAGGAAGCTGTTACGGGACTATGAAATATATCAAACAATTACCACTCTTCCTCTTTTCCCCCTTGTTCAATCGACCCATAAACATAATCGAATAAGTTAACGGATTCAACTCTTACGCTTCTAAGTCACATGAAACGGTTTAGTTGCTCCGAATGTCTTAGAGTGCATCTTTCCCCTAAGCATGTTATTCCGTCTATTTGTTCTGCTGGTTTTTTGGGCTCCTGTATCTCTTCCTATCGATCGGCCCGGACTCTCTTTTACGGATGTCGCTGGACTCTGTACCTTTGGCATTTCTACCCCTTTTAGGCAGTTCTTTTGCTACTGCCCCCCTAGAGATGATATTGCCGATACCATCCATGTCTCTTACAATCTCTTCAGAATGTCGTTCACAACCTCCTCCGTCTTGGCCTTGCCACCCAGATCAGGACTCAATAGCTTGCCCTCCTCGAGATTCGCATCGACAGCGGCATAGATCTTGGCAGCGGCCCGCTCCTCGCCCAGGAATTCGAGCATGAGCGCGGTGCTGCGCAGCGTCGCGATGGGATTCGCGACGCCCCTACCCTCGATGTCGGGGGCGGAGCCGTGGCAGGGCTCGCCGATGGCGAAGCCCTCGCCGACGTTGGCGCTGGGGACGAGGCCGAGGGAGCCGACGAGGGCGGCGGCGCCGTCGGAGAGGATGTCGCCGTACAGGTTGGGGGCGACGATGACGTCGTAGGCCCCGGGCTGGCGGAACAGCTTGTACACCATGCTGTCGACGATCTGCTCCTCGACGGCGACGCCGGCGTCGGCGAACCGCGGCGCGGCCAGGGCGGCCCGGGCGCAGCTGCGGAAGAGCCCGTCCGTCTGCGACAGCACGTTGGACTTGTGCGTGATGGTCACGAGCGGCGACGAGTGGATGCTGCTGGCCACGCCGCCGCCCCCCGACTCCCGCAGCTTCTGCCGCCGCACGGCGATCTCGCCGGCCATGGTGGCGATCCGCGACGAGGCCCGCGCCGAGATCCGCTTGATCGCCTCGGCATACACGCCCCCCCTGGCCGGGTCCTCGAGCGTCCGCTCCTCCTTGACGTACAGGTCCTCGGTGTTCTCGCGCACGATGACCATGTCGATCGGGTTCGCGGCCGTGGCGACCGTCTTCACGGGGCGCACGTTGGCGTACAGGTCGAGCTTCTTGCGGAGGGCGACCTGTTTTGTTTTAGGATTGTGATTGATCAGTGAGTTGAGCCTGTGTCTATCTATCTACATGTATGGTGGGCGGGTAGCGGAGCAGCAATGAAAAGGAGGGCGGCAACAACAATAACAACAGCAACAACGTACGATGGGCGACGAGTATCCCTTGACGGCCGTGGTGGGCGAGGACACGGCGCCGAAGAGCGCGCCATCGCACTCGTTCCTCAACACGTCGACGGTGCGGTCGGGCAGCGCGGCACCCGTCTTCTGGAACGTCTCGAAGCCGGCGTCGAGGTCGGTGAACTCGAACCTGAGCCCCAGGGACGAGGGGAGGGCCTCGAGAATGCGCCGGCCGGCGGGGATCACCTCACGGCCGATGCCGTCGCCGGGGATGAGACCTGCGTTCGTTCCCCCGAGTTAGTTACTTGGCTGGCGGTGGGTGGGCTTTCTACTTGAGTAGGTAATCAATTGGCTACTAACCGATTCTGAGAACGCGGGACGCCATGGTGGAGGTGTCAATTGGCTGCCTGTGAACGAAGCACTCGCTCGTAAACAATAGTGCTGGTACCGACTTACATGTACATACCTAGGTTTAGCAATGAACGACGGTCAACCGAAAATTATTGGATGTCGCCTGCGGTTACGGAGCCACGCCGCGCTCGCCCGAGCTCCAGTGGGGTGTTTCGGGAAATGCTGGGGACGAAGACAAAACTGGGGTATGGGCGTCGCCGGGGATCGGAGCGAAATCCAGTTGGCGTCGAGAGGATGCAGGGGTAGTAGGTTTCGTTGCTGGGCCATCTCACCTTCGCCATCAAAATGCTTAAATTAATCAAAATATCTGGTTTACACTACACTAGACTGCGCCAGAGTTCCATTCATCCCGAAATTTGATAGCAATTTCCCCTTCTTCAAAATATGGTTCGATAGGTTGTACCTATTGAGAGAGAGAGCCAATTCGAATCGGTGCCGTGCAACGCATTTCTGGTTTTTCCTGCATCAGCCTACCTTGGCCTCCCATGCATGCTGCAGTTTCACTGGCGGGTGCAACCGAGCTGCATCCTGCAAGGTTTTGTATAAAGCGTGTCGAACGAACCCTGAGATCGCGGGGAGGATGAGAGAGCTAAGGCAGCTCATGCTTAACTTAATATAACCAGAGATCGACGTGGCCTCTCTCCCTTCTGAAACCGAAATACTGCAGCTGCTGCAATGTGCTGTAGTATATGCCACTAATTCTATAATGCTGTCCGGATGAACTGCACTTCGCAGGATTCTCGTCGGTACGAATGGAAAGCGATAGTACAGTACTATGGTAGACACCCTTCTTGCTAAAAAGTAGTGCGGTAGGGTTGCCATCTTGCCAGCGCCGGTAGTCTGGTTCGGGAGGCGTAAGTTTGGGGTCCGAAATGACGTTACACAGACTTCAGTATCTTCGTTTGCTCTCTGATGACGTCTCTCCCTTTTTCGAGTTACCTATGTCGCCAGGACAAGTCTTGCGCTCGCCTCTCGTGTGGCTATGTGCCTATTGAGTTTTGTTGTCCGCTTCAAGTTGTCAAACCTGAGCTTCCACTCTCCCTTGGATATAAATAACATTTCTCTACCCCACCGTTCTATACTAGGATATGGTGTTTACTGTTGAGAACTCCAAATAAAATAGACGCTTCTCGTCCAGTCAATCCGAATGTTTCAGATGAATCTCAGGCACCAATAGGAGTTGGCGGTCTGCGGGGAGGATGGCGAACGGCAGCGGATAGCGTATCCTCGGCACGCCTATAGCTCGCAGCCATCGTGATTTTAGGGGTCGTTGGTGTGTGGTAGGGGCTGCAACGGGGAGGACGACGGGAGCCAGAGGACGAACCAGTGGTTGCCGCAAGCCCCTGAAGCCAGCCATTGCGGGCGTACATGCTGTAACCCCCGAGTCACCCATGAAATTATCTCCCTAATTTATTAAGGCGGGCCCTCTCCCCCACGGCCCAGGTCGCCCAGGTGCACTATCTACCTAAGTAAGTAGGTACAACATCCCACCACACCCGGCACCATCGCATGAATCTGACCAGCTGTCTTCATATGATTTTATTTTCCCACCAAAACACGGTAGCACTTTGTAATCCAACTCTGCTGCCCCAGTGCCCTTCTTCCCATTTCACCATCCCGTCGAACCTATGTCTTTTATTCACCATCGCAGCATCGTCGAGAGCAGATCTACGTTGTGTAGTTGACGTCGGTACACCGCATCTTTACCCCTGGACTAGCGAAACACGCTTCGTCTACTGTACACTAGGCCGACCTGCCGAAAGCCCACCGCTCTCCTCTTCAGGGCCTCTTGAGGCGCGACCCCCAAAAGAAAAACAACCGAAAGCGAATATCCATAGGCAGCTGCTGCAAGGCGGTAATCGCTCTGGGCCATCGAGCAGCGTTTGTTCCGATCGGTGGGCAACAGGGATCGGGCCAGGACTGTGGCTCTGATTGACTTACACCACTCGCTGCTGGCTGCCAACGGCTACAGCTGCCCACACCTTGCGTACATCCCGACTTGGAACAACGTTGCGACCATGTCGGGCGTCAGGAACCTCCGTGCCATGTTTGAGCAGAAGGGCGACAGCTTGCCAGACAGAGGGAGATCGCCCGGTCCTGGTGGTTTCGGTGAGGCTCTTTCTTTCTTTGTGTCAACGCTCTGGAACTTTCGACTGGGCCAGTCCCCCATACCTGCTCAGCACCGACCACCCCCTATCCTGTCGTGTCTGCTGCACCTGCCCTTGCCTTCTGTGCCGTAGAGCATACCAATTCTGTTAGCTACATCGTCAGCTCATCTTTTCCGCCTGTCAACTGCAAATTGTTTTCTTTGTTTTGATTGTCCACTTCAGTTTTGGGATAGGGATCTTCAACCCTCGTTTGTAGACAGCCTACATACGTCACAGCAGGGCTTCCATCAGGGGCACCACTTTAAAGCTATCCTTTTTAGGCCCAACATAGCTAACAACACATTCTGGCCACCAGCATCCCCATCCCCTTCTGCATCTCCCCGTCCTCTATCCAAAGTTCGAACCTCTTTCGTGGCCATCGAGAAAGACGGCAGAATAGGTCTGAGAAGAGAGCCCAGCAGAGATTCAGAGACTGTGTCCAGTCGAAGGTTCAGCAACGACACCGACGCCAGCACACCCCAGGCCATTTCCGAGAAGTCTGACGTCTTTTCCGACAACATGGCGAGCACCATTGCTTCTTTCAAGACGAATCTGTCCCACGAGGCCATACCTGAGTCCCCAAGACAGGACACACCCGTAAAGCTTTCTCCCAAAAAGGAGCTTAAATCGCCACCCCTAGAGCCGAACGCAAACCCGGACAAGGTCACGGACGAGGAGGAGCCTCGAACCAAAATGCTGGCCAGTAATCCTACTGAATCGTCTGCAACCCGATTAGGCGGCACAATCCTCAACGAGGGGATTAGTGATGCCCTAAACGGTACGCCCTCTACCACCACTAAAGCTAAGGCTCCCGGTGCCTCGAAGCCAGCTTCCAAGACAGCAGCACCTGTCTCGACAGCTAAAACCGCTGCCAAAGCGCCGAAGTCACCTCTAACGACCAAGGCTCCTAGCGGAAAGGAACCCACCAAGGCTGCTGTCGCACCTGCAAATCCCAAAAAGGTCACTGCCACAAAGACGGCAGCATCAAAGCCAGCTGCGATCGACCTGCCCCCGTCTGGCACAGGTTTTGTTAAACCAAAGCCCAAGTCGCCTACTCGGCCAGTCAAACTGCCATCGTCTCTCACAACGCACACTGCCTCATCGGCTCAGAAGACCGGAACTGGCAATGCAGCGCCTGCCGCGAGACGATCACTATCACGAGCCTCCGGTAATGCTCAGCACTTATCCGTGAACCCGACTCTGCATAGATCGCCCAGTCGAAATAGTGTCTCAACCACAGGTACCACGACAACCAAGACCCTCAAGCATAAACCTTCCAATGCCAATGTCGGTCGTTCCCGTCCCAGCCTCGGCCCTCCACCCAAGCCAGCAGCAGCCAAAGAGCAACCTGCACTAAAGAAAGAGACACAAGTAGACGAGGGCTTCCTCGCTCGTATGATGAGGCCAACGGCAAGCAGTGCCAAAAAGACGTCAGAAAAGGCACCTGTATCCCCGCCTCGAAAGCAGAGCGCACCCATCAAAAAGCCAGATATCAAGGATGTCGAGAAGAGCGCGAAGAAGACCACAGCTAGGATTCAAGCGTCCTCGACCCAGGCAAAGACCACAAAGAACAATGCCAGGTCAGCAGCAGCCAAAGAGCAGCCTACAGCAAAAGAGATCGCTCCCGCTGTCGCCCAGGCTGAGACCGCTGAAGCAGCTATAGAAGAGGCAAAACTATCCACCGATACTGCTGAAGCTTCTGTTGTCAACGAGAAAGCAGAGGCTGAAACCGCTACCAAGGATAACAGTGCTGTCGTCGCGCAAGAGGAAACTGCTAATGACAATGTCGAAACTGCAGAGACTTCCACAGACATGGCTGCTACTGCCGAAATCCCCCCTAGCGATGAACAGGAGGCCACTGAAGTTCAACCCGTTCCCGAGCCAGCCACAACCCACGAGGTAGATGAAACTGAGCCTGTTGCGTCTGTTCCGGCTGTGAGCGAGGATGCATTAAATGTAGAAGATATCGAGGACACAGTTCAAGAAGCCCAAGAACCGAGCCATCAACTTCAGTCCACAGAGTCTACAGTGGAGGTATCTCAGGAAGATATCCCTGAAGCAAAGGATCTAGCCTCAGCAGAAGAACCGGTTGTCGGAGTCGAACAGACAGTTGACGAGCCGTCAAGGCCAGAAGAAATGGTGGCTGATGTCAAGGAGACGGGTGGTGAAGAGGCCAAGACAGAGTGCTCGACAACCGTTGATATCCCCCATGATGCCACGACCGAGGACCGCACCGACGAGGCAGCCATCAAAGATGCGGCGGCTGCAGCTCTCTAGATACGAGGCAACCTGTTCCCCCATCAATTCCGAAAGAAAGGCTACCATCGCAAGGTTGTTTTCAACACAGGAACCGTGTCTCCACAACGGAGCTTCTAAAAATTATTCCTTCCCAGACGAGAGATTTATTTGATACCCGTTACTATCTCGTCATTTCACTTCTTGCAGAGCGGGGCACCTCCACCTGCTCCCCCTTCGCGCACATTGATTCAGGGTTCTGGGAGCATTATTATTGTTATTCTTGGAGGAGTTGATAAGGCTCCCCGATTGCCATTGGTGTTGTTCGTCGTTGTAGGAGTAGCTCGTTTTGAATTCTTGGAACAAAGTTAGGCGTTTGTTGTAGAATAGACAAATGGGAGGTCGAGCTGAGTGATGGGCAAGGGACAACTGCGAGCCTTGAAACATGCACAGAGGGGAGTAGTTGGAGGCGAGAAGTGGATGAACAGCATGGACACAGACATAGGCATTGCATGTAGAACTTAGCGAGAATGGATACCCTACTTGTTCACTGCAATCCCGGCCGGTTTTTGAACGTGACTATTAAGCACATTAATAAATTGCCGGAAGTCGACTTGTCGGATTATATTCAAGCGTCCATTGCTTGTGACAACTACAGGCATTCCTTCGAAGTAGGCTTCTAGCTGTAATTCATGAAATGTTCTCGCCTCATCGGCACTCCTTGGTTCCTCGCTACAAGACTACGATGTCGAACCAAATGCCATCGCCCATATGAAATAGGTGTGTAATTGTTTCTTAGCTTGTACAGTGGCGCCAGACCAGCCCCGTAACAGTATCGTACAGCATACATCGAACCTCTATGGACCCATTACTATACCAAGATGGTTCTTTTGATGGAGAGCCGCTGAAAATGTATATCCACAAATGTATATGTACAAAGCATCTTACACGAGATGCCGAGGGCAACCACGGCCGGTCTTCATCATGCTGGCCGCGAAGAGGGTCGGCTTTCTCACGCCGAGCCGTGTTCACTTCCCTCCTCCTCTTAACTGACATTGAGATGTCTCGACATCACTTCAAGAGAAGCCCGACCCGCCTCTCCTTCGCATATAGCCAGTCCCCCCATTCTAAACCTCAAATTTCTTTTTCAAATTTCCGCTCTCTCTCGGTCTTCCCTCGTCTCAGCCTGTTTTCTTTCTTTAATCTATCACCTCGTCCTCACTCACTCACTCACTCAAGGCCCAGCACGACACAAAAGCAAGCCACCGACCTTCCTCTCGACGGCCTCGCGGATCTCCAGGGTGCCGCGGTCCGTGGTGACGAACATGCACTCGCCCAGGTTCAGGCCCCTCTGGCGGCTGGCGTCGAAGCCGCGCGCGAGGCGCTCGAGGGCGCGCAGGTCGGCCGTGACCAGGCGCTTGGGCGTCGAGATGGGCGCCATGGTGCGCAGCACGGGGCTGTTGTCGCTGTACTTGAGCCCGACCCACAGGCGCTGCCTCGCCGCGTTGGCCGTCGTCAGCGGCTCCGGCTCGAACGTGCCGATGCTCGAGGGGTCCGGCGGGCGCGCGCCCCCCCGCGTCACGAAGCTGATGAAGCCCGTCCGGTGCAGCGCGAGGGCCACCGACAGGTTGTACTTCGTGTGCGGGATCGACGTGAGGCCGAGCCGCCCGCGCGACGCGTTCTGCAGGTGCGACGCCATGTGGACTACGCTTAGGATGCCCATCTTGGCGGTGGCGTGTGGTTGATGAAGGGTCGTGTGGTGGTGGTTGGTGGTGGTGGTAGAATAGCCGTGGATTGAGAAGGTCGAGACCTCGGAGGATGGCTCGGGGCTCGGGACGTATAGGATGGATGTCGGTGGTGCCCAATGGGCCGTATGCCGGCGTGTATGGTTTCCCCTGGTTTTCGCAGCGGAATATCTCGATAATTTTCGTATGGCCGCCGACGTGTTTGAAGCAGGTGCGGGACGTGCTTGTGTGGAGGCGAATTAGAGGCCCCGGATGGGGAAGAGGATTGGTTATCTCCCGGTGTAGATTCAGGTTCGCGATGTTTAATGAAGCTATCACGGTCTTCTTTAGCTTGTTCTTTTGGAGCCTCTATGCGATTCGGGGACGGGATTGGAAGACGGGATTGGAAATTTGGTCGGAAGGGAAGAATTACAGCGCCGACAATTCCGCCCGAGCCCCCGGACCGCATCCAACTGCGGGTACCTGCCGAGGGAACTGTGCACTGGCCAGGCAAGAGGGTCTTATCCATCAGTCCCCACCTCAATTCGCCAACCCCGCCAAACCCCCAAGCGTCTCCTTAAACACCAATCAACCCCGCCATAGCAGTCGTACAACGTGGGATATTGGACAGCTAAGCGCCGACAGCCAACGCTCTGTTGCGGTCATGCGAGGTGGAATGGATTTCTATTCGAGGAGCGGCTGTGTAGACATGTGCCGGCTACATAATTGTAAAATAGAGCTACTACCGAGTATAGCTACCTAACCCAAGTGATCAACACGCCATGCAATTTTCCCCCGTTCAACAACTTTTGCTTCCTTCCACGCTGAGCTGGTTCTCTACGCTTTCCCCAATACCCAGAATTTGCTGAGCTGTAGCTCACCGCTGTGATATTCGCTGGTTAATTTTTTCGTATTCATTGTATCCAATTCGTTGCGTGCTTATACTGCCTCAGAAAGATGGCAGTCCGCCCCGGTGAAGAGAACGTTGCTACCCTGTAAGTTCCTGCAGCTTCACCACGACCGAAGATGATGACACGCGACTTATCAGTAGACTTTCCCCTTTCGCAGTTTTGGTGACATTCACTATTTCTACGGACCGCCTACTGCCAATCCCCCTCATCACCGCTTTGACAAGGGGTCGTATGTTTATCTATTCGAGAACGCGGAACACCGCCGGGCGCGCATCGAGATCGCAAATCAGCCAGGCACCGATCACCAAGACGCGTTTGACGGATGTAAGACCATCTCACGATCCATAGGCTAATATGAATCAAAAGCGTTGTATGGGTTTAACAGGAGTACCAAACAGTTTTAGACAGAACGCAAATACGTTACTCATACAACCAACAATGTCTCGTCAGCATCACCGCCGAGGGTGTCGCAGGGCCACCGATAGACCCGAGCCAGTGGCATCTCCCTACCTATGACCCGCGCAACGAGAACAAGTATCATTACAAACTACACTCGGTCGACATTTACTTCTGGACCCAAACCGACGCCCTCCAGTTCGTCAATGGCGTCAGGCGGGTATTGCCCGCTTCCCAAGTTGAAGTGGCCGACGAGCCGGCTCCTCCTCCGTCGCACGCGCATAGTTACTCCCAGGACATGAACCCTCTGGTGCAGAAACTAGAGAAAGCCGCCATATCAGACCCGAGGGTTCAGCAGCAACAAGGCGTCCCGTCGTTCGCTCCGCCCCCGACAACCGGGTCGAGTGGCCAGAACGACTCTCCGCAGACTTTTGCGCCGATGGCGTATAACCCAGCCGCGCCCCCGGAGGCTGAAAAGCATCAGTATCGAGAAAAAACACCCCCACCAGAAGACGACGTTCACAATCCTCTGGCCGCGGCGTTGGCCCGTGACCAAGCGGCGCCTTTCTCTCCCGCCTACGGGCAGACGACGTTTTCCTCCGCCCCGCCTGGTGCCTCGAATCTTCCAGGGCCTCCAGCGCAGGCACAAGCATATCCCTTTCCGGCTACCCCGGGCTTGGCCACGCCTGGAGTAGCGAGCCCCGGGTTCCCGCCAACGCAACAATTTGCGCAGTTGCAGCGCTCGGCCACCATGCCCGCTGCGGGTCTAGCATCGCCCGGTCTAACGAGTCCGTACGGGGCCAACTTCCCCGGTTCGCCAGGCTTCGCTCCTCCTCCGCTGCCACCACCGCCGCCAGCAGCGGCACCGCCGAGCCAGCACCAGCCCACGCCACCGCCGCCGGGAGGCTACTCGCAGTTCAACTACGGTAACGCGCAGCACCAGGCGCCGGGCGGCGGCACGGACTACGGCATCCACCAGCAGCTGTACCGGCCGACGGAGCAGGAGCACGCGGCGAAATACGGCGAGTACAAGCCCAGGGTCGAAGGGGGCGGCGGCCACAGCAAGCTCGGCCAGGGCGCGGAACGTCTCGAGAGGGGCGTCACGGGGATGCTTAAGAAATTCGAGAAGAAGTTCATATAGGTAGGGCTGAGCTACAGTAAGTAGGCTAAGTAGATGGGATACTTACTTTAAACGTGTGTACCAATTGTTGGTTGGTAGGTCCAATCAACAGGGAAGAAAAGTATTCATTTGGAATACGGACCTTATGATGAACGAACGGCACGTGCTGATTTCGTTGCCTACTTATCTACCTGCACTATCGATATATTTGATCCGAATGTACCGGAATGCGGAAGTTTTGTTGGTTTGATATAGATTAGTCTAGGTAATGGTACCTTTTTGTTGGATATTGTGAAGTACTACGATTGTAGTAAGATGGCGTCTCATGCTGCCCGAGAAGGGCGCAGTTATTAGCTTCTATCTGTTAATTATGGAATAGAGTATAGGTAAGGTAAGAAAGAGATGGCTTAGAATAGCCAGCAGGACGGCCTTGGCACAATACTCAATGAATTAAAAAGTTATCAGACTACAACTCGCGAAATGTCGGAGCGCAGATTGTAGAGAATATCTTGTAGATTTGCCTATTTTGGGGATCATGGTTGTGTTGTAGCGCATATGGATGTCTTAGACAACTGCAGGTCCTGGTCTACCTCCTAGGTACTGTTATCAAGTACTTTTACTCGGGTAGTTTGAGACTTTGATTCTCTCCTTCTGTTTCAGCTCAGTCTTTCTCCTAACAAAATCCCGCTCTCCAAATCATAGGTACCTAATAGAGGGGGAGGGCCAGAGATACGGCGCCACTTTCTATCTGAGGTTCTAGCTATGAGGCTTGTCTTTCTGCAGCGCTGGGTACCTATTGCATTCTATGGAGGCAACCAATATCTGAAAACCTACCTAGGTACCTAAGGCAGATTCGTAGAATGCGGGGAATGGCTGCGCATAGCTTGGTAGTACAAAGAACCTGAGCCATGCCGCTTTTAACATGAGTAAACCTGCATAATCTTCCAAGTGCCAATTGAAGTAACCGTAAGAGGTAGGTACTGGGGAAATTCCATAGCGTTATATTGTTCTTATTTGATAGTACGGAAGCTGGATTTCTGACGGTCACGAATCGTCCTCGGTGGCGCAATTGGCTAGCGCGTCTGACTGTTAATCAGGAGGTTGAAAGTTCGAGCCTTTCCCGGGGAGTTTCTTTTTTGATCGCCTACAACGAAGGGCAACAACACCAACTCTCTTCAACCCCCCCCCGATGGCTTTCTTCAAAATTGTTGCTTCTACAACTATGAGGACCGTAGATCGTAGCCTTTGTGTGTATATTGGCGTTGCTTAATTGCGCCATCTTCTGCGTCGGTGAAGCCCTCCATCCGACCAGCCTGGCGCCATTGAGAATCCCTGCATACATGTATTATTTTCCCTGAGATGCCATCAAATTGGTGCCTCCACCATGGTCGTCGCATGCTGTACAAGCCTCTTTATAAACCTCTCCGCGGACGTATCATCACCTAAATGTGCCCTCTGGCGCGCCAGCGAATCGTCCTGATTTTTAGAGAGCTGCAGTTACGTAGTATGCAGGTTTATTATAGATATTGTACAGATCCGAGTAGATAACGATACCAATCCTGACCACAAGAAGATATGCTCTCAATGCGGTGTGCGACTCCCTCTTCACGGCCACCTATTTATCCACAAAAGTGACTGTCATAAGCTTGCCACACCTACAATACAATACCTTCGATCTAGATCCTTGCTGCAGTACCTACACTATGCTCACTCGAGGAAAGGAAGGCTTAATGGCGTGGTCATCAGCTAGAATATGCCGTCCTTTGGGTCTAGTTGACCAGCCATCCCTGGCGGCGAGTGTCTACGGGTGAGCGCGAGGCAGTACAAGTGACGGCGGCGGGTGTATCGCAAATGCTAGTTTTAGAATGACTAAAGCCAGCGCATCCGCAATTTCAGGCTTCTGATAGGTCAGGATGACACATCTGCGAGAGCGTGCAAGTGTGTGCTATCAGATGGGTATTGTTGCAGCATTGTGAGATCTGGCCTGATCGCAGTTGATTGATGCCGCCCCTCTATTACGCACAATGTAGTTTGATATGGGATCCGGATTCCGATCCCTCCAACAGGACTCCGATTGACCTCAGCCCAGTAAGGCTGTGATTAAGCCTTGCGATCCGAAATCTCTGAATAGTGGAATAAATAGTGTAAGTAGTGCTGTTAAAGACAACAAGTCTTTCTTCATGCGAATCCTAATTGGCCTGGACGCCTGACAATGATAGCCTTATTATCCCTCTAGGGGACGAGATACGAACTGGCCCTTATTATATAGCCAGTTTCTCCAACAAGGCATGCACCAATCACCATAATCATCAGGAACGATGGGACATCCTATCACGAGGAGTAGGAGAATAAAGAGGAAAATGAAGCAAAACAGTTGATCTCCCCGGGAAAGGCTTGAACTTTCAACCTCCTGATTAACAGTCAGATGCGCTGGCCAATTGCGCCACCGAGGACGTTGGATCGCCTTCCTCGCGGGTTTTAATCCTTATTTCTCTTTCTCAAATGAGGGCATACCCTAATTGATGGTGGCGAAAGAACACGGCCGCGTTGTCTAACACCAAGCTGCATGTTTAAAATCTTACAGCTCGAAGGTAGGACTTTCCCGCGCAGCTAGTAACTACTATGTAGACTATCTCCAATTCTGCCTTGCTGGGGCTTGGTCCAATAACGGGCTGGCATATTCCTTCCCGCGGCCTGCCCACGATTATTAGCTGAGTTCGCAAGGCAACTTTGGGACCATGGCAGTGCTCGAATGGCCATTGGAAGTCAAGCCTCATCCACGAATGAGGCATGCTGGGGAGGGAAAGTAACCTTCTCCTTTGCTATTTCATTATCGCTGCACCCATCCTTGATGTCTAAGGCTGTCTTCATTAGAAAAGTCTCTCGATGGATCCTCTATCTATTATCGCAAGTATCGCTGGCATCTCGACAGCTGGGATCTCACTGTCTCGAGCAATCTACGACGCAATCTCTTCCGTGCGAAACGCACCGAAAGACGTATCTCGCATCGCCAAAGGCCTTTGTGACTTGTCTTTTACCTTGAGAGAGCTGCGGCAAGTGTTGAGAGACGGCAAGGATATTTACCGACGGAAGCTCATCAGGCGTGTAGCATCCGCCATAAAGCGAGTGGGCCGGGTGCAGCGCGAGATCGAAGGACTGCTCGATGCCACGGGTAGTTTGGCAAAGCTGAGATGGGCCTTCCGAAAATCAAAGACAATGGAGTTATTATATGCGATTGAGAGCCACAAGACTGGCATAAATATGATACTACAGACGATGATGCTAGCTGTTCAGCTCAAGCAGCTTTCCAGGTACGTGAACATACCTACGCCAACCGCGATGCCTGTCTATAACTTTGATATTGCAGAGAAAACGAGAGGAAAATTTTCGCGAATGGCCGCGACGAGAACGAAGATAGCTTGAATGACGCAGTGCTTGCTCGCCAGCAGGCAGAAAATATGGTTCAAATATCATTCCACTCACTCCGAGAGCTTACGTCTGAGAGATCTATCTCTAGTTCGCAACTTGGCTCGGATGATGAGGGCGGTGACAGCGATCACGGCGAGGACTCTCGGAGCCAGCAGATTCAAATTCGGAACCCGCAGACTTTTGACAACGCCATATGGCTCTGTGACCTCGTTTTCTCGGCAGCGATTGAAGCGACGGCCGAGTCAACGAAATCCGAACCCGACCAAGAATCAACCCTTGACAATGCATCCATCCATAGATCATGGCAAGACCTTGAAGATCCGGCGTCAGACAATTCATCCACCCAAGCCCTCGTCCTTCACTCTAACTCTTCTCTGGCACGGCTTCAGGCGCTGACGCAACAGCCGCCTGCAGCCTCTACGGTGATCAACGAGCTTCTGTCTGAATGGACGACTCTGACTGAGGGCGAAATCGAGGGAATCGACAGAGTCAAGCAACAAGAAAAGAAACCTAATCACGAATCGGCGTCCGATGCTGCCGACGACGAGGTGCGGATGGTCAACTTCAAAGACGCCGTTGGAAGGAAATTCGAGCTACCGTTTCACTTAATCCAAGAATGGGCAGTGAGTATTCATTATCATTTACGATGGAACGCGGGCCATTGGGATGCAATACTTTTACTAACGGATAGATAACTCAGGGCATTGAGGATCTGATAAAGCAGATGTTTCTCCACGTAGACATCATCGGCCCTCACGTCCAGGCGGGCCATTACGACGTGCTGAATTCGAGAGGAAGCATCGTGCTGCCCTCGCTGTGGAAGTATAGCATCAAACCAACAGAGTCTTACAGTATGGCGATGTGGGTGCCTCCGGGGCAAAAGCCGGCGAGGGAAAAGCCTCCCGGAGGGCCCCCTCCGCCTCCGGGGGGAAAGCCTTTCGGGGGACCCTCTCCGCCTGCGGGTCATCCCTTCAAGGGAGTAGATGGGGCCGTAAGGGGCTTTCCGTCACCGCTACTAGGGCTGCGCGTGGTCCCGCCCCCGCCCCCTCCCATGGGTCAGCCAGGACAGTATAAGCCAAGAACCAACTCCCCTAATGTTGTCGAAGTCAAACCTGCGGCTGAAGGGTCGAAAGGGAAGAAGAAGCGGAAAGATGGAAAGGAAGAAGGAGCAATATAAGCAATTTTAACACCCAGGACACATGACGGATGTATAGCTTTGGCTATGCATCTGTCGGCGGCTATATAAACAACCCAATTTAGACAAGCAAGAAACACAAATTTGCCTTAGTCAGGCATCGCGGGGAATCATAGGAAGGATAGAGCATCTTCCTGTGAACCCCGTTGTTTACATAACTCAATATAATGTAAAACTCGTTCAGATAATAAGTAGACGTGAGCTACTGACTATCATTGATAAAAGTATCAAGTTAGCTTATACTAATGCTATTGAGAGCCCACCGAGTACGTAGAAAGGGCGAGCGAGAAACACTTGTAAGAGGAGCCACGATGTATCCGGAACTAGAAATGACCAGGCTTCTGCTTAGCGGGCTAACTACATAGTTAGGAGGACACCTGCCATTTCTTACTATAGGCACGACTGCTAGCACGCTAGGCCGCGATAAAATGCACGAAAACATTGGCAATCCTTGCGCCCAAGCAAGCAATAGCTCTTGATTAGCACCTCTTGTGTCTTCGTCGAACCTTTTGGTCCACCAATACATATGGCCAAGGTATCTAGCATTAATACGGATCATAGAAACCCAACCGCTCTTCTCCTAATCGATCTTACGATGCCCTAGTCATATAGCAGCTAGGGCCTGCTGCTAAGCCTCGGTAGCAAGCATAACCTAACCAAGGCGCCCGGGGTTCGACATAGCTTAAATTGGTGTAAGGTCTCTTTGCCTAATAGATCAAAGGCGTTGCGAGCTCCCGTACTAGGGCTAAAAGCGCCATCCGGATTTGCCTATCTCTCGATAACGTTCAACGTAATCGAAGAGAAGCCGGGTTTCTCTGTGAATGTCGATATGTTCAAGGGCTGCTAACGTCATATCTCAACGAAAGCGTCTTGGACATCTTATGCTTGGACCCCGAAGGTAAACAGACAGGTAATTGTCTAGCTGAACAAGAAAGTCCAACATACCGGGTAGCCTCATCGAAAATACTGTCTTAGAGCGCCCCTGGCGAGACTAAGGCTAACTACTTCGTCTAGCTACCGGTCGGTACATGATTGTTGCCATAACGTATAAAGTAACCTTTCATACGGGCCTTTTCTTCCTAAACAGTGACCCGGTACAGCTGGATGTACTTGCAACTCATACAGAAAGGTAACGAAATCGACTTTCTCTTAGAGCCCTTTCGTGACCTAACGATTGCGACACCCTGTTGTGGTGCTTCCTGTCGGTTTATATACGAGTTAAGCCGTTCATCCTGAAGCCTCGATATCTTGGTGGCTGGTAGCTTTTATGGCTGTGCTAAGTGATATCTATATTTCCAAGTTGTTTCCTTTTCTTTTTTCAGATTTTCCGATAGACTATCTCAGCTGACTACAACAGGTGTTGTATAGAAGTGTCCCGTTCAAGCTAATTTCGAGCAGGATTGAAGGCTAGGTAAGGTAGGTGGGTAGGTAGTTGAACATTAAAACCGAACCACCATGGTCAAGTTGAACTTGAAGAACAGTTTCACTCCCGAGTCTGCATAGGTAAGTTATGCATATATAATGGAATCATCCTTAGTCACTATAAGCTAAGCCGAGCCTGAGCAAAAGCAGCAAGTGCGCCAAGCCCAAAGTGGTAGAACCTAGGTGCTGTAGAACCCTTTAAGGGCCAACTTAAAATGCCCTTCGCTAGGTACTTGCGTATGTGGACGACGTGCACACAAGGCGCAGCAAGCACAAGCCACAACTAGAGCAGTGAGTTCCTAAGTCTCATTCGATAGCGCAACAGCGTTTCTGTCAGGTGGTATCCATCCGCTGCTGTGCCATTCGTTTGCTGCCCTGCGAAGCAGAGTGGAAGGAACTATGGCGGACACTGCAGGACGCAGGACATGCGTTGAAGTTGCGTCGTGGCGGACCCTTTCTATACGAATTGCTCTCTGGTTCAACACGATGCCGTATCATCATCACGCTGCTACAGTACATATATAGTACCGTGCCCCGCTGCGATCTAACGGCGAGCCAAACTTACCGCTCTCATGGAAGCAGAAGTCGGCCGCTAGTGCATATTTAGGCTTCGCCCAAGTGGGAATGCCGGGGGTCTCACATACCATTGGGTTCTGTCTATAGTACTGTACTACGTACAGCAGATACAGCTTTGCAGTTTAGAGTTACTTGAATCTCGAATGACATGAAAACGTGCGCATCACATCAACGTCTCACGAGACGAAATTGCAGCATACCCAACCTACCTAACAGGAGTGAGAATTGTTCAGCTGTTGAAAGGAAGGTAGGATGTTATTTCCTCCGACCACAGGCAAATAGATAACTCGCTCTGCGTAATACTCCCGTCGTACGACAGATCCCATGTTGCCAGAAAGCACCCACTCCCAAAGGCCCAACACTTTCCCCAAGGGCTTATAGAAACATTTCCCGAAGACGGGAAACCTGAGGGATTCTTTGGCAGTCCTAGCTGTGATCTCATAACTTCCAATGCCTCTCCCGTATCAGGCCAAGCGATTACGTAGGGATACCGTACACTAGTGCGTGGGAACCAACAGGGATAGACCTGGACTCGAATCAGTGGTGGACTAACTTAGTTAGTCTGTCTAATCTAGTACCTAGGCGCACTGCCTATACCAGAAAACTACAGTGGAAGCACGGGTTCGCACGTGGATGTACGGCTCCCGATTCACTTGCAGTGGGTATTCTGATATAGTTTTGTCTGCTATGTAATACGAGGCGGCAGAGCAAGCCGGAAACCCATGTGCCCGGCGGCGTCCCGCGTCTTATTCCCTCTTTGTCGTTGGCATATCGGGAAACAAGGCAACTACCGCGATACTACCAGTACATAGTACATAGTACAATTGAAAGGCCAGCCCAAATCTGACATGGCTCATCGGGCTTGGCCTGCTTGGCTACCTGGGCCAGGTACCTGCTTAGCGCGGACTTCCCGGCTGTACGGCCTCGCAAGGCATGCGTGTGGTGCTGGATGTGTACTTGCACAAGTACCGTACCCCCAATGCTGGCGCTTCTTCAGATCAGTCGAGGCTAAGGCTGCCTCTGCCCGCGGATTGATGCGGCCTTCGATGCAACTCCACATTACTTACATCCTATCGAGACTTCTTAGCGCGCAGTACCTACATACTTTCCCGCCTGCTCGTGCATCTTCTGCAACTCTTCCCTCTCTCGCCCTCGTATTCGAAAAACTCTCATTGATTCCCCAGTGCCAGAAGCCTGTTGCGATTGCTGAATAGTCTGCGTTCTTCTTCGACTCGACACTGCCTCTGAATTCGTACGACAGCACCCGAAGCGGCTCGTCGACGTTGACGGCAGCGAGCAATCGACCGAACCACGGGTTTGCCGCGTGTCACCATCCCCTGAGCTGAAGTTCCGAACTGCGACGAGCCCTTCACTCCACCACCACCGCGCGGAATTGCGGCATCGCGGCCTGTCTGCTCTTCCTCCCCCTCCACCACTACCACCACCAACCACCAGCCACCACTGTCGCTACGGTTAGTGGTTCAATCGGGGATTACGACAACCACGGAAACCCCCCGCTGGCTGCACTAGACTACCCATTAGTCGATCCGGTATTCTGCCTACCGTGGGTACCTTAGTGCACTGTATCTACTTAGCACACAGTCCCGTCCCGAGCGTGCCCCCCGCCGGCTCCACGACAGCTCCTCTCTCTTTGACGTATTGACAGACAAGCCTGATAACAACGATAACACAACTATACCACTAGTATTGTTTAATCTGGCCGTGCAATCATCGCTATAACGCTTGCCTGTGCGCGGTGCGACATCTTTGGCGCCTTGGATTCGGGTCCAATTGGCAGGCCAGACTGCTCCATCTAATACATACGCTGTCCACCTCGTTCAGCTTTCTTCAGCCTGCCCGCATCCGCTCGTTCGGCCTCACCACCCCCGGTGTGAGAGCACGCCGACCCCCAGTCACTCGCTCAATCAATCAAATCAATACGAGGCGTCGTCCTCACAATGCCAGTTCCGTTTCGCATATCGGTACCCATTCGCGGCGATGGCAGTGACGGACTTGGGGCTCTCCCGATTCTGGCGTCGCGGCAAGAGCCCGGTCCGCCACCGCCCAGCAGTCGCGACAATGGTAGCGAGAGCCAAGCGACATTAATTGTTGTTGTATGTCACACCTAGAATCTATTGTTGCACTTCTGTTAACCGATCCCTAGATTGTCCTCATAGTAGGCGTTCTCATCTTCTCTGCCGGTGGATTTCTCTTTCTAAAGCGTCGAGCCGACCTACGTCGTAAATATAAACAGGCTAGTAGTCTCGAGCCCTATAGTAGTACGACGTCCGCACAGAATGACAGCCGCCGGACTGGTTCCGGAAGCGTCAATGCAGTCTCGGAGACGAATCGAAACAGCACCGCATCGAACCTCGATCGAAATACCTCCATCCGCTCTATCATGACTCTACCCAAATACACAAACACGGCAAATGAGGACGAGCAGGTATTAGGGCGCGCAGGTGAGCGAGATGGCATCGATGTAATTCTTGAGATGCCCTCGGACGAGCAGCATGAGGCTCTGCGAGATGAAGAGATGGAGACCATGTACCAAATCCGGCTGGCCAGAAGACAGCAGAATGCAGAACGTGAAGAGAGACGACGCCTTGCACAGGAAGCGAGAGAACGCGGTGATTTGGCGACATTAGAGGCAATACGTGCTAGTCGGCGCGCCGGAAACGAGGATACCACAATCGAAGAGCTCCGGGAAACGCAGGGTCAGATCCGCACACGCCGAGAACGCGCCGTCTCAAGTGTCAGTTATCACGACCTAGGCGTCGCGCGACACGATGGGTCGCGCATTCGCGCCAATAGTGCGGAGAGCGAGCGTGTTGGTCTGCTATCTGACGCCGCGAGCATAGCCTTATCAACGCGGTCACCATCCGCCATGTCAACCCGCCGAGTCTCAGATATAGGAAGCATCGCGGTGGATACGCGCTCGCCGTCTGCGCAGTCGCACCACCGTATGCGTAGCGTCAGCTCCGTCCTGAGCCTCGATAACAGTGGCGATGTCTCACCTCGCTCAGGCGCGACAACACCACAGCTAGGTGGTGGCTCCCACACGCGTGCCGGCTCCAGTCCCGAGATCGTAACCGAGGCGGACCTGGGAGACAGTGATATGGCACCCCCTGATTACGAAGACGTGAGCCTAGACGATGCGCGCTCCGGTGTCACAACGCCCATGTTCCGTGAGCCCCCGCCGGACTATTCTGGCCACGGCCATAGAAACTACGAGAATGAGAGCGGCGATCTCGCGAGCCCGACTGATGACGACAGGAGCAGACGGTCTTCACATCGATCATCGAGGGGCGTGGGTGGTGTCCCCCAGCTCCCAAGTCTGAGGATCAGAGAGCTACCACAGATCGTCATCGAACCTTCGACTGCGCACCCGGGCGAGACCGGGCGGTAGTTTTTATCCTTAGTCACCTGAACCCTAAGTTTATAACCGATCAGGTGACTAAGTGGCCTTACGAAGACACCGTACGAAAAAAAAAACCAAACGAAAATACGCATAACCCCATTAGGCGAGGAACTTTGCTCCTTTCTGGCCTGATTTTTGTACAATTGAGACATCTGGGCTCGGGGTACCAATATAAAAACCCATGCCACCCGGACAAGGACACAGAAGGAAGCAACAGGCGTTCCGGATTACCGTTTTACCGAATAGAAGCCACCAATCCTGCTTTTCCCTCTTCATATTGACACACATATCACGGTTTGGTTCTGGTTCCAGGATTATAGGAATAGCTTGGAAAAATTAAGGGTGTTTATTTGCAACGGACATATATCATTCACATTGCTTCATCTATATCATTAGCAAATGAATTCATTTAAGCGGGAGGCACGCTCAGGAGTAGGGAAGACGGTTAATCTCAGATCAGCGGAGTAAATGCGAGGATTTGGACGAAGACGAATGACGAAAGTGGGATTCTGTGCCCTCTTGGGAACTGGGATGGATCTTAATAACATGAAGTGAGATGGGGCTCAGAGCGGTACTGGGATGAGAGCCGGAATTTTTGACGGTAATGGATATATATTCTCGATGAGATCCACGTTATATGAGGGCGGGTAGGTTCGGGACTATGCAGCTTCGAGATAGGCTTGCTTCAGGACACGAAGGGAATGGAACGGAATGGAAGGGAAGGGGATATCAATTGCAGGTGTGTATCTACTAGCTGTATACGCGAATATGATGAATGTCAAGATTTACTCGTCGACTTTTTGACTTTGATTGGCTGGTAGTTAGATAGATATCTGGCGAGAGACATATAAGGATGTGAATGCGTCTTCTGGGGTCTGAGACCTAACTAATTAGTTTTGAAATAAAGATAGGAGAGTTACTGTCGATGCCCTCTAAATAAAAACAGACGCCCCTAATAAGGATTTAAGGCTAGGGTTGGATAATAACTCAAGCTGTTAGCCAAATGTATGAATCACTGTCGATAGAGGAATCTTTATAGTATATTGTCAGGCTGGCTTGCTGACGTGTTGCTCATGATATCCTCCTGCTATTATTATCTTGGTTGGTTCCGAGCCTCTTTTTTTGCTTAGGCACTGTAGCCAGGCACTCATTCATTCATTTATGGTTCGCGATAGACAACCGAACCTCCAGACGTACGCGTCTATGGTCTCTAGAGGAGAACTTGGTATTGTGTCCGCTCTACCATTTAATACACTGGAGAGCGTTAATTAGTAGTTCGATCGGTCACGGCTGGTCAATCTTTACAGTGGTTTTTTTTCCTATTAAAGAAAAGTATAGTTTTAGCAATTGCTATTAATTTACTTCAACTTTTCCAAAGTTTTTTTTATAATAGCTTATAAAAGGATGCAAACAACTTAACTAAACGCTTCCTTCTAGAGTCTCGTAAAATCCGAGTGAGCGTTATGTTTACTGCTCGTTGTGTCGCTGAGGCCTTCTGGACTTTGACCAACCGTGGTCCCGGGGCGATTGATAAGGGGCCACTGGAGATGCCCGGGAGCGCCGGTGATCGGCCAGATAAGCATTATTTCTACTTGATGGTTGCGTTCCTTGAGCCTGAATCTTATGCTGTGTTCTGTACCCGGAAAACTTAGCCGGATCATCTCCTTACAGTGTGAAGGGATCGCTGTACTATGAGTAGAAGAACTGTTGTGACAGAACCGTTGTGGTGGTAAGATTAGATAATCTAGTTCGCCCACCGCCGATTCTTGAAAAGGAAGGCCGACGATCCCACTATATGATAGCTCATTGCAATTGAATTCCTACGGTGATGCAATACTACATTCCAGGACGCCATGGCTCACTGGCTGAGGGGATATCCTAGCTGAAAATGCACCTATCAGCAGTAACTACACTAATGCCAAATTGCGGTGCCAGTATCACGGTGTAGTGTACGCTACTCATCCATGTTCACCGCGAGATAGGGACGAATGACCCTGGCCTAGCCCCATGTCGCCATCAAGCTTTCTACTCGCTTACAGATGCAACCCCACGACGCGCGTTGGTCCCGATCGAATAAGACGCGATGGGACCCTGGACATTGAGCTTGTCCTTCCTCGAGCTCTTCCGTCTCTGTTGTGGTGGTTCGATCCCAGGGCTTCTGGTGCTAGGTACGTCGTGAGCGCCCATCCGAAGCGATTGTAGCTTGAGAATCTTTTCAATTGCTTCAATTGAATACCGCCATGCCTTCGTTCGCTCGATTGGCTACAGCGGCCTTACACCTGGGCCTGCTTGTCCAGCCGGGATTCGCTAAACCATGCCCTGTCAAGGACCCGAAGCTAGGTGCTGTCGCATCTGAGAGTTCGGTTTGCTCTGAAATCGGCATCAACATCCTTAAGAAAGGCGGAAATGCTGCCGACGCCCTCGTGGCTTCTCAGCTATGTATTGGGGTGATTGGCATGTATCACAGTGGGATTGGAGGTGGTGGCTTCATGCTGGTACGGGGCAGTGATGGCCAATACGAATTCATCGATTTCCGTGAGACGGCTCCCGCCGCCGCATATCAGGACATGTACAATAACAACACCGATGCCAGCTTGTACGGCGGACTAGCAAGGTATGGACCTTACCCCGTAAGCTATTGATGCGTGACTCCGCTGGTCGGGCTTACACAATTACAGTGGTGTTCCTGGTGAACTGAGGGGTTTGGAGCATCTTCATAAGAAGTACGGCTCTCTGCCTTGGAAGCAGCTCGTATTGCCCGCTGTCAAGGTGGCTCGATATGGCTTCAAGGTGACGGAAGACCTGGTTCATTACATGGATACCGTCACGCCGAACGGAAATTTCCTGACCGACAACCCAACCTGGGCAATTGATTTTGCACCGAACGGCTACCGCGTGAAGCTGGGCGAGACTATAACGCGAAAGCGATACGCCGACACCCTGGAAGTAATTGCGAACAAGGGCCCCG
This sequence comes from Xylaria acuta, assembly GCA_022495125.1. NCBI lineage: Eukaryota > Fungi > Ascomycota > Sordariomycetes > Xylariales > Xylariaceae > Xylaria > Xylaria acuta. The sequence continues at coordinate 80,023 of MU383148.1, read as the reverse complement.
ATGCCTTCTACACCGGCGCAATTGCACAGGCTACAATTGCCGCACTAACCAAGTCGAACGGAACGATGACCTTGGAGGACCTGAAGAGCTACACCGTAGCAATCAGGGAGCCGGCCAAGATCAACTACCGAGGCTACAAGCTGACTGCCACCAGCGCCCCTTCGGGTGGTATAGTCGCTTTGAGCGCATTGAATATTGTGAACGGCTACGATGGATTTGGCGATCCTACGGCGATCAACCTAACCACCCACCGTTTAGATGAAGCTATTCGATTTGCATATGGCCAACGCTCCGAACTCGGTGATCCTCTGTTCGTCGAAGGTCTCGACGAATATCAGGAGTCCATGATTACCGCTGAAACCGCGGCTGAGGTCCGATCCAAGATCTCCGACTTCCGCACATTGAACGTTTCTGCTTATGATCCTATGGGTTTCGAGAGTCTGCCCACTCCAGGAACTAGCCATATTGTAACCGCCGACAAGAGCGGTCTGGCCGTCAGTGTTACGACCACTATCAACTTGCTATTCGGGTCGCAACTGATGGTCCCCGAGACGGGCGTCATCATGAACGATGAAATGAACGACTTCTCCATTCCCGGATCAAGCAACGCTTTCGGGTATATTCCATCGCCAGCCAACTACGTCCGCCCCGGGAAGCGACCGCTATCCTCCATCTCCCCGGTGATCGTCGAGACTCCGGATGGAAAGCTCTACTTCGTCATTGGTGCCGCAGGAGGTAGCCGAATCATTACCTCCACCATCCAGAACATCCACCACGTTCTGGACCAAAACATGACGACCCCCGAAGCTCTCGCCCAACCTCGACTGCACGATCAGCTGAGCCCTAACCAAGTCTCGTTCGAGTACGCCTACGACAACTCGACCGTGGCCTTCATGGCGAGCTTGGGACACAACGTGACGTGGGTTGCGCCCGGCCAGAGCACGGCGCAGGGCCTGCGATTGTTGCCCAACGGCACGTTTGAGGCCGCCGGAGAGCCGAGACAGCATAATTCTGGTGGTTTCGCCGTGTAATCGGATCGAATCGCAGTTTAATCTAATAATAATTCGTGTAATAATGTGCAATTTCATTCGGTTAGTCGTCATATTCTGACCCTCAACCACTAGACATATTAGCCTGTAACTAGCAACTATTCACTATATACTCTGTCGTACACCGAAAGCCAGCCCCAGCCCTGATGCTGACTAAGCTTTGAAGCCGGTTGTGTCGGCTCCTGTGTTGTCCATATCCCCAAACAACCACACCGGGGAAGTCTACATGGCACAGAGGACCGACCAATCCAACTAAAAGGGGATCGTACTGCCGTCCCACTTGAGAAACGCTCCATTGTCGTCGTGGGTGATGCCATCGATCACTTTCATCACGCCACCAATGCATGTCTCCATGTCATCCTCGCCATCGAAATTGGTCAATCGAGTGGACAGAAAGCCAGGCTCGATGCAGACGATAGTCAGATGTCGTCCTTCTTTCTCCCATTCCCTAGCCAGTGTGACTGAATTCTGGTTCAGAGCAGCCTTCGCAGTTCTATATGCCATACAGGTTCCAAACGCATTGGCTTCATTGGTATTAGCTCTAACAATTCAATCTAGACGACGGGGCCGTGACTCACTGCTGAGTGATCCAAAAGCCGAGGAGATGTTAACAATCCGGGGCTGCGTAGCCATCTCTAGTTTTGGAAGGAAATGCTTAATGGCGAGGAAAGGACCCTGCATAGATTCGACCTAGTTAAACAAACAGCCAGATAAGCATATGAAAGATGGTATACGTACTACTGCCATGACGCGAAACCTCTCAACCATCATTTCATTCGTTTGTTCGTGCCAAGGCTTTGGGGATGGCGGAAGGCCTATGAGCAATCAGGATGCCTTCTGTTATAATGTAAAATCGGACAAGGGAGCGCTAGACCTCCAACGTTTACGAGAATATCTAAGGGCCGATCACCATAGTCGGCGGCAGCCTTCTTAATAGTGCTCTCATCGAGGTAGTCAAGCTCGAGGACTTTGGCTCCCGTCTTCCTCAGCTACAGAAGACTTAATAAAGCGAAAGGGAGAATAGCAACTCATGCCGTTAGCTAAGGTGTCGCTTACATCCTCAAAGCTCGAATCATTCATTGTTTGTGGCCGTGTGGTGCCAGTAACATTCCAGGAGCGGCTCATGAAGCATTTCAGGATATTGAGGCCTATGCCTCGATTTGCGTTCAATGCAGTCGCGGTAAGCTCAAGATCCCCCCGTACCTGTGGTCAAAATGTCGAGAGCTGCCATTTTACTTTTTACCGCTGGCTCGCAAACCGACAACATTGCAAAGCGCCATCGACGAAGCGGCCTAAACGATGAAATCGGAGAAACGAGAGAAACGCCCACCTACATACGAAACGGGGTTGAATAGAAAGAGATGGAGGAGCAACGTTCCGCTCAGTATTATGCTTCGAGACATGCATGATGCCGGTTATCTTGAATGGCTACCTGAGGAGTCTACCTTGTAAGTCCTACCTAAGGGAGGCCTTGGTGCATGCACCTCCGTGATTCAAATTTGGAGAATGTCACCTGTGCGGCTTATGTATACAGTCAGATAGGGAGATGTGGCGAGCCGCCACGTAGGGAGACTGCCTAGTTAAAAATCGACTAGCTTCAGAAATGTGATAGCACGAAGTGTACATTGAGTTACTTATGCTACTGGTATCTTGGAGAACTCTCATCTATTTCACTATCTATAACAATTGCGGTAGGTGTGGGTTCAACAATTATGAGGCTCTGAGATGGCTACTCTCAATGTGTCTAAATCTTCCCTTACATAGAGCTACTATGATCCGAAACTGTAGATTGAACTTTTGTCTTTATTGTACCATAGCCGCTGCATATTCTCGATTTAAATATGGCAGATGATGCAAGTAAGCTAAGACAGAGCCTGGCTACCAACTCAATTACCGACGACAGTGAGCCAACATATGCGCAAGCCTTTACCCGTGATTCACATTGACTCAGTCCATCTCGATCTAGGGCGAGACAGGCGTCAGTTTGCTGGATCGATTCGCCAATTCTCAATTTGAAAAAAAAGGAGACATATGTTTTCTCCGGGGAACATTACCAATTTCTCGCAAATTTCTTTGACCAGCCTCCTCCGCATAATGGTTCAACAAGATATTCTGTTACGGGACCGGGTTCCGTACCAGTATTCTTACATCCTAATAGGAGCGACCAGGACCCCGATCTAGGTATTCCATGTGAAGCAACAGAAGACATAGGACAGACTCTCCTCAAGTACATGCCAACAACACAATCTTCATTACTTATGCTGATGTGCAGATGGCAGCGCAGTGACGTCCTGCGTATTCTTGCGGCACATTGTAGCGTTGGCCCAGAATTTTTCAGGAGGCATTTGTCTTTTCCAGAGCCCGATCCCTTCTTTGACTTGCCGACACTCCCCTCAAAAACCATGAATATATGGTGTCTCAAATTCACAACGATTTGTAAGAGACAAGATCCACTTAGCCTTGAAGCCATTATTCAGTGAAAGGGATCGGAGTCTCAAGGATTAAGAGCTTATCCAAACGACCTTCGAACAAACTAACGTATTGGTAGCTCTATTGTCCGGAGGTACGCAATCCTCGACGAAACCACATCTGTAGTACAACAAGACGTCTCGTTCTGCGTCCACCAGAAAAGGAATGGTGGCCGGATAGGTTAGACGGCTCCACGCTTTGCAGAGCTTACTGCGTATATTGATGCTAACAGGTACAGTTAGGGACCATATGGATAGCCAATGGTTGTTCATTAATGCCATTTCAGCGCCATGGCTAGACAAGAGGGCTGAAAACACGGACGACCCTTATATTCCACTGATACATCATCTGGAGAAAGTGGCCATCGTTGCTGCAGACCTTCTAAAGCCTGGGGATTCGATAAGGGACGCCCCAAAGGCTATCAGCGGTCAATATGCACCTAGCCTAAGCATTCTACATCGACAGTGCGGATCACCACTTGACCGTGCTGTAGCTAGGACTGATGCGTTCTATGCTTTTAGTGAGCTAGTGTCTCTTGCCGCAAGCTGAGACTGTCAGTTCTTGAATCTCTTACAAGAACATATGGACGTCTCCTTGCTGTCTTTTCGTGGGCAAGAATATTGGTCTATTAGTAATCTCCACTATATCATAACACTACTTGAGAATATCACGGACCGAACTTATCAAGTCTTGCACCTCATCGAGAAAGAAGAATATTCTAACTGGCCACAAGCAAGTTGCTCCAAGATGAGAAAAGTCCAGGAAACGCCGAAAATGCTCCTCACTGAGGACTACCAGGATATCCTACGCCATAGTACCGATTTAGCTGAGAGAGGGCGAGGTGGTATTGACTTCATCACGACTAATATATCAACCCGTGCATCACAAAGGTCATTCAACCAGGTGAAGGAAGTCAACAGATTGACGCTATTGGCATTTTTCTTCCTCCCTCTTTCACTCGTCACATCAATATTTGGCATGAACGTTGCAACCTTCGAAGACGTAAGGTGGGGGGCATTGGGTCGATTTTCATTGCTCTGGGTGTTGTTTTAGTACCGTCATTGACCCTGTTGTTCTGGGAGAAAATGCCATGGATAGGTGACAGGGATCATGTATATAAAGAACATAGAAAGTAAACACTATACGATGTCCAAGTTTGTACCTATGGGCTTCCGTCTTCATCTTGCTGGTAAGGGCACGGCGGATTCAAACTGTTCGGCCGAGATTTCCATACCCCCAACATCGCCTGGAGCAAGGGTAGCGAATATGTTCGTCGCCTCTCCGAGTGATGCTGTATACCGTACGTGCCACTGGATCCCACCTGTGCTTGACTTTGCCGATAGAGGGTTAAAGCTATCTCCGCCTGGTAGCACGAGTGTGCGCGGTGCCCAAGCAACGCTTGATTGAAATAGAGCCTAGAAGTATGTGTTAAAGAGGCTAGAGAGATGAGAATAGGTGTTCAGTAAAGGATATGATACTAACCTGGCAGGTTCGAATTCATTCTTCTCGGTGTGATATGCGCCAAGACTACTACAGATCTGGCTCATGTAGTGGGACTTATCACCCACGGTTTTCTTGAAATGACTCAAGGCTTCCAGATACGCCGTATATCTCTGTTGTTCCAGGCCTTGCCCCTTTCGGATATAACCTAAGCAGCGGGAAATGGTGCCTAATCTCGATTCTTTGTGTGAGTTGAGAGCTTCGAGAAACACGACGGCAATTACTTACCGAAAGGAGTGGTTTTCATGCGAATGCGACGTCCAGTACTTAAGACTCTTTTGCATCAAGTCGACTGCTTCATCATACCTTCCTAACGCTGATAAAGCGAAAGCTTGATGAGTGCTAGAGAACGTAGGCCAGTCGTCCCCGGCTAGGAACGGCGGCTTATCTCGGTGGGATTTATTGTCATCCTTGAATTATCAATGGCTTCCTTATACTGGCCAGCGAGCATCTGCGTGGGCTACTTCGCCATATGCCATTGCTAAACGGTCCTCCCTGAATTGAGTCCCATCTCACCCTTTCTTTCTGCAGTCAAGATGGCAGTGTGCATACTCAAGAATCCTCATCTTGTCCTCGTTGATTTGGGCAGACAAAGCAGACAGAGCAAATAATACGTCTGCTCTTACCTCATCTAAATTTGAACCAGGCTCGTCGGACACTCGCAGAGCCGTTTCGAATAGTGGTTTGGCGGCATTGAAATCGCTCCGTTCTAATAAATACCTTCACTGTGTTAGACTGAGGCCTCAGTATCAGGGCAATACTAGCTAGGTGGCTACTTACCACCGGAAAACAGTAAGGGTTTGGTGAAATTCTCCTTGCTCGAATGCGATCCCATCTTTGGGACGCTTTCTTCGAAGGAATCCTTGATTTTTAGAATATGCGGTAACAGCTCTTCTGACCGGTTCCAAGTGGCGGTGTTATGACCGAAATAGTGAGCGTCCGTTCCGGGCCCGTCCTGGTCGCTGCCGATTCTGCCAACGTCAGAGTCACGGGGGTCCATGTCCGGGAGCCAACCCCCAGCAATGTGTCGACTCTATCCCCGTCGCGATGAAAATTATTTCGCAGTTGGAAGATGAGGAACGGAGGGGGGTGGGACCGCACGAAGATGCCACTGTCGCATGTTGGGGTTTCCACGCAGGTGTCCACGGAAATGAATATGTTCGCATATGCCGATTTCCTGCTTGACGTAAAAACAGTCAAGCCCACTGTTCGAGAGAAGGTCTTCCAAGTGATCAGGCGTAGTATTGAAGATGGATGCAAAGCAGCAAATACCCCGCAAGAGCCCGTTGTCAATTTCACAGTTCGCGCGCCCCTGACTACAAATGACCCTTCTGTGTGGGAGCCATCAGTCGCGTGTTCACGGGATATTTCGAGGCCAACGCTGTCGAGATGCAATTTACACGTGCGTGTGAAGATTTCTTAACGCTTAGCGCACAACACTCTGTCCCTTAGCATATTGGAATTTCGGAGGGAGCCAGAACAACTGAAGGGTCGGTGCCGACGAGTTATTCCCCATTCTTCGCGCCCGCTATCCAACCAACATTGCAGGTCGGGACTGACGCTATGGCCTTCGCGGCTTTGACGTTTTTGGTAAAATAGATAGCACGTACCTACTCCAAGAAGAATACGAAGCCCTTGTGTTGCTCATGTTTTCGTATAAGTGCCCTAGGGAAGTGTAGTCGAACGATGCTTTCAACCTCAACGCTGCCTAGAAGATGCGGCTCTCAAGGTGCGGCGTGGATAACGAATTACACTTGGGGGCGAAGATTATCGATGTCTTCTTTGACGAGCTAGAAGGTGTGTGCTGTTGAAATCAGGGGAGTCTGGTAAAAAAGCCAGGAGCTTGATACTCCGCCCCACACACACTATTTCGCGGGACATTTTTGATCCCCGCATTCGCTGACCGAATGTGTTGTGACGTACTGGGGATGTATGTGTGTTTCTCCCACTTACAGTATTAATGTAAATAAGTGTACCTGTACACGAAGTCTGAGAACATTTCAAATGAAACCCATCTCATACTACGATATTGCAGAGTCATAGAGCAGCCATGGCAGCACATCACGTTCTACTACTGGGAGGCAACGGCAAAGTCTCGCGGCTGCTGACGCCTATGCTCCTCCGGCGATCGTGGACCGTGACGAGCGTCGTCCGCGATCCCGACCAGGTAGTCGGCATCCAGAAACTCCGCGAGAACGAGGGCGGCAAGTTGAATGTGCTGGTGCATAGTCTAGAGGAGGTCAAGAGCGATGAACAGGCCAAGAGCATCATCGATCAGGTCAAGCCCGACTACGTCGTCTGGAGTGCTGGTGCTGGTGGGAAAGGTGCCCCGGAGCGAGTAGGTTATCATCGCAGCAGCATTACCCCGCGTCTATACCGAGAGGGCTAGTCTCGCATGCATTGAATGAGTACAGGCTGACCTTGCGTGCTTTTATAGACTTGGGCTATTGACCGTGACGCCGCGAGTCATTTCATCCGCGCATCAGTCGCCACACCTTCCGTCACCAAGTTTGTCATGATCTCGTTCATCACCTCGCGGCTTGAAAAAGCGCCTTGGTGGACCGACGAGATGTGGAAGGAGGAGAAGGAGACTCGGCTGAAGAAGCTGGAGCGCTACTACCGGGCCAAGGTTGCCGCAGACCAGGTGCTCTACGAAGAAAGCAAGAAGAGATCCGACTTCGCGGGTATCTGCTTGCGGCCGGCCCTCCTGACTATGGAGCCTGTCGGGAAGGTTACGCTTGGGAGGACCTCGGTCACGAATGGCACTTCGAGTCGCGCGTCTGTCGCGTATCTCACCGCTTTGCTCCTTGATAACCCCAAATCCAAGACCTCCTGGCTGGATATGCTTGATGGGGATGAGGACCCCGAGGCGGCTGTTAAGAGATGTGTTGATGAAGGAGTGGATTGTATCGAAGGTGAACCTTACTATCCCTGAAGAGGGCCGAGGGTCGCTAGCAGAAGAGCGTAGTAAATGATACGGTAATGAGCGTCTCGGGCGACTGCGATCGATAAAAGTTAATGGCAGTTCATATAATCTAATGGGTATTGCTAAAGCAATGGCTCGTATGAAATATTTCGCTGTCGCTGTCGCTGTCGCTGTCTGTCTCTCTGAATTAATCTAGGACCTTAGCTCATTCACTTTCAGTCACTCCAGCCTGGTCTCCATGTGTGTTGTTTGTAGCCTTTATAGGCGGACATAGGATAGCTCAAAGTGGTATGAGTGATCACGTATAAATCATTCAGGGTTTAGTATAGATGGGATCATGTCTTATAATTCATCTCACATTAATTTTGCTATCACATGCTGTCCTGATTTACATATACCCTAATTGACCAAATTCGAAAACAGGAAGGGTATGTGTCAAACAATATTTTCCAGTCCCGTCCCCCTAAACGCCTAGTTTTACCAGAAATAATAGATATCACAAGCTCAAATAGTCCAATTCATGATTGCGAAGCTTGGGCTCGGGTTCCTGCATGGCACCCTTGAAACTCGCAGTGGTGCCCACATTGAGCCCACACTCGTTGTGCATCCAAACGATGTTACCTGTGTCTTCACGCTTGAACGCCGGTAGATTTTTGTTATCAAGATCGGAGCCGATGTCTGTGCTCAGCGGTGCATTCTGATCGTCGAACCTGGGCTCGTCAAGGGCCGTTGAGCCGCCGACGTTCGCAGATTCCCTTATCCAATCTGGCATATGAGAATCAAAGTCTGAGGCAGGCTGCTCCGGTTGGATTGCTGCATGTAAACTGTGAAGGCTCCAACCCTTTGCCGATGGAGCAACTCGTAGGTAGTTGTCTGAACTGCGTCGGCTGCCGTATATGCTATCCACGCCTATAGCGGGGTTGTAAAGTGAGTCCAGGGAGAAGGGTGTCTCTGGCACGTCTGAAAAGCTAGAGAGCAGGCCAGACATAGGGTTTGATTGATTGTTAAGAGGATTTTGATTGTAATAAGGACTGGGCGGCACGTGGAAAGGGGGTGGTCGAGCAGATCCAGACACAACCTCGGCTGGGGCGATGCGCGGGCGCTCATAGTTCTGCAGAAAATGATCCCTGTCGCGGTGCTCTTGACGCACCGGCAAGAAGGAAAGCACATCTTTCAATCGGGATCCAGCACCATTCTTGCCATCATTGCCGGCTTCCCCAAAAGAGTCCCCATGACCGTGTCGGGAGTCGCGCGCATCACGGTGTAGCTGTGAAAGAACCGATTGAATCAAGTTTTCCATTCTCGCTGCGGGCTGGTATGTACGGCTCATAACCCGGATGGCGTCGGACACTATTTCCAGAGATGATAAATAAACCCGTCGCTCTGCTTCGTCTTTACTGTATGCAGTCGCAGCAAGTAAGGCAATAGAAGCAGTTCCTGCAGGCTGTAAACTGGTGCAACATGTCTTCTTAAGATCATACTTCTCCCTATACTGGGAAACTATCTGGGCGAGCTGAATAGCTGCTTGCGTACAATCATCGGGTGCTAGTTTTGCGCGGTCGTTTGCAACAAAAGACTCTAGGGTATGCAAACCCGTTCCTTGGGCATCAGAAGAGAACTCGGATGTCTTTGTCACGTCGTGGGGACTCGAGGGGGACTTTGAAACCGGCTTATTGTTGGGTACTAGTCTATACGCTTCTCGTGAGCGATGTAGCAGGATCACGATGGCATAGTATTGCTCGTGAAGGAGAAAGTAACTGCAAGGCGCAGTTCTGATATTGTCGGGGCCCCAGGTTAAGTGACTTGGAAGCCGCCCGTACCAGTCTCGAAGATGTTGGCCAAGTGTGAGTACGTCCGTTGAAACATTTTTCTCTGTCTCATTTAAGGTCTGCGAAGTCGCCTGATTTGCGTCGTGACTTGGTCTAGTCTCATACCGACTCTCGACAATTTGTCCAGCCAGATTCATGAGCTCAACAAACTGTTCGTAGATTTCTTCTTCCATAGTCTGGGTAACTGCCGGTATTCCGGGGTCGCGTTCGGATGAGCAGCTTGTAGAAATAGCCGCCTTGGATATGTCTAAGTCAAGATCCCAATCTTTGATGCTTGTTGGCCGTCCAAGGAATAGTGCCCAGTACCGATCGTATAGGAAGCAAGCTTTCATAACTCTTCGCCGTACGTGAACTTCCCGCTCGGACAGTCCAATGTTGCTACAGTCGACATGCAAACCTATGTCAAGCGCTAGATGATTGGCCATGCCTATAGTAGTGAAAGTTAGCATATTGTCAGAGTTTGCCTTGTTTACAGCTATAACCACTCACCAGCGTACATCCAACCTGTATTGTCCCTACCAACCCCACATTCAAGATCTCCTAGAAGTAAAAGCGACTGCACACTGGGAATGCCCATTGGCCTTTCTAGTTCAACATCGAGCATGTGTCTAGCCTCTCGGTGTAAGGTGCTCTCGTAATTCCCCAGATTTATCCTGGCTATATCACAGTGGTCTTTGTTGGCAAATCGCCATCCTACCGCTAGTATTATAATATGAAGGAAGGATGAATAATATTGAGGATTTTCGGATCCCCTGTCTGCTTCAAAGGCAGCCCTATCAAGGACTTGTAGGACGCTGTTGTGGTACTTCCAGAAGTTCTGCATTAGGTAGTCGTGAGTTTTGGGTGCGAGTGATCTGATAATACGTTCGGCTCGGCGGATCTGCTCAGGCGATTCTCTCGAATGGTATCTGCTAGGAGACTCGGCATATACGTGGCAATTTGCGGTTGGACCGAAGAATCGTAGTTTGCCTGAAAGCCGATCACATGATAGACCTGCATTAGGGAAGAATAATCGATGCATAACATCTTCCTCCTTGAGATCTAGCGTTCGGAATGGCGACTGCTCCCTCCGGATAGATTCGTTTCTTGGTGCATCAGGGTTAGCAAGGTCCTCCACAGGGCTTTCGTACATGGCAAGGTCTTCATGAGAATATGGTGGCGATAGTATGTGGCGAATGGGTGAACTGGTGTCTGATTTCGAGCATCGTTGGGCCTCGATGGCCGATATTTGAATCTCATCTCCAGAGCCCGCGGATTGTGATTCGTGTTTCTTTAATGGCGGATGCGTAGCTGGTGGGACAGCTACACCTTTCTCCTGTAACATGCTTTCCAGCAAGGAAATGCGAGCGGATAGCGATGACACATAGGCCTTAGAAATCGGTCTGCATTACATCAGCATTATTGGCGTCTTGTGGTTACAGCCAGATATGGTGTTCGCTCACCTACGACGCTCATCATCCATTTTTATCACACACTCCGTCCCAGACCGCTTACATTGTATACACCCTGAACCCCCTTTGGGAACTACACACCGTATACGGCGGTCCCTACATGAAAAACAGGCGATTGAAGCTCGATGTCGAACTTGCTGCTTGCTGCTGCGTCCTAAATTGCTGGCACGTTGAGAGACATTCTCCTGGTTAGAGATGTCTATCTCTGGTCCATCAACTGCTTGTTTAATGGTAGAACCGGCCATTTTTTTGGGCGTGAACGTCGCGCAGTGACACTCCGATTACTCGAAACCGTCCCTGTTGGAAAACAAGAAAGTGCCATGAGGAACTGGGCAAACCGACTTCGGATCGGTCAAAGTGGTATAAGACGGGGAACATTGACCAATTATCACGTATGGGATAGAGCGGATATCTATATGACAAGGCAAGGATGACATGGAAATATGGAGTCACCGTTCCCCCACAAAGCGTGTACCAGCAGACATGAAGAGAAATGGGCCCTCCTCCACATTACCCCCATCTATGCTGTAGGCCAACGGGACATCCCTTAGTTCTGTCCTTAGCACAGTCGTTGGACCCAAGCCCCATGATCGTCAGGTCTAAATCTGGAGAAGAGTTCAATGAAATGACGCAGGGCCATGGTTGTTCACTCGACTGCTATATACGTATCCTTACTGACGGTACTGCTAGTTGAAAATGCTGTCGGTGGTTAGCCAAACCAAAATGAAACTAGAAAAAGATTTGCCGCCATTCCCAAAGGCGGCGCATAGCCAGAAGTCGCGGCGTTAATGAGAGGGCCTTCCAAACCTTCCAGTCAACGTCTCGTGTCGCTAACGTTGGAGTGGACGAGTTGGCCCAGCCCACTAATGCTTTTAATTCGCAAGGTCGGTCCTATATCGGTGGCGAAGTGGAGGACAACATCTTCGTGCAGCAATGCATGCAGGCAAGTGAGGCGATATGGAATGAACTCCTTCAACTATTCCAGGCCGAATTTGCCCCGTAGTTTCCGCGAGAACGGAGAATCTGTACCATCTGATTGTATTGGTAAACAAGCGTGCTTACATACTTAGTGGCCGGAGTGATATTGAAACTAACCCGCCTAGTCTAGAAAACCGGGCGACCCTACCAGCTGAATAAGATGGGGCCGGTCCAAGGTAAGGAACACCCTTGAGTGAGTTCGGCGGGGACGGGGAAGGGGGTGGACACAGGAGCCGCTCTTGGATCAATTCGCGGTCCGTTGAGACTATAACATATTACTAGAAGTCTGGGACTGGATAGACCGCATGCTACTAATGGGGAGGAATACTGCACAGCCAAGTCACTATCCGTAAGGCGTAGACGTCAGTCTAGATTTACCCTGCGTGCAAATTAAGTAAGTATTCATACAGTTGTGCATTGCCGAACAAGCCATCCGCCATGTCTACGGCGAGTACCGGTAATGGAATTCTGAAGGAGACAGCGAGCCGCGTTATCTACCGCCGACAGCCAACGACGTATTTCGCATCAGCGTTCCACCGGACTGCTTTGGGGATACGGATCAGCGCCCCAAGTCAAGCGGCGCTGAACTGACCAATCCTGACTCGCTAGTGTACCCAAACCCGGTGTGCCGAATCCAGGCAACCCGAGTCTACGTAGCATTTACAGCACACGTGTAGTGTGGAATAGCTATAATAATGACCGGGTCCAACCCCATTCCCCCCACGGAGCCATAGTAGTGTACTCGTGCGGTAGCATTGTGTGTATGCAATATGGGCAGGGCAGCAGGCAGTATTGTGGAGGTATGAATTCGTGCGGGGAATCTTGTTCTTACTGAAGTAGACATTGCAGCTGCCGACATCTCCTGTAAGCAAGCTCGAAATCAAGTGACCTGGATGCAGTCGGCCAAGTCGGGCGGGCGGGAGGATTGATGGGCGATGTGTGTATTGGACCACCGTTATAGAGGGTCGTTCTAGAACCCATTTAGTTTCGTCCGCCGGGCTTTAGCGTAGGACATAAGCACGCGAATCGGCGAAATTGCCTTATTACAATTTCCTACGGAACCGCTTCCCTCTTCAGAGACCAAAAAGAGAATGGGAGAACATGAATTAAATAACCCGTATCTCAACTTGCCAGCAGTAGAGAGGTAATATATTGACCCGCCTTACGTTCTAGAAAATGCCGTCGGCACAGGAATGCGAACCGAACTTCTTGATCTACGGCGACATACCACTTTAGTATTAGTGCTCATACCGTAGGTTCTTGGCGACCTTTGATGGAGTGGTAATGGCCCAGCGTTGATGTCAACCGATTCCGGATCGACACAGTAGCGTATGATGTTTCAGTATCTATCTAGGCTGCGTTGTCTCGGGCAGTGCATCTGCGCTAGAGCTCGTCTGCTGATCTCATAACTGGGAAAACCTTCGTATCGGCTCTTATACACGGCATTGCCTCTGAACAGGCTATGGAACAATGCCATTGAAAGCCGGCGTGAATTCACCCGATGAGCACGGCCCCATGGTCTCTTAATTGCGAGTTTTCGAACATAACCATGCCGCGTAGTGTGTTACGAAGATTAGCCGCACATGCGTCATAGTGAACAAGAGCTCTAAGATTTCTGTTTCCGGATAACGACATCGCTTTACAAGTACGGCATACAACAACAGTGCAAAAAAAAAAAAAAAAAAAGGTCTAATACAGCCTTCCTAGCCCCGAGCGAATTGTTTGCTGGATCTCGTCGATACAACAAATCTCACAGCAAAGTTTTGACGTTGCTGCACAACTTCCGCGGTTCTTGTCCGATGTCAGTGCACCCGTATCACACTGTTTTCAGAAGTTTGGCCAACACCACAATTCGCATTTCTCGCCAGGAGTCAGGTACTAGAAAACTGGGGGTTCCATGCAATTGGCCAAGTGAAATCATTTGCAGTGTTTTTTTAACGTACTCTAATTCTCGATTGATTGACAACCTAGGCATTTCCACTTCCATACTTTCACCAATATTTCCAAAAGGTAACCAAGTCCAGCAGTTTGATGACGCCGAGCCGAGTGCGTAAATGTGTTAATGGGTTTTCGAATTAGAGGACCCCTTGAACTTTGTCTCCACTATAATTCCCGAGTCTATGCTCGAACAAGCCTGGTGCAATCTTCGTCTCGTATTCGACCCCTTCCATTTGCGCCCGATTCTGTCTCTTCAACCCGTTTCATACACGGCTTATAAAGCAGATGCCTTAGAATCAAGTATAATTTACACCGACCAAAGGGACTAATTGCCGCCGACTTTCATCGTCACAGTTATAGGTCTCAAGCATTGTCAGTGTTTGGGCGCAATCAGGCATTGGTTCATCAGTATACGCTATCGGCTATATTGGATAGCTTGCATCTTTGGCATGATGCCTGAGATCTATCACGATGACATCGCAGTAACTCTTACTTTCGGTCTAAATTTTCTACACATCCTTAAAGCACGCGTATGTTTCCCCGATATATCCCTCTGTTAGAATCCCGTTAAAGGGGGGGGAAATCCTAGAGGCGGATGAAGGTCATCGCTGTTGCGTGAAGGGGTCTAAATTACCTTCGTAAGCTATTTAGTCCTGATTACATACATACTGTACTCTTTGCTCTGCAGTAGGGTGTCTTACACCCTCAATTGTTTCTAGAGCACCACTGTCAATGTCAAAACGTTACCTTGAGGTATATCCTGTCGGGACTAGGCTAGAACATTTGCTTAAGAGAAAGGGGGAAGTTGAACGAAATATTCTCTGGAGACTAAATGTCAGTAATACAAAGCAGAGCGCCCATTTTCCGATCGACATAAGACGGTATAGGGTTTACGGGGTTACATACAATAAAGCTCCCTTGTCGCAGTCATTTCCCAAGAAGAACAGCAAATGCTGGCTGTAAAGGAACGTTTAACTGGTGAAATTGATCTTGGTGTAGAGAATCCACTTCCTAAAGCTAAGCAGTTAGAATGAAAATTTCCATGAAGCAACCTAACACGGCCGCCATGTCCTATAGAAAAGGAAAAGGTAATGTTCTATCCGTTTAAACCTAATACTTGCCAGAGGAAATATGACTAGAAACCAAGAATATTACCAGCCCACTATTTGCGTATCGCCAAGAACAATCAACTGACTTCTAATAATTGGGGTGATATTGGAATGACGGATATTGATGTTGCCGTGAAATACTACAGATTGATATGGTCGTATTTAAGGAACAGTGATTACGGAAGTGTAAAGCAGAGACCGAATGTGCCGGGCTTCGATGCAACTCCCATCAACCAGATTTTCATCTTATTTTCTTTCATAGTGACGTCACATAGCCTTAGTTCCCTTCCCTGCCTTTAACCCCTTACACCACCCGCACCATCTCATAGTCCCATATGTTTCTGTTATTGTGAAGAGTCTTGTCGCCGTTCTAACTGCTGGTAACTCTAGTATTGACCATTATTATTGTACAAAGAGCAAGTTCTATCTATATTAGTGGAGATTGTACAGTCCCTTTATATACATTGGGCTTCTGGTCCGCGCGATATTAGCTGTAGTTCTGTTGGGTTTAGTTCCATGATAAGTCTGTATCAGAAGGAGCCGGTGGATAAACCAAATAATGTTAATTTTAGATAAATCGATATTCAGATTATGAAAAAGAAGTTAGATGATTGGGAGATGTAAGTCTTGCGAAAACCCGCGTAAGAAGAGGACGCTGTCAGGACCCCATTAGAGAGTGAGCTATGGTGGTCAATGAAGATAGTCAATGTTACGTGAAAGCTTTAACTGAACACTCTTGTTGGCGAGCCCTGACCGTATGCATCCCCTCTTTATTTATTCCACGGGTCTCGCATCATAACAAATACTTTGGTAAGTAGCCTACTTAATAATTACCTCACCAATAGCACTCGAGTTATGCACTGTATCAATTTATTGATATCGTCGTCATGAATGTTTTTAATGCTAAATCTATGTATAAGGCTGCTGGCAGATCGATCTGTTAACCCATACGTAGAGACTTTGCACAGCTGGAACCAATGATGTATCGGATATGTACAAGTAGAACTGGGAATTAAATGTGATTTTCAAGCCCCTTTGCTCACCAGAAATGGCAATTTCTTGCACTATTGAATATCTTGCCACTTCTTGAATCGAATAGCTAATAAAGTCTTTCTTATGTTGCGACCGAGAGCGACGGCGATCACTCTCAAATGATATCTTTCGTCGCAACACGTATGAAAGTCTGAGGTCTCGATGAGAGTGTTCTACATCAAGGCAGACGTCATAGATATTTATTTGTGCTAATGATGGCTTACTTTGATCGGACATAAAATGAACTCGCAGCTAATACATATCTTATAGGAATACACGGGTCCGGAAGAGTTCACAGATAAGAAGCACACTCATTGACCATATCGAGCCACCTGCCTATTTTCGTGGTATAAACGAGCTTGGCATCATGAATGCTCCGAAACAGCCGACATAAGCCCCGCGCTACCAGAATCTTGCATTGTGCAGCTTTAGTGAAGTGTGACAAGCGAGGGGCTTGCCGGCATTTAAATCTATGAAACACAAAGTCTGCGGGGAAGCCAGATGTCCGTTTCCTTCACAGATGCAGCAAGACTCAAGTTTGCTCAACCATAATCTACCCCGTGGTATTGGAAAACACCACTGCGCCTGAGACGATGTCGTCCTTTCCGTGGAACGGGTCAAATCTACCCAAGCAGCTGTTCATTAACAACGAGGTGGGCTGCCAACACGGTGTAGAAAACTTAATCTGGGCTGACGAGACGCCAGTATGTCGAGTCAAAGAACCCTAAAAAGCTCGAAGTCTATAATCCGAAGGATGGATCACTCTTGGCGAATGATGTAGCACTAGCGGGCGTGAACGAGGTTGACGCCGCTGTGGCTGCAGCTGAAGCGGCATTTCCCGCATGGAAGAAGACCCGTGCAACGGAGCGAAGAGACCTCCTTCTGAAACTAGCGGACCTGGTTGACGAGCACAGCCTTAAGTTTGCAGAGTTAACACGATTGAGCTTGGGCGCACCATTTGCATCCTTCGGGTCATTAGAAATCACCGGCACCGCTGAAGCGTACCGATACTTTGCCGGCTGGTGTGACAAGTTTGCCGGGGAATCCTATCCCCAAGACGACGGGTTCCTGAAAATCGTACGGAACGAGCCATTGGGCGTAACGGCGGGTATCGTCCCAGTAAGTAAATTGTTCGACCTATATCCATATTTTCGGCCGTTTCCGGGTGGAAGGCTCGTATACGGCCTTGCTGACTCTGAATACCGCAGTGGAACGGCCCAATGGCGACTATGGCTCTCAAGTCAGCTCCTGCGCTTGCTACGGGTAACTGCTTCATCCTCAAGCCGTCCGAGAAGACACCCTTCGGTGCACTGGCATTGGGTAGCCTTATCAAGGAGGCAGGCTTTCCGCCAGGTGTATTTCAAGTAATCTCGGGTGATGGATCAACTGGAGCTCTACTGGCCAGCCACATGAAAGTACGCAAGATAAGCTTTACTGGTTCTACTGCAACGGGCCGCAAGATACAAGAGATGGCGGCGAAGAGTAACCTGAAGCGCATCACGCTCGAGCTTGGTGGCAAGAGTCCCGCCGTCGTATTTGATGATGCAAACCTTGAGAATGCTATTTTCTGGTGCGTCAATGCCATCTGTGGGAATACGGGCCAGGTATGCTTTGCGGCGTCTCGAGTTTATGTCCAAGAGGGAATCTACGATAAGTTCTTGGAAGGGTATAAGAAGGCAATGGAGGAACGAGCTAAGACTATCGGCGACCCGGATGCTGCTGAAACATTGATGGGCCCAATTGTAGACAAGCTGCAGTTCGACAGAGTGTCGGGCTTTCTGGAAAGAGGGCGAAGTCAAGGCACATTGTTGACTGGTGGCTCTAGGGTTGGCGATCAGGCAAGTAATAAGTGTGGGATTGGGATTCAATAATATGCTAACTGCTTTCTTGTCATAGGGCTACTTTGTCGAGCCGACTGTTTTTACTGATGTGCCTGAGGATGCCGAGATCTGCAAGCGAGAGATTTTCGGCCCCGTTGCGATTCTCAACAAGTTCAAGACAGAGGAGGAGATTATCGCCAAGGCCAACGATACCAACTATGGACTAATGGCTGGCGTGTTTACGCAGGATATCAACAGGGCGCTACGGCTCTCTTCTGAAATCGACAGCGGTATGGTGGGTGTGAACTGCGTGAGCCTTGCATTCCTGACGACACCCTTCGGGGGTACCAAGGAAAGCGGCACAGGACGAGAGAATGCGATCCATGTGCTGCGGATGTACACAGAGCCCAAGACTATTATGGTAAACATGACATATTGAGACGATGGGGCGATTTACGGAACTTGATGAGACATGAGAGTAAGATGGCGGCTGGGATGTCTTGAGGTTTGTAGCCATAACCTTGATCTTGGCAAAGGATTCATATGTAGTTGGGCGACTATGTTAATATCCATCATCACTACAGCAGAGCATGGTCGTGATGCTCTCGCGTCGGTATCGTAGTTTTCATGGAGCTAATATCGGCGAGATAGTACACAAATGGATCTGGTTTGGGGTCCAAATCCGCAATTCCTCTGTATTTCATTACTGGAGTTACATAAGTATGCAGTGTCACATGGTTTGATATACTATTGCGTAATGAGTCGTGCTGTAGTATCCTTCAATACCAAAGCGCTGTTTCTCTGAGCGGCCGCTCTCGGTAGGCGCCGTTCTTGTTGAAGGATGTTACAATACCTGACCTATTACAAAGGACATGCATGTGTGTGGCCAGAGACTAGCCTACCAAGGTGTTTAGTCCCTTCACGCAACAACAAGAGTCTATGCGTACCCTATACTTGAGATCCTGACAAAGGGGTTAGTAACTGAGTGAGGTATGTCACAACTAGGTACGTGGATGTAGGGTATTTGGTATTCTCAGGCGTGAGAACTAAAATTGCATGCGTTTAAACTTATTTGTAGCATCGGTTGCATTCAGCAATGAAATGTCGAAGCGCCCCCCCAAAAGGTTTCGGTTTTGATAGAAAGGAGAGTTTCTGTCACACGGACCCCAAGGGACCAGCACTGGTCTAGGTTTTGCCCTAGACCAGCCCCTAGGTCTGGCGAACTGCATATTCGCGCTTTATTAATAATCATATGATCGGGAAGCAGAGCCTATGGATAACAAAAGCTCTTGTTTGCCTTCCCGTATGATCTGATCTATCCGAGACAGTAATACGAAGGCGCGAAGGCAAGGGGAGCCTAGATGAAGCTATTCGCATATAAATAGTCTAGAATCCGCCCTTGGCTAAATAGGGGGACTGGAAGGCAGACCCCCTTTGATCCCATAGTTGATTATTAGTCAATCTGAACACTTCTCAAGCCCTTGTAACAGTTTCACAGAATAGAGACTACGGCCGATGCCTTATGTTTAATACAGTACTGGTCTACCAGAGCGAAGACGAATTACTAATAGATAAGAACCAGTTAAAAGTATAGGGGTTAGGACTCAGTGCCATTGATTCTTAGCTCCTTCCGGCTAGTTGAGAGGACTCGGGTCCTTATATAACTGGAATTCTTAGTACAATTACTCTAGGGGCTGCCAGCTACCCTCATGCGATCTTACCGCCTGACAACAACCCTCGTTTGAGCTTCAAGTTAGCTTTTCTGCTTTTGTTACTTCGCAATCAGCAAAATCTCCAGCCAAAGGGCGAACGGTTAATATTTCTGAATTTTATGAACAACTTAAACGAATATAAATTTCTATTCATCCTACATTGATCTGATCTATGTAGCCCATCGTTACAGTGTGTATCTCATTGTCCCGCCCGGCTCGAAACAATTTGGCCACAACACCCAATCCACACCAATGGTATCCTCACCCAATTGAAATGCAGAATACTCACTACCAGATCCCACGGTTTCAGCGATGGCAAGGTCCCGACCCGAGTAGACATTCTGTATATAATCATTCGTCGATCCGAGGTAGTGTAAAGTGTTACCAGCATTGAAGAGGTATTCATCTCCATCGCTGACGAGAGTATGTTTGTCGGTTGTCATAAAGGGGGGATTACCATTAGGGTTGTTCGCCACTTCTGTCGGATGGCTATCTTCAGAGTTAACAGGAAGTAGCATATTATATGTTAGACGAGCTGCTTCTACAGCACTCTCCGGACTCATGTCGTATCGAAGGGTTGCCAAAAGTTGCCCGAAAGAGTCGCGTGACCATATAGGGACAGGCCATTCCTGCTCCAGAGGACCCTGTTCTTTAGACATCAAAGATTTCCAAGCGCCGTTTACGGAGGGCCGAAGGAGCAGGCCTTGGATAACTTTGGAGTGGTCCCACTCTGATTTCTTGGACCCCTCCTGAAAATGGGTTTCGAGGTGTCTAAGTCTGATTTCCCAGCTCTCCAAGAAAGCTACACAGAAGCCGCAGCCCCAGGCTGACCTGGTAGGCGGCCCCACAATGCAGCTCGAATCCTTGTCGTGCATACAGTTCTTGCACCCGTGGTCTTCTTTGTGGTGTCGTCTAAACTTGTTGCCGGTTGAGAATCTACGGTTGCAACCGAACGCGGGGCACATCCACTCCTTCTGCGGCTCGTGGAAGCTTGCTTCGTGCCGTACCCAAGAACCTTTGCTTTGAAACGTCTTGTCGCAAAACGTGCATGGATGTAAGTCACGGTTCTCTTTGGGCGAGCTCTTTTCGGGCTCCTGTGTCGTTGTGAGAGGCAATGATTCGAATTTGACCGCCACCTCCATGTCGGTCAACATTGTCTGCGATTCGTGACACAGCTTAAGCCATTGAATTACCTGGGCGACATCGAACTTGCTTAGGTATTGTATATGTGGCCTGGCGTCAGCGGGGATGGGACTTGTCGTTCGTATGATGGTAGTTGAATGAGGGCTAATCACTCTCATCGGAGAGTTCGTTGAACTAATCTGACTATGGATATCCTGCGGAGTAATGTAGGTCCCTGATAAAGTCCGTTTTGTTGGCATATTCAAAGCAATAAGACGACCTAGAGCCTTCGTCTTTTTAACTCTATGTGATATATGAGACGATGGAAGGAAGCAGCGAGTATGGCATGAAGGCAACGGCGAAATAAGAGCGAGTTAAAGCCAGCCTGAAAGTTGCATCGAATAGTGCTAACTAGCCTGCTTAATATATTCAAAAATTCGATCCGTTTTAACGGCAACGGCGGAGGTGGCTGGGTCGCTAACCAGAGTCCTGCGTAGAACGTCCAGGGCAATAGTATTTTTACAGTTTGTGCAAAGGCGCGCAGCTATTCGGTCGAGCGGGATTGCTCCAGGAGTCGTATTCCCAGGATTCTCAGTGTAGAAGGTGCTACAAAGCCAATCGTTCCTTAGATGAGGCCAATCAATGGCCCCATGTGCAGGAATGCTCCGTGAGTGCTGCAGGAAGACATGTATAGATGTATCTGCCTTGAGCTAGAGTGAAACTAGCCAAATGCACAAAGAATCGGGTGACGGGAGAGCCCCCCGTCTGGCTGGGAGGCTCAGCTGTAGCGTATAATGTATAGTGCGGGGTTTGTGGCGAGCGTGCTTGACTAACCTCCCCGCGGCCAATATTCCCGCTGATGTAATTTGTTGCGGAACGCTTTACAGATCCTTCCACGCGGAATTCAAGTATGCAGCTATGATGACAGGTCCATCTCTCGAGAACCAGTAACTCCGACCCACTGCTCAACATTATCGTACAGAGGCGTCGTAGACACTAGCCAGGTGGCTTCTTCGTTTGCCCACTCCAGCCCGTGGCTGGCGAAATCACAGTCCGACATGAAATCTGAGTAGCCTATCAGTTGTTGGAACCCACTTCCTGGAAGCTCTATAAAAATGGTGCGATGCATACTGTAGAATCTACCTGGAAAATAGGAGACGGTTGCGGCTGGAAAAAGAGCTGGCAGCACGTCTCCAGAAGCATTGGGTTCACATCTGACCCCAGAGCCGGTGAAAACATAACGAAGGGCCGCAAGAGCTCTCCGGGGTTCTCTTGAACTAGCGCAATGCCGGCTCCAGATGACCTGTGAAGCCTCCAACGCTGTTTGATCCTTTTCGTGTCCACTGGCTCAAGCCCGGCGTCCCTCGAATTGATGTGGCCACAATAGTTCGCTCCGAATCTGTCCTGGTGGCGATGGACCTAAGCGAGAGCGTTGATCACGGAAACTCGGCGAAGTTAGGTGCATGAGGCTCAAATTTAATTTATCTAGCTGATCAATGCGGTCCTGCATATTGGCAGCGGGCCCATGAAGCTGGCCTGCCGGCGTTGCTTGTACCGCACTGGTGGTGATGGCATAAACGCAAGAGGAGCCAAGCCCCCTGTTTGAGCAATTGGTACACTGGTGCAGGCGATCGCATCGTACACTGGGGGATCAAATCGGAAACTGGTAGGTCGGCTTTAGACGATAAATTCATCGGGAAACAGAGCGGGTGAAACTGGGTAGGCGCTCGCTTTCACCATCGACATGCATTGCGGCTAAGCTGGGGCTTGTCTCAATGCCTGGGAGAGGGAGGGCGAGGAGGCGAGTCCCATAACCTGAGGTGTTGGTGGGCGCTGTAAGCCCTTGAGCTAGCGGGCTTGCGCTGTTACGGGGGGTGATGGCGCCTAACATGAATGATTATGGTGAAGGCAACAAACGGCGTGACTCGTGGTCGGATGGGTTTATCTAATTCTCGGATATTTCTAAATGTTCTGCGCGGCACATTATTTCGGTGTAATAAATAACCTGTTGTAAAAAGTCTGTGGAAGCTGTGCGCTGTGAGATGAGATACTGATGAGTTCAGAGGAGGATATGACCGAGACGGGATCCTCCGTCGAAGGTTCAGGGCCTAACGTGCATGAACGTAGAATCCGACAAAACTCACCCGAAGAAGACCGTAGCACAAGCACAAGCCAGAGAGGACACGACCTTCTCATAATCCTTAGATTACGGAATGAAATTTTAGTACGGATGCGCTGCTCGGCTCAGTCATGTGCGCGTAAAATGAGAGCCACAGTACCATCGAGTTTTAGGGCCGCCATTGAAAGAAATGTAAACCGCAAGGCAATTAGGATTTCCGTGACAAGAATGTTGGTTACGTGATCGAGTTTGTCTCTATACAGCAGAAGCAATGACAGCTCAAGGCACAGAGAAGTATGGATTGGGTCGAGACAGTATTCGGAGAGTTGATGAGGTTTCTGAGGGAGCGGGGGTAAGAGGCCAGCTTCAAATACCAGTAGCTTAACGAGTCAGCGGGCTCTTTCCTCACCCATGTAGCCCGCGCCCACTGTCACCAGGTCCCTATCTTACTGTACAGTTTAGCTGGCACAAGAAGACAGATTAGGATTGGCCAATTTATACCGTACTCCTGAAACTAATTAACATAGACGTAAACGTGACGCACCTAAACCCGAAGAAACGCGCGGCAATAAGTGATGAAAGCCCCTAGAAAGCCTTATAGTGAAATGTTATGTAACGAGTGAGCCATTGCGCCCGTGCTGGAAACTTGCACGGGTAAGTCAGCCCCATCCAGGGTAATTGCGCTCCCGGGTAAGGACCCGACCCCTATTTTTTCATACCTACCCCGCATTACGCCCAGCGCCCTGTCGTTGAGCAATAACAAGCACATAATGAATCCGTCCAGCATCAACCTCCGCTGTTAGTTTCCTTCTGCCAACTATCACGCATTTCACAACCCGACCCTTTGGCCTTTCTCCTCTATCAAATATAATGTGAGTATCCGCCGAGGCTAAGAAATCTCTAGCGACTACCGTGAGATCAGTCCTCTCGTTGATATCAGCAGTATGCCAACTTGGGTTCGAAACGCTACTTATACGCGACATTGAGGTTAGAATCGGGCTTGGAGGGTTCCAAGGCGAGCGAACTTCCTTCTCCTCCCAGTCTATCTCGTCGAACGAAAGATCCATGAAAGCAATAGCACCCTCATACGCCATCCAAGACCACGAGGGTATCTTATATTGTTGCGATTCAGGGAAATGGATCGGTTCCACGACTTGCGACGCTGCGACATCACGCTTCCAGAGAGGACACCGGCCAAAATAACGCATGAAGACACCGTATCCACCATGGGTGTCGGACGTGCGGTGAGTCGTTGTTCTATGCCGGCAATTGCTGGAGGTCTGTCATAAGCCCTGGTAATCTGTAGTCATGAGCAGGCATTGCCTGTATAGGAGCTCGTAAAGACGAATTCGGCCACCCTTCGATGAAAAGGTGGCGACCTTTGGGAATTTGAGGTCGCCGAGTAAAGCGGCTTGGTTACTAGAAGCGCGTCTGTTAGTAGGAATATTTACTAGAAGGAATCTTGCCTGTGTAATAGGCTTTAGTAAGGTAAGTGTGAAGCCACCCACTTTCTCATCCTTGCAAGCGGCTCACAGCGAACACCCTCTCCGCACCCCCAGTAGGTCTGATTCTCTGCAAAGTAGATTGTCCGTCGCGCCAGCACTCTTTCCTGCAAAACCCAGCCTCTTTTGTTTAATGGACCCTCGATAACGTCTCGCTAAAAATTGTCAATGGACCCGCAGAGATAGAATAGAGATTCTCCCGGCCTCTCAACTTTGACTGCTTTTCCGTCAGGGTCTGCTCTTAGGGGGGCCGCTGGATATCCCTCTTGCATTGCTTGCAGCAATTACACAATGTGCAAGAAAACGCTGTCTCCATGTGCTTCGCTTCCTCGTTGAAATCGCCGTCTTCTCCCCTGCACAATGCAAACGAATCAATCATAAGGTATCGTACGCCGAGCTCTCCAGTTATTCGAATAGCATCTTTAATAGTGTCTGAAGCTTATCGGCAGGTATCCCAGGTTGATGATAGCTGATATTCGTTCGTATGGTGTAGTAGTGATTATTATCGGCTTTGTCACCCCACGGACGGGATAGGGCGATGTATCTGGCTTGCTGGATTGAAAAAGCCTGACTAGATTGGGTCTCAAGAAGATTGACGTTTTCCACTAGACCAGGTCCGGAGATGTCGACGGACATTAGAGCAGCCAGAAAGATCCTTATTGCCTTCGTCTCGATGAAGTTGATTAGATCTTTGGAAGCACCAATAGGCAATCAAAATCTATTTCGTCGGCTACCTTGGATAATGACTCCTCTGGTAAGAATGCTTGTCCGAACGTGCTTCGAACCAGCATGCCATCAATCATTTGCCGAAGCTGTCGGGAATACTCGTCGCTTTACTGGAAGTAATCCTCGCCGAGAAAATGTAATGTCTCAGAAGTGTTTTTATTGCTTTCCACAGGGAATTATTAGATGCCACTTTCCCGCGCATCTCTGCCACTGGCCAATTTGCCGGGACAATGTCATGTGGAAGTATCCAACTTGGTTTGGGAACTTCGGCGTACCTTTGGGCAATGTGATATGCATGATCTGGTAGTAGCCCGTAATCTAGGAGATGAATGTTGAAGTAAGGATCTCGCCGTATGTTATGAACTGCTAAGCCCTCTAGAAAATGCGAACGTATATGCCACATTCGGTTTCGAAGTTTTCGCGGCGGTCATCAAGCCTTCCGGATTTGAAAGTGCATTGATCGCAAAACCAACAAATGACCTTTTTTGGCAGATTGCCTTGGAGATGGTCGGAGATGATACGCTCAATCCAGCTATCAATATCGTGCATAGGGAATACCCGTTCGCAGCAACCGTATTCAACAAATTCACATGGTAGTGAGCCGGCCGCCGGATACCGGCCCAGGTCTATGCCTGGGGCGGTCGTCGATGTTGATGTAGATGACAGGGTAACCGAAGAGTGAGAGAAGATGGAACTTGTGTAACTATATAGGAAGCCTGCGTATGATAGTAGGGGGCTCGCGTGTGGCAGTAGGAGGCCCATGTAGGATGATAAACTCCGTTTGTAGTTTGAACCTGAGCAGTTTTGTGATAACGGAATGTGAGATCCGCATTCAAGAGTTTCCATCTCACAAGCTTTCTTAGCAACAATATTAACACGCTTGCCCATCTTTTTCTCAATGTCACGGAAAACATCAAGCGCTTGGACAAAGTATGCTAGCCCCGTTCCTGCTACTCCCATAATGATGTGACCGTAAAGGCTCCCTGTTAACTTGTCGAGTACCGGCGACCCACAGTCACCCTCAAACACTTCTCTCTGAAGCTCGATCTGGACAAGATGTTCGAATTGGCGAGTTCGGTGGTCTCTGTATGCTATCCCGCCCGGGATCAACTCTCCCTCTATCAAGGTCGAACATGTGACAACAACGACGCCACGACCGTTTTGTCCAACCTCGGCGGCGGCTTTAACGTATAGATACGGTGTCCAAGGGGTGCGGTTGATCGTCCCCATGTTCTTGACAGAGTCGCTGGGAAGGGCAATAATTGCATAGTCTATCGAAGACTTGAACGATCTTTCCTTGGGGGAGACGACCGATCTGATTCCAGGGAGCCGTAATCTGAGGGCCTGTGACCGCCTTGGGGTTTCTATCAACAATATTCTGAATTCTTTGAAGAGCTGAGACACTGCCCGATCCATGCTTCCCGCTGATTTTCCAATGGGAGTCTTGAGGCATGTCGGCGTTGTAGTTGTGGGTAGTCTCGTACGTGGCGCGAGTGGACAACCAGCCCCGAGATAGAGATTCTTCCGATGTTACGCTGCCACGTCCTGTCATCACTAATTCGTAGTTAGAGTCATGTTCGTCGTCGTCGCTCTGCCGATCGAAATGACATTCATATAAATTCGTCAATAGCAGTTCTCCGTCGGATTGCTCGCTCTCTTTCTCGAACATATGACCAGTGGTCAGTTGATAGTAATTATCACCCACTTGAATAACAACACCAGCGGTAGCATAATACCGAGCGGCTTCACTATCATGGGCCGAGATGAATATACGTCTTCCTAGTGATGGTTCAGTCGACGATGCGTAAACTACCGGACCGGAGTTAGGGATATTAGATTGAGCAGAGCTTGGCAGTGTGTTGACGATAAGCGGTGGCGACTCGTCGATATCGAAGGGGTTTAGGGGTAAATACTGTGCTGGACCGGACGGCGGACGAGATGGGAGATTTGCTGTGAGCGATGATGGGGGTTGGGAGGGTATATTGGAAACCTCAGATTCGCGACTCCCTGCCGACAAGTTTTGCTCTTGATTGTTGAGAGACAAGCGACGAACGGGGGTTGGATGCTCCAATGGCAAGGCAGCTCCCCCTAAGCCAAACCCCTTATGCTCGCCCAACAGGCCGCTCTCTCTTATGGTAGCTTCAGCAGCGTCTCGAGCTTTGCCGTTTGTACAGCAGACTATGACAATAGGATTTGCGCTTTCGGGTTTGCGTCCTATCATATATAACCTGATGAAGAGGTCGGCGTGGCCTAAGTCCACCACTTTAAGAATGTTTTCAATTTCGGGCTGAATAATTTTCTCGAAAGTTTCAAGTGCTGGTCCTCGTGGCCACCATACCATGCGTTTGCCGACTCTGGAAGATGGGATTTGGCGCCCAATGGATTCTTGGGGGTTAGGCCACGGGGGTAGAGACTTTAGTATAGGCATACTGCATGGTCGTTGATCATTGGTTCGCCAGAGCCCGTATCGCGAAGACTTTCGGCGTGCAAGAATGATACATGGATATGGAATGGATCAGAAAAGGGCTATAGAATCAATGAAGGTCAAATATTTAAACAGGACGTGAGAAAGAACGCGTACCCCGCGTATGCGCACATCTTTTTGGTCAATCTTCATGCAGTTGCACCCAAATACTTCCAATGAGCGGACGCGGCGCCTCACTTGCATTGTACAGCCACAGTTAGAACTGCACTTTTGGCTTCTTCACTTCGCTGGGCATTAATGACCATCGCCTAAAAACGCCTTGTGAGTTGAATGAGTTCTATCAGTAGGCATTCTCCCTCTTAACTCCATCGTGTTCTAGAGCCAAAAAATGCTATCGTTCGTAAAGAACCAGAGTGTTATTGAAGGCCCGGTGGATTTCCCTCCAGTCGACCAAGTCGTCAAAACTTTCTGGGGTAGACCAACTGCACAAAAGACACTTTTCAATGGCCAACATAATACTTTCGGCGACAGTGGTATGCGATAGCGACCGATGCGGATGAACCCCACATGGCAGCTCAGAGAATCGAGGACATCTTTGAAATTGTCCGGTGTCTTATTCAGGGAGACCGCCGTGACACAATCGTCTTACGACTGAAACAGACAAACTCCACAGCAACTGAGAATGCCTGCGAAAGCTCAGTAGACCTCGCGTTTAGACTCTTGCTAATGCTTAAGGTTGGTGTTGTAAGGCACCAAGCGAGCCTACGTCACCACCTGAAATGGGAGAAGGACAGTCTCAAAGACTTTGTACGGGATCGGTTCAACGAGTCCCCAGCCCTTGATTGTCACCATGTCAGGCTTCCCAAGTCTTTCAATGCCTGGAGCATTAGTACCATCGGCGGGCTGAAGCTCGGGTTCACGGACAACTTAGCGGACAACCTCCTGCCGATTGACGATGACACAACCGTTCTAATATTTCATCATGCATCATTCCTTGAATACCGAGTCAAGTTAGTAGTGACTCTGTCAACCACGGATGCAACCGTGCTAACAAGCATAGCACTCTTTATCCGGATGGTCTGATTGAGGAAACGCTTCGGACCTTAGCTCTCTTTTCCCACAGTCCGAGTTCAGGTCTTTAATTCGGAATAACAATAACAAAAGAGTATGGTTCCAAAAGCTATGCTCGGCATCCGGCCCATGCCCCGTTGATCATCAAGTTGCCCTCTGCGGCAACCTTCGAGCAGAAGAGCGCCAGATAGAACGATTCGCGTTTTGGAGAGACCGGTCGATCATTCTCAAGCAGATTTATGACGATGCGACGCCAATGACAATAAAGCAGTGGTGGCATGATAGACGTAATGGAGAGCGGTGGTTCGCATTCTGGGTAGCCGTCCTCGTCTTGATGATTACGATGACGCTTGGTCTCGTCCAGTATATTGAGAGCGCTTTGCAAGCATACAAGGCATATATTACCCAACTGTCATCTAAAAGAGGTAGTTATTGTTCTCTCTAGAGTATCAATACTCGACCTGTTTTTGCGCAGCGTCACCTGCAAGAACCTAGCTTCATAAATCCGAAACGGAAAGAAGTGGTCGTCATGACAGAGATGCACACGCTCCCCACTCGCTGCTCGTCTTCTAGGTGAATTTGAGAGTGTCAAATGCGTGCAATTGCCACTCTGTAGACAATCTGAAGGCCAGTTGGCGCACAACGATGTGATTCTAAGAAGGCGCGCCCCTCACACACTATTACGGTTCGTGCATAGTGGCTAGAGAACGATTTTATTTCGATCCGACGACCGCCCGAACTGCTAGCATAAGTGGGGTTTTCCCATCGATAACACCTGGGTAATTCGCGGCGTTCGTGGGTATAGACTGGGGAACAATGTTGCAATTATAGTATCTGCTACTTCGCGTCTTCTGTGGATCTGTCTGTGCATCTCAAGACGTTTTGCCGTGATCAGGCAGATCTATCTTGTTGTATCATATGATACAATATACCTACCTCGACCAAGTCGGAATGAGTGTCTCAAGTAGTAAAACTCGGAGCAAAGTTCCAGGACCGGAGGCTTATCATGTTATAGTCAACTTGGCGGGAGAGCCGCCGGGATGGACACCGGACGACCCGAATCGTTAACGCTGGCCAACATTGGCTCATTCGTTAGTGGATTGTTGGTATTAGTATACACAATAGCCAAGGATTCCCAACCGAGTGTCGGCTGCCAACCATGGCACGGACAATCCATGCACATTGCTGTATGCTATTGTCGTGCCAGAGGTCGTGCTTCAGGTTTCTGCAGTCCAACCCCCGTACGGCAGCGGTAGGAGCCGATGAGACTGGCAGAGATTCTGGGAATACGAGAAATGAGTGGGGTGCGGAGGGCAAATGCGGAGTGCTAAGGGCTTTCCCCATGTGGCATGTGGTCATGTAGTCCAGCCAATGAGCGACTTTTGAGCAACGAAGGACGATAGCCTGGAAGTCGTTGGCAACAGGAGGGGCACAGAACACGAGACATCCCACCTGCCTAGGTACATATGCTAGTATACGAAGGACGGGGGACTTGACGAAGTGCAGAATTTGCCATCATTCATTCGGCGGATGAGTATTGAAAAGAGATGTATGAAAATTAGAAGCCTGTATTAAAAGATAGGAGACCATGAGGATTGGAGATAAAGCATACCTTCTCAAATTAAAATTTTGTTTTTTGACAATGGTGATTTTCTTGAGAATGCCCGTTTCGGATCGTAGGGGTCTACACTAGCAGGGGGATGACCTGGGGCCTAGCGTATCCAAGGAGTGGGTTCAGATAGCGAACCCTGGCACAGTGCCGACATGTTTTGGCGGAGAACCGAATTGAGGTACCTAGTGCACACGGGTAGACTCCAGGGTTTTGCCCAGGGGACAAAACCATATGAGCACGCTGTACTCGAAGAAGGTCGCAGATGATGAGCCTATGACTAACAGGAACTTTAATTGTATTATATGGGTAGTATATCGGTGATTAACCCATCAGGTTTTCGTCGTTTGAGGTTCTTTCTGTTTGCCCCATGGCCAATAAAAAGCCCCTATTGTAAATCGAGGTCAGCCCCGGAACCTGGCGTTGCATCACTGAGCACTAGCCAAGCCACTCAGCATACCGACTAGCCCAGTTTGTCTAGAAAACGCTTGTGGCATGGGACTATTGCCCGCTTAGGCTGCACAGTGCCCGAAACTGTCATGCTGGCATGGGAGCTGCAGTATCTACTTAGCCCCGGCCTCGAGGGGACCATCCATGCCTGAGCTGTTCTTCTCCATGTCGAGTTGAGATGAGTATATTCCCGGAGCCCCTTGTTTGTCGACAGTTCTCTACCTCTCCAACCTTCTTCTTTCGTTGTGTTCCTGTTAACCTTGACCTGGTGCCCTCGTTTTAAACCTCGGTCTGTTAGCATCTCGGTCTTCTCCCCTGAGATCTTTTTACTAATACTACTTATTTTAATACATCTCGATAATACCCTATTGACCAAGTTTTCCACCCGCCTTCGTTTGCACTTCTCTACAAAAGACGCTCCGCCAATACGCCTAAACACGATAATCACGATGCCGTCTCTGAGTACCGTCCTGGCTACGGCCACCCTTCTACTCTCCTCGGTCAAGGCCCAGGAGCAGTACTACATCGAACCCTCGACCGTCCCCTTGAGCCTTAGGGGTAAGGTGATCTTGCTTGCACACAAACAATATGCTTGATCCTAACCCAGCTATCTAGATAATTGGTGCCAGCAAGAAAAAAGCACATGCCCCATTATATGCCAACAACTCCCACCAGGAGGTTACCAGACGAATGAGTGCGATCCTGTACGCGAACACCACCTTAGCCCCCAGTCAAAGCGCTCAAGGCATACTAACCCTGGAGATAGTTGGCCTTGACGTACGGCTGCGTCTGCGAAAATGGCAAGTCGCCAAATCTTTCCGAGTACTCACTCACCCTCCCGTTCTTCATATGCCAGGAATGGGGTAACCAGTGCGCCAATGACTGCAATGGCGATGACGCCTGTGTCAGTGACTGTCGCGAGAACCACCCGTGTGGTGCTTTGAACCCGACACGCGCCAACACCACATCGTCTGCGTCAACTCCCACTTCCACCGGGGCGGCCGCGACTACCAGCGCAGGCCAGATCTTCGATGGTCTAGGCGGCGATGGTGACTCCGACTCTGATTCCGGCTCAGACGACTCGAAGCCCAAGAATGGAGCCTCATCTCTGCTCCATTATGGCAGCCTCGTTGGTGGCCTTGCTCTGGCTGCTTGCGTTGGTTTCGGCTCGCTCATTCTGTAAAACCCAAATGAGCGGGGTTTTTATCCATTCCTGAAAGACGGGCCGAACGATGAAACCTGGTCTGCTTTGCATTGTGTTTGCTATTGGCTATAGCAAGCTTGATGGCGTCTCAAACAAGATTGATTTTGAACTCAAGCGACTGGCGTTGGGAACAACTGCGAATATCTGTTAACAACGCAAATCTGGCGTTTTCCAGATTTTACCTAGGTATTGACATTCATATGACTTTCATGGTGTTACACTACACTACGGGTTGAACTACGACATCTCAGTCGACAAAAGACGAGCCATATCTCGCATATAATAATGACAAGATAATACTCCTGCTAACGAAGGGAAACCCATTCTTTTTCGGGCCTATTTCGCCTCATTCATGATTTATGTGTCACGTGCAAACGAATGCATTGCTGTTTTGGCATTATCGCGTTGACGAACACACCGGATGTAGATGGAATATAGTTTGACATTAGCCGAGTAAAAGTGATCCGACGCCGTCACATGTCAGTTGTATTATTTATTGTAGTGGGTCTGCCATCCGCTGTGCCGTCCCCATACACACCGATCAGGTTGACCAGGTAGGTAGGCGAAGTACCTTGGGATCCATGTGGTTTATGTATGTTTTCAAGGTATTGCCGCGAATCCATGTCTGTATCAACCCCGATTCTCACCGTGTTGAAGATTTTAAGAAAATTGAACGATTGAGAAGCTGGGGAGCGGTGAAGATGGCCTAACTAGCACCAAAAGCCCCCCAACATATGCCACGGCATTCAATACCGGTGGTTACATCCAATTTGCGGCGAAGTCCAGGCTAAAACCTTGTACACGGAAGTAGGTTAGCTACGCGGCTAGGATCCCGCGGCTCAAATGTTGTTGTCCACCTTGCATGTGGTGCCGTTCCCCGATCTTGT
Source organism: Xylaria acuta (assembly GCA_022495125.1). Taxonomy (NCBI): domain Eukaryota; kingdom Fungi; phylum Ascomycota; class Sordariomycetes; order Xylariales; family Xylariaceae; genus Xylaria; species Xylaria acuta. The sequence continues at coordinate 47,095 of MU383148.1, read as the reverse complement.
ATGTCTCGAGCGTAAACACATAGGTACCTAGTTTAGATGTACTCAGTAATTGATCAACCAGCTTTCCACCACCACCATTATCAAACACCAAACACCATTACTACAACTTCTTTCTCGCGAGACCGTGTGCTTGTGTGCACGCTTGTACATGCTGGACAACGCTGAATACACTTAGGTCTCGTTAGTGAAACCATATCTCATTTCATGGTCTAACGCTACCCCACGATGTATTCCCCCTGAATAAAAAAAATTAAAGAAAAGGGCTTAAGACGTCAACCCCGCGATCCGATCTGGCAAAACCTCCAATCATACCGAGCTGTGCTTTTCGTCCAGCAGCGACACGTAACACCTCCCGCGTTCACCCTTCTCGTAGCCTCTGCCGAGTTGTCTTTAAGGTAACGCTAAGCCGACTTTGGGTCTGTAAAATCGCGACTGCAAATCGTGCAGACATTTTCCTCAAAACCGACAGCATGGCTCCAAGTAACAGTAAGAAGCCCACCCCTGTTCCCCGATGGCAAAGATAAAGACATGCACAGCTGGGGCAAGCTACGGCTAGGACAAGCTGACCTTGCCTTTTTTTTCCCACAGAGACGGCCGTGGCCGAATGTGTATCCGATGACGCGCTCATCCACCTCCGATCGTACAAATACTCGGCCGTCGATAAATCGCCCATATCCAACTATATCCTCCGACCCTACGTACGTACCCATCGCCCGTCCGCGCGCAGCCCCTAATGACGGACGAGTGCTGAACAACTGTGGTAGTGGAATGCCTTTGTCGAGCTCCTGCCGCTCTGGCTGGCGCCGAACATGGTGACCCTCTTGGGGTTCTGCTTCATCTTGGCCAATGTTGCGCTCCTCGTGATAGTAATGCCAGATCTTGTTGGCCCGGTACGGCGGCCCCCTCTACAACACACACTTACCCGATCGCCTGGCTGACAGTTAGGTCTCGAATATTAGGGCCCGTCCTGGCTATACCTGAGCTTCGCTTTCGGTCTTTTCATGTACCAGACAATGGATAATGTCGACGGCAAGCAGGCGAGACGAACGGGAACCTCGAGCGGACTGGGCGAGCTGTTCGACCACGGCATCGACTCGCTGAACTGCACTCTGGCTAGCTTGCTCGAGACCGCCGCGATGGCGTTGGGGACTTCGAAATCGGGCGTCTTCACAGCTCTGTGCCCTTGCCTCGCCATGTTCTTCTCAACCTGGGAGACATACCACACGCACACGTTATACCTCGGCTACTTCAACGGTCCGACAGAGGGCATATTGATCGCATGCAGCGTTATGGCCATCTCGGGCATCTACGGTCCGGGGATCTGGACCGAGCGGATCGTCGATCTCGTCGGCGAGAAGAACCTGTTCGGCTACGATCACCTCGTCGGAGACCACTCAATCCGAGACATCTGGATCCTTGTCATCGTCGGCTCGCTAGTCTTCGGGCACATGCCGTTTTGCGTGCTCAACGTGGTCAAGGCACGGCGGCGCAACAAGCTGCCCGTGCTCCCCGTCTTCCTCGAATGGATCCCCATGGCCGTCTACACACTGTCCATCGGCGCGTGGCTGTACTCGCCGCACTCGACACTCATGCGCGAGAACCACCTCGTCCTCTTCTGCCTGACAATGTCCTTCGTCTTCGGGCGCATGACGACCAAGATGATCCTCGCCCACCTCACGCGCCAGCCGTTCCCCTACTGGACTGTCATGCTGATCCCGCTCGTCGGCGGCGCCGTTCTCGGCAACCTCCCGCGCCTCGGGCTCCCCGCCGTCTCCGCCCGCCACGAGCTCCTCTACCTCTGGGCCTACTTCGTCTTCGCCCTCGTCGTCTACTTCCGCTGGGCCTACCTCGTCACCACCAGCATATGCGCCTTCCTCGGCATCAACTGCCTCACGATACCCCACGCCAAGCAGGTCGAGAACAAGCAGAAGGCCCTGGAGGCGAAGAGCGCGGCGGTGGCGAACGGAAAGAAGTCGCAGTAAATACCGGCTTTGAGGGTGCTGGTTCCCGAAAATTCTCCCGCCGTTTTTTAATCGCCTTTATCTTCACATAACGTACGGCATGAGACATCCCGCCTCACTCGCGTGACAGAGAGATCGACTTCAATCTCACTACCTATTCTTGCATGTATAACTTATAATTTTTAATGAATCGACCCAAACGAAGCTTTACAGGCAAAGTGTAGATGCCGAATAGAGAGACACATGTGGGCGAGCCATACATAGAACGGGGGCACGGGGAGATGGGAAAGGGCGGAAGATAGAGATATCGACGGAAATCAAACAAAGAACGGAAGAAAGAAGGACGATGGTATGAGTATGATTGACCGCCTGGTTGGCTGCTTGGTTATGTGTTGCTTGTAAAAGCGAAAGCGAGTGAGTACGGTATATAATAGATGCATACATGCATACCTAGCCAGATAGATAATAAATAGCGAACCCGGAACCAGCGATGAGCATCATGTTACTCGTCCATCCATCTTTCATTAATCAATCGATCGCTCGACGTTGCTGTGGAAATGTGCTGTCACTGTGTCCTTGTCTTACTCTTGGGGTTACTGGCTAGGTAGATACTAGATACCTAGGTAGGTAGGCAGGCAAGCATGAAGATTGATGAGTGAAAGGAATAGAAAATACGGTCAGCAAAGGTGATAATTCGAGGTGGAATGTGGAATGAGATGACAGGTAGCTACCTACCTAGGTATACGAATAAATAGGACGCGACAAAATGAGACACTCAAGGTGTTTTCTACTGCCGACGACCCGAGACGAAACTACTTCGATCAAGATAGGCAAGATTCAAGACTTTTTGCTTTTGTTCATGGTACAGTATTTCTAGTCTATCTGCACATCTCATGCATTCCCGTAACTATTTTGGAACAGCCGGATAGAAGAAATCAACACAAATCAACCAGACTGGTCCCTCTGTATTTTCTCCTCCTGTCTCACACCTTCGTCTAGCGGGGTGATCAAAACCGATCTACAGATTCCGCTCCGACACCTTTCCCGTCATACCCTTCAGGAAACGGTTACCGCTCCCCGGCGAGCCGGCGGCCCTGCACCTCACCGAGGGCCTTAGCGCCGCTGAGGAACGTGGCGGCGCCAACGACGCCGATGACGGGGAGGACCTGGAACAGGGTCCAGCTGACATAGTACAGGTAGAAGACGCCCTCGAGGGCGACGAGGGAGCCGAAGAAGACGCCGTGGGCGATGGGGGCGTCGCGGAGGGCGCGCTGCAGGTGAGAGACATTGGCGCCTAGGGCGAGCCACTGTGTATATCATCATGTCAGTTTATTCGGTCAGTTTCGCTCGTCTCAAGGCTTTGGGGTGGGTTTCCCTTCTACAGAAGAATAGACTAAGGAGAGTATGACACAATACGTACACCGACGAACAATGCAGGCACAGTGGCCAGGACAGCCAGCGCGAAGAAGGCCGAGATGATCTTGGGCGGGTTCTTGGGATCGGCGCGGAATGTGTGGTGGATGGGATCGCGCTTGCCGTAGCGCAGCGGCTTCTCGTAGATGAGGGGTGTCGCGTTAGGGTCGGTGTTCACCGAGACGGAGAAGACGGGCTTGTTCAGCCCTTGGGAGGATCCGAAAGAGGCCAGCACCACGGATGCCTTGAGAGGGGCGGTTGAGGTCACGAGTTGGAGGGGGAGGTCGGCGAATTTCTGAAAGAGGGGGTGTTATTAGCTGGCTGCTATAGATCGATACATAGATAGATGGACAAGTGTTGGTGACGTACGATGTCGACAACGGCCTTGCCGTTCTCCTTGACTGTCATGGGGAACGGCGCCTCGAGACCGGATAGCTCATCCTGCAAGACGACGAAAGCCTGGTGCGGTCGCTTGCCCTTGCCGCCGTCCTTTGCTACTAGCAGGACCTTGATGCTCTCCGTGTTGCTGATGGTGACGGGGTGAGATAGCGGCTTCGTCTCAGAGAACCTATGTTGACTGCGTCAGCCGCAATTGAACATTCTCACTCGCATTACTTCATTTCCCAGCTGCACCGACCGAACCACAAGAGCGTCTTTTGCCATTGCCTTTTGCGAATGTGTGAGGTGGGATGCAGCATCGGGGACGAGAGCCACGTACTTCTCTTTGGTGCTGGCCGCCTTCTTGGCATTCACCTGGACAGTCGCATCGTCAAAACCCCAGGACGAGGTGGCCTGCGCTGCACCGGTAGCCAGGAGCACCAAGGGAGTTACGAAGGAATGGAGGAATCGCATGGTGGTCGGGTGATTCTGTGATGGAGCTCAGTGCATTGAGGGCTGTCAATTGCACGACGAGACGAGGCTACGATGTGCGATATGCGGTATACGGTTTGGGGGTGGTGGCCGTTTCGTCAATTGAACACCTGTTTCCACCCATTCAGCCAAGGTAGGTACCTACATGAGGTACCCACATGAGGTACCCACATGAGGCACCCGTGGCTGCCCGTGGCAGGTCTGGGGCCGGCTTGGCAGTTGCCGCGTACAGTATAAATGTACTGTAGCGTGAATTATAAGGGCCCGACAAGGCTTCTAAAAATATTAGGCTTCCTACCTACATATAAAAGGCTTGTGAACCGTAATGACTGCCCTATATTTTACAACTATTAAGTTGTTATTCTCATTTATTTGTTTAATTGTGATGGATATAACATAGGTAGAAGGTTAACCCCTTAATTCTAACACAGCCCGCCGTTCTATAGCTTTCGATATCTGAGGTCACCTAAGATGAGGGCCAGCATGAGCCTCCTCCGACTCTTGTACCTGACCTAGTCAACCCATCAAGACATCCGTTAGAGTGGCCATGGAAGCGGTCAATAGTTTGAAGTCAATTAAAAAGGGGTATTTCAGGGGCAATATGACTACCTATTGACCATTCCACTTAGAGGAGGGCTACACCCACATATCTAAATGCAATGCAAGTGAATACTAGAGGGATATCTTGGTTAGCGACAATAGGGTTCAGAAAAATCATCGGATTCATCGTTGCTATGTATGTGTGTGTTCATAATAAAGGCATGGGGGACGGCTAAGCCACATGGTGGCTTGGAGTGTCACATTGTTCCACTTCACCATATTTTTTCAGCGAGAGGGAACCCAACGAATCAACATCACGCTTCTGTCCTTTCGACAATCATCCCAACTACCGCCTCGATGCTTGGCTCGCCCATGATCTCAAACACGGTCACTTCAGCACTGAATTCTCGACGAATCCAGCTCCGCAACTCAATCGCCATCAACGAGTCGACGCCGTAATCGGAGAGAGGACGGCAAGGGTCGACATCATCTGCTTCTATCCACACAGCGCGTCCCACCTTTTCTTTGACAGCGGCCGTGGCTACAGCCGAGCGATCTGCTTTGGACCTCGCCTCTGTAAATCGCAACGACACGTCCTCTTGGGCACTCGTGCCAGCGCCGACGTGTCCATTCTGCTTGGTCGACGGTGGCGAGAAAGAGAACCCGGCGAACAGCGGTCGACATACCAATGGGATAGGAGCCTCTCCTTTAGCTAAGAAACGTGCTGGATGCACAGCACCAACGAGAAGCTGGCTGTGGTCCTCGTCAATCGGGGGCAACGCGGGATCGAGATAATGCTCGAGTATCGCAAAGAAATCGGGCGTGTCAACAGGCTGCATCCCGCTTAGGTGTATTTGGTGACGGCGAGGGTCATTGCTCTCGGCGACCATACCTATTTCACGCATCCAGCCGAGATCGAGAGACACAGACGTCCGAAATCCAGCCGCAGTGCGCGAACGGGCGAGAGAGTCCTGGAACGCGCAACCCGCCGCATAGTTGCTCTGGGCTACTGACCCGTAGGTACCAGCCAGCGAAGATAGAAGTATGAAAAAGCCCATGTCGTGAGGTAATTGACAATGCAGATTCCAACTGGCCTGAACCTTGGACTGGATCGTACATGTCCACTGGGCATGCGTCATATTCTCAAAGACCGAGTCCTGTTCACCAGGCATACAGCCGATCAGTACTGGGTAAAAACATATATACCTTGTGTGTTTGGGTCGTCAAAGAGTGCATACCTGTAACGCCATGGCGGCGTTGATACATCCTTTGATGGGCGGCATACCGGCACAACTCTCCAGAGCTGCCGATAGCTGATGCGCAGACGACAGATCGCATATCGGTGCTAACACTTGAATGCCCTTAACAGTAAGCTCTGAGATGACATCCATCGCGGCTTGCGTAGAGGCTCCTGAGCGAGAGAGAACAATAAAATTTCGAGCCCCTCTGCTGGCCATCCACCGTATAATAGCACGGCCGATGCCGCCGAATCCCCCGGCAATGAGATACGACGCTTTAGTGTCAAACCTCCATTCTTTCTTCAGTTTTCTGAACTTCTGTTGGTTATTATTAGCAACGAATACCACTAATGCGAGGGATGTAAAAAGGATTGCCCGAAAGACCTTACCGGGACGATCTCCTCAGGATTTAAGCTGATGATGGTGCGCCCCGTATTCTTCCCACTCTGTATGTATCGGAAGGCTTTCTCGGCTTCTGACACGGGATAAAAGTGCAATGGCGTCGGGGGTTTAACCTGGCCGGAAGCAAGCAGATCAATTGCTTTCACCACCAGTGATCGGTGTAGCGTAGGGTTAGTTACTACAACGTGGTGCAAATCGACAGCTGCAAATGAAGCATTCTTTGCGAACTGAGCCATGGACAAGGACGTATTGGCAATGATATCAGCCTTCCCTAGTTCGACGAACCGACCGTACGGAGCAATGCATTCCCAGCTTGCCTGCAGGCTGGCACCTGAAAGAGAGTTCAGGACTACATCGACGCTCCCTGCTACCCTTTTCACGCCCAAAGCGAAAGATGTGTCACGGCTGTAGAAGATATGGGTTTTTGATATGCCGAACTTAGTCGTGATAAGTTGCTTCTTTTCATCAGACCCCACTGTGACGAAGACTTCTGCTCCTAAGTTCTGCGCAATCTGTATCGCCATCTGGCCGGTACCCCCCGCTGCAGAGTGGATGAGAATCTTCTCGCCGCGTTGCAAACGGGCTACATTTACCAGAGAGTGGTAGGCCGTAGTTAGCCCAGTCATGGATGCGACGGTATCTTCGAGGGGCAGATGCTCTGGGGCCCTAAAGACGGCGTTACCCGGTGCTCGTGGGTGGCTACGCATTGAACCCATCGAGCACATGACTACGCGGTCGTCGGGTCGCAGGTTAGTTGAGACAGCCGATCCCACTTGAGTAATAACCCCGGCACACTCGTAACCCGGCTGTTCATCGCCCAGTTTCCCCAACCCGACGAAGACGTCGCGGAAGCTGACGGGCCACGAAGTGGCCTCGATCTCGACTTCATCAGGCTTGAGATCAACCTCGTGTGTGGTGTCTTCAATAAATCGTAGTGAATCTAGCATCCCAGGGTTCTCAAATTCTAATGATACCGGCCTCTTGGGCTCATTATAAGTCCGCCATACCTCGTTTCGCACCTGTGGGTATACGCGCGACACCCTGTATTCATCGAGTTGTAGCTCGTGGACCAGCCGACCGACGACAAGATAGCCGTCACGGACTGCAAACTCCAGCTCGTCGGACAAGGCAGGCCCATCGATGAAGCAGGATTGCAACACATCCAGGATATATTTTTTCTCGCTTCCATGAACATGGCCAGACTCAAAAGCGAGCGAGACGATCTTTCTGTCACTGTTCTCAGACCGGAGGCTACGCAGGAACCCCGTTGAGACAGCGGCGTGGGCATCAAACGCAAGTCCCTCCACACCAGGTAGCGAGGTTACCCAAAGTATGTTGTCGGTGCCCCTCACAAGGTTTTGCAAAGCCTGGAACTCCGTTTCTCCAATTGTAGCAAGGTATGGTTGTCCCAACTCAACCAGACAGATCACTATTGCCGCCTCTGGTTGATCTGTGAGAAAGTCCTTTAGGTACTTGGTCTTTATCTCTGGAAAATGCCTAGTTAATTCAAACTCTAGTGCACGCTGTTGGCATTGACTTGGGTCAATGAGAACTACCAAACCAGCGCATTGCGCAGCATCGGGTTGATGAACTGGGGCTGGTAGCGGACTGACGGCCGATGAGACAAGGATGCTGCTTAAATGGTATTCGCTACTTTCAGAATCATGAAAGACCAGATCTGTCCCTGAAAACAAACCCGTTTCTTGTAGCAATTTGTCCCAGTCTTGTACCGAGAGGAGAGGGCTCTTCTGGCGCCAGCTCTCCTTGCTCAGCCACCACCCTTCTAAACTCCCAAAGACGGCATTGGCGGCAATGCTCTCAGGATTTGTGATTTCCTGGAATAAGAGTAGCCCCCTATCTTTGAGAAGTTTCCTTACGTTTGCCAGTGTAATCGTTAGATCTGGTGTAGCATGGAGCACGCTGCCGGCTACGACGATATCGTAATCGCCAATCGCCACGCCCTGTTCGGAGGGATCACGTGTAACATCGAATGCTTTGAAGACCATTCTGTCGCGACAGTCGGAGAACTCATCCATTACGGCCCCGAAGAAACTTGACGAGAGGTCCGTGTACACATACTCGACAAAGCGTGACTGGCCCGTTAGGCGCTCAATCTCTCGTAGCATATCGAGAATGATGCGAGTCATTCCGCCAGTGCCTGCACCGATCTCCAAGACCCTCATAACAGGGTTCTCGTGTGAGACCAGATCGAGCAATTTTCGCAAACCTTCATCGCTTCTATGATAACCGTACATCTTAGTATAGAATCTTTTGGCGAGATTGGTCTGGAAAAACAACGCCAGGGGGTCGGTTTCGCCCGAAACTATGGAAGGCAGAGAACGCGCGACAGCTGGTAGCAGAGCCCACTCTGGCTCCAGAGCCTCACACAGGCGTAGTGAAGATTCGAATTCTGTTTCCTCATATCCGTTGTCGAATATCTCTGGTCGACATAGTCGCTCCAGATATGCCAAATACTTGCGGAAATAGCCTGGATGGCAGCTTGTGTTTGCTGTTGTGGCTCTCTGTATTAGTGCTCTGTGCGCTGCTATTTGCATGACACGGTCAAATGTGCGGAACTTCCTGCTGGAAACCGTCTCGTCAACCGCCACTGTGCTCGAGCTGCATAGCTTTCGTAAATCTTCACCGCTCAGGGAGCTAAATCGCGGTTGCCAGCTCACATTGTACAGCAGCTCACGGTTCTGTGGCGTGTTACCGTGGGCGGCATTAGAATTCGAAACTCGGGATAGCTCGACATCTTCGAGACTAAAGAGCAGCGATCCATCGTCTGCCAGGGCGTAAACGGTTCCATACGTCGTGTTTGGTTCTCTTCGTATCTTAGCGCATAAACATATCGTTTCCGTGACTTTGTCCCACGCCTTTGACGAGATCCAAGTACTCGACACTTTATGTAGAACCCGCGTTGACATTGACTTGCGAAGGCCATTTGACAGCTGGACAAAGAGAAGATGGAGGCATGCATCCAATATGACTGGATTTACCAAGCTGTCTGCCACTTGTATCTGGTTCATTGTTGATTCCACATCGATATAACCTACCGAAGTGTCGTTACCGTCCCACATGATATTCTTCACCAGCTGGAAGGAGCTGCCATACCGTAAGCCATCTGCTTCACATTGTGCATAAAGCGCGCGGGCCTGAATGGCCTTGTTGCATGCCATGATGGCTTGCTGTACTTGGTCGTGAATGAGCGTGGACCTCTGGCTCAACTCTGAGACGTGATCGACGGGACCGTTGACCTGCTCGTTCTGAAGCTTGAGTTGTGCACGAAAGCACTCTACAACGCGCTTGTCCCCGTGAGAAAGTATCTGAACATCGCAGTTTGCCCAAGACTTGTCGTACGTCCTTTGGTATGGCTGCAACTGCAACTCGATCTCTGTTACGTCTTGGGGTTCAGTGCTTATTTTGACCGGTAATAAGATCTCAGCATTTTTTATAAAAACCCCGGGTTTTACCAGTCCATTTTCGGCAACCATGCTTGATACTGCTTCTGCAGCCATGACAAGGAGTCCCATACCGGGACACATGGGCGTGCCGTTGATAACATGGTCATCCAGCCAGGGGTTAGTCCCGGTAGACAGCCAATTTCTCCAGCGTGGCTGAAGCGGATTCCAATCGATAACCCGTTTCCCCAGGAGACTACCAGGGCTCTCCTTTCTGAATCTGAAGTTCTTGTTCAGGCGGGATTCGGCCCAGTAAGACCGACTATGGTCAAAGGGGTAAGAGGGGCAGTCAACTAAGAACGGCATTTCTCCGTACAGCTGACAGTTCACCTGGAGGATCGATACTAGATACCCATGGCAAAAGAGTATGCCCACTAATTCTTGTATGGCTTTCACGGCATGTTTCGTTCGGTACAAGACAGAATGGTAGCGGCAGGAAGAAGACTTTTTGGATATACATTCTGCAATTGGCCTTTGGAGCGCACCGTGCGGTCCGATCTCGATGAAATCAGAAATAGTATCATTGGACGGTAGATGTGAAGTCAGAGTCGACTCATCTTCTATGAGGGCTTGCATACTTTCGGCGAACAGCACTGGTGAAACTAGGTTGTTGACCCAATATTGGGGATCGGTCAACCGATCTGGTGTTATAATGGAGCCAGTAACGGTGCTAACCATCCGTGGACGTTGCAAACTATTCACCTCTTTTGGCGCCTCGAGAAAGTCTAAGCATTCGAGGTATTCGTCGGCGACAGCGCACATCGCGGTAGAATGGTATGCGATACCCGTGTTGACGACCTTGGCGAAAATGCCATCACGTTCTAAGAGCGATTTCAACTTGTTGATAGCATTGGCTGGGCCTGAGAGGGTGGTGTTGGTGGGACTGTTGAAGCAGGCAATTTGGATGGCGCTCTCTTTAAACTCTGGCGCAAGCTTGCATCTCCACTTGGAAACCTCTGGGCCAGCAAGATTGACAGAGAGCATCGCTCCTTGATTCCCCGGATCGCCGTTTGTTACGAGCAATTTGCCTGCCACTTTACCGCGGAAATAGGCGATCTTGCAAGCGGACTCGAGAGATAGAGCACCGGCCGTGTAAGCAGCGGCAATCTCTCCACTTGAATGTCCAACCACAACCTTCGGTAGCACCCCAAAGCTGCTTAGGAGATCAACAAGAGCGATTTGCAGAATCGTACAGAGTGGTTGGCTAAATTCAGGATGATGCAGTCTTTCGTTTTGCAATCCATCTATGCACGCACATGTCAGCAATGTTGTCACATCTCTAATTACCTGGAATACATGTCGGGACTACTTACCAAATACCGACCATTCACAGCCTAGTCTTTTCAATGCTTCATCTGAGCGCTTTAAGCTTTCCTCGAAGACAGAATAATGCTGCACCAGCCAATGGCCCATACCGCGATACTGTGCTCCTTGCCCCGTGAAAACGAAGGCAATCCCTAGCCCCTGGGTTGCTGCTCTTATTGGGAGTCCAGGAGCCAGAGAAATCGTGTAGTTGGCAGTTGTATTGCTGAGGTCTACACCACAAACTTCAGCGCTCGAGGTAGGGTCAAGGACAGTAAATGCTCTCCACGGCATAATACTTCGCCTTGCCCCCAACGTGTATGATAGACGGTTTAGCTTGTCTTGGCCAGCACATGTGGTGTTGCGGAGGTAAGAGCTGTACGATCCCATCACACGTTCTAACCCGCTCCTATCCGCAGCTGTCCATACGAGGAGTCTTGGCATCGAGAGATCAAGAACAGGAGCACGGTTGGCTATGTTGGAACACTCCCCTTGATCCTCATTTTGGCGTGTATGATGATAGCCGGCTAGTTCGCGGCTTCTCAGGTAGCTGTATGAATCATCGAGCACGACATGAGAGTTTGAGCCCCCAAAACCGAATGAGTTGACGGAGACGCGCCGAAGCCCTGATGTTGGCCAGGGCACACACTGGGTTGGAATCTGTCCGGGAGTGAGTAGAAAGCTTCGATAGTACATGATCGGACAAAGGATGTTATGACGTACCTGAACATTGTAGGAATCGGCATCGATATCCGGGTTGATGTTTTCAAAAAGAGCCTGAGGTGGAACAACACCTCTTTCTAATACCAGGATTGACTTGACTATCGCGGCAAGACCGCTTGCGCCTTCGAGATGGCCAATGTTTGATTTAACTGAGCCACTAACATAGAGCATTTAATTAATTAGACATGATGATGCCGTCTGCTAAGAAGTTATACTTACACGAAAAGTGGCTGTGTTGATGATCTAGAGGCACCAAAAACTCTCCTTATCGCCTTGATCTCTATAGGATCTCCTACTGGCGTTCCAGTACCTGAGACCGGCAGCCAATGCGCCTCGAGTTTAGCACGGTCTCAACTGGGAGGATGTGACATTTTATCTTACCATGAGCCTCAAAATACCCTGTCTGGGTGAAAGAAAGTCCGGCCTTGGCATAAGTACGCCGGATAAGAGCTTCCTGCGCGCCGACACTGGGTTGTGTGAGACCCGGCGTTCGACCATCTTGATTCGATGCTGTAGCTCGAATAACCGCACGTATAGTATCACCGTTTTGCATGGCGAGTTCTAGCGGCTTGACTACCAAGGCTACTATACCCTCACCACGTCCGTAGCCGTTTGCGCGAGAATCGAAAGAAAAGCATCTACTATCCGCCGATAAGAAATTCATATTAGACAATTTCATTGATCCTTCGGGGCTAAGCATCAAATTTGCCCCGACGACAACCATCTACTTTCTCCGCATTAGTCCTGTTTCTTTCAGCTGTAAATTATCTATTACAGCAAATTCCTGTTGCACAGTTGAAATAGAGTAACATGAAATAAAAAAATTCCCTTACCGCAGAGGCGTCGCCGCTTTGCAAGGTTTGGCAAGCCAGATCCAAAGCGACCATACTGCTAGAACAGGCAGTGTCGATGTGGATGCTCGGGCCACGCAGATCGAAGAACCAACTAATTCTGTTAGGAAGAATGGAACGTGAGTTACCCGTAAGATACTGCTGCGGTATGGTATCCGGGTCCCGGCCGGCTATGAACGAATAGTCGTCTCCTATAGAGGCCGCGACCACGCCGGTCTGGCTTTCTCGAAGGGTTTCTACTGGCATCCCGGCTGGATTCAATAGTTAGCACTTTTCCTTCCCTACCCCTCTCCATGCTATTGCTCAAAAGGTTAATCTTCACTCAAACGACGTTGCTTACCGTTCTCGAATGCGTGATAGACTGCCTCCATGGCCCAACGATGCTGAGGGTCCATTGACGCAGCTTCTTTGGCCGAAATCGAAAAAAATGTTGCGTCAAAAAGACTCGGATCTTCATTGATGAAATGACCACCCAATGCATGTTTCTACCGATAATATCAGCTTGAATGATCGACCACGTGGATTACTTGAAACGAACCGTGTTCTTCGGCGTTTCTCCCGCACCGCTGGAGGACGGGCTAGGAACGCCTCGGTTCTCAGGCCATCCAGTTCCCAGATTTTTCCTGTCCACAAGGACGTCCCAAAGGCTGTCCTCATCGACAGTGCCCTGTGGCAGCTTGAAAGAGAACCCTACGATGGCAAGTGGCTCCATCGCTGCTGCTGCCTGCTAGAAAACCGGTGCCAATAATAATAACGATAATGGGAGAATCACACAACAAATAGTAAATAAATAGCAAAAAAGCGAAAATAAGGCCACCATTGTCGGTCGGTTTAGGGGCTGATTTCGAACTGTTATCTCAAACCTCACAGCCTGCTAGGCTCGATGGGTTCCTGGTTGTAGTCTCATGCAGTCAGCCAGTCATAGCGTGGGATCGCCAACTTGAGATGCATGCAAGGCCAGCCTTTCGACATGACATTAGAGCCCCCTACTCGCGTTAATTAGTTGACTGGTTTCATTTGACTATTGCTACAGTGCCCACTCTACTCCCAAGTTGTGTCGAAGGAATATTACGACACCGGGCGCGAAACACGTTAGGTCTCAACCACCCCAACCTAATAATATGTGGCGCGAGATGTCCATGCAGTGCTACCCCTTGAACCAACATGACCAGCCATGATAGGCTTCTATATAGTAGCCACCCACCAACAAGAGCAAGAATTTGGGGACGTGTAATACTTGGTAGAGATACGAATCCTTTGCACGGGCTGGCGTGTAACGTGTTGGGTACCATGATTCAGGCTACCTTGCTAAGAGTAATCGGCGAGGTAGTAACTGTTCTACTATTGGTGTTGCTCCTTTGTTGACCCTAAACGCGCATAAGTTACTACAAGATCCAGCTAGGTACTGCTTCAAAGAGAGTACCCGCCTGTAGGTATGGTCACACAACATGATCACTCGAGCGACAATTGGCCCACCGGAACCCGTGATAGCAAAGCTCTAAAAGGAGTACCTACATAGTAGCATGAGGTATGCTTGGACGATACAAACCCGGTTTTTGACTGTATACAGGTAGCCGAGGTCGCAGCGGTGCTACTATGTACGTTCTCTGTCGCTGATTGACATGCATGAGCCATACATAGAGTAGCGGGACAATGGTTTATCCACGTAGCGGCACAATGGTTTATCCGCGTAGCTTCTAAGCAACATACCGGACACGCATGTGGGAGATCTAGAGCCTTGGTATTGTTGCTGGGGCCCTTGGCGTTGGGTTGGGCCTGACATCCCTACCGTCCTTCGCCGGCTTATCGGCCGCTTCGTTGCCCTCAATGTCCATAGAGCACCTATAGCAGTCGAATACAGATTCGCGATCTAAGCCAGGCTAGATAGGAAAAACAGAAGACTTGACGTTTTGTTCTGTCTATTGCGAATATCTTGATAGCATCTAGGTTAGGTAGATAGCTGCCAAGGTGCCAAACTCGGCTCGTGATCAAAAGCCATTCCTCATCTTGTGACCTGCTCTCAAAAAGCAACAATTTGTTCACGCTTCCACATAAATAAAACAACGGGTGTTTGTGCTCCTGCGAATGCCACTAGAACTAGCATTTGACGGTTATATGCTTCCGATAAGATATTCCGAATACCTTCCTGTATAGCAGGTGACAGGAGCGCCTGCTCACTTGAGATGGCAATGAGGTTTGTAGAGACACCTAACTCTGTCAATCTAGACAACGCGTATCCATTGAAGACAGATGTGGAAATTGCGAGTCCGAAGGCAGTTCCCATGGTCCGCAATTGACTAGCTAACCCCAGCCCGCTCGCTATAAACCGGGTTAGGCTGTTAGTATGGACCCGAGATGGGCAGAAAATGAGTATTGACTCACCCTTGTCTTGCTTTGCAGCTGTGATGGGAACCAACAAGTACAGAGTCATGTAGTTGAGACCGACGCCAAAGCCGCAAATGACTTGATATCCATAGATGGCAGGGTTTATCTGCGGCGATGGTTTCAACATGCTTAAAAGCACGTACCCTACCGTTTGTAGCACCGAGCCGCTCACCACGAGCCAGATGGCTGGGGTTCGTAACCTGGTAGCCATCTGGGTGCTGGCAAAAGAGCCTATGGTGAATGCAGCTCCAAACGGAAGGATTCTTACGCCCGCATCGATACTCGAAAGTCCGTTTACTAGCTGGAACCGTTGAGGCAACTGGAAGTTTGTGACAATCGAAGGCACGCCAACCAGCATAAAACATCTGCAGGTGGCGATTTGGTAAGTATGGACGCGAAGCGAGGGTAAGCTAGCTTACACTAGTGCAGAAGCCCTGACGCGATCCGTCAGAAAGCGCCATGGGAGTACCGGCTCACATCTCATACTCTTGAGAGTGACTCGACGTTCCCATAGGAGTAGGATACACCATAGGACAACAGACAGGAGCAGTAATGTTATGACATAAGCTGAATCCCAAGCAAATCGTGTATCGGCTTCCTGGAAGCACGCTGTGAAGGACACAGCTGCAAAGACTAGCAAGATAGACCCCAAGACATCGATCCTTGCCAGCTTTGTTGCATTTGATTCACGTTCTTGAGAGTTGGTATCCGCCTGTCGCTGGTGAGGGAACCCCTTCGGCATAACTAGTAGCGCAAGGGCAACGGCTACTATCCCAGTAGGGATGCTGATTCCATGAGTCATTAAGGGGACTTTCTCAAAAGAAGACGGTAAAGTGAACGGCTTGCTCATACTTGATCAAGAATATCCACCGCCAGGTTGTTTCGGAACTGATTGCCCCTCCGAGAACAGGTCCCAAGACGAGAGCGAGAACAAGCGCGACATTCATCTTCGATGCGAATGTTCCCAGTTGTCCAGGTGGAACGACCTCTGTGATCAGAATCAAGGTTAGGGCCATACAGCCGCCTCCAGCGAGACCTTGAAACGCCCGGAAGATGACCCTAGTATGATGTTATTGTTACCGTCATAACATCATTATCAGTTGCATGGGCTCCCTTACAACTGCACCAAGGTCTGTGAAGCAGCGCAAGCCCCCGAAAAGACAACGAAGCCGAGAATGGATCCGATAAAGACATCCTTTCGCCCAAATATGTCGCTGAGCTTTGCGAGGACCACGAGGGAGGCTTTGCAAGGACAAGAGCTCTTTAGTCAATGTATCACAACATCTCCTCCCACCCCTCAGTGACATACCGGATAAGCCTAATTGGTAGGCCGACAAGATCCAACTAGCCTCATCGAAGCCATTGAGATCACTTGTGATCTTAACAACAGAGGTGCTGGTAATGGTGCCATCAAGCGATACTAGAAACAGGATGACTGCAAGACTTGGAGCTGTGAGTTTCAAAGGTAGTGTATATCAAGCTTAGAATGGTTGGAGCTCTACTAACACCATAGCCACCAGCCAAAACCGAAGCCCTTTGAGATAGACGATAGTCTTGTCTGCAGGCTCGCTTCGGCTTAATGGGTCATTACCAGGCTCATGGCCGGTGTCATTACTTCTCTTTTCGCCCGCTGGCGACTCGGAATCTGAAGTAGATGGCATCACGTTTTACTCCGACTTGGGAACAAGAATGGACAAATCTGTAAGCTTCTCTATCTGACCGATTTCGATGTGCCTAAAGCTCCAGGTAGGTAAAAATGGATGGCGCATAATAGAATCTAAACAGCATAGAAAGAAGTGTGCTAGCCCTAGCCGCTAGGTAGTGCCGAACGGCATAATAGCGGCAATCAAAAATGCTAATACCTCGAATAGACGACACTGTTTACAGTATGACTGTCGGACGAAGCGCAAGATTCGGTGTTCTCTAAAAGCGCTGGAAGGATTTCATCTGGTGAGCAGAGACTGAGAGGTCACAGCAGGCAGTGTGGTTGCACAACTCCCAATAATACGACCAACCCCGCTCTCGATTTCATCCAGTGAGCAGCAGGACTGGGAGGTCGCGGCAGGCAGCACGGTTCCCGAAAATATGACCAACCCCGCTCTCGAAGTCGTTGACAACTTTCAGCTGTAGGTAAAGTAGTTTTGCGGTAGCATGAATAAATGAAACATTACACCCTCAGAATTCCAGGCGAGTCTTGGCCAGTCAAGGTCGTTGAAGCGAGGGTCTGTCTCCCTTACCCAGGATGTTAATACTGTAGGTGCAAGTAAAATTCCTCAATTGCCTACCACACCACTTCAAAGGCTGGCCTACCGTGCTGGGTCAACCGTTTCGGGCGTAATATCTCTTCTTATATGAAGACTCAGGCGGCCATGACTTGCGAGAGGATGATGCTTACAGCGTAATAGCATTACTACACGTACTTTCTACTTTTATTACTTCCTAGTGATAAATATTCAATGGACCTCGGACCAAGCGAACAGCAATTGAACGGCCCGGCACTTGCGCCGCCCGATGGAGTTCTGCCGAACTTGACCAATCCACCTAACCAAAATGCTTTGGGTATCGCCGTTACAGCAGTGTGCTTGTTCCTCGGGACATTCGCAGTCCTGCTCCGTGCCTACTCTCGGGTTCTTGTTTCCAGGAAGCTTCACATTGAAGATCGCAAGTGTCTAGTCATATTACCCCTTTGTTTTCGTATAATAATACTGCCACCTTCTGCTAACTAGCCATGCCTTCATCTCCAGTTCTCGGACTCGTGGCTTTCGTAAGTCACTTTGCGTTCAGTCTTGTCATGCGTGTCTCCAATCACCGTACTCACCTTGGCTAGGGCTTTTACGTAGGACTTGCCTGGAGCGTATTTGCGTACACAAACTACGTGGGTTTCCTAGTACACCAGTGGAATGTCCAGCTCAAGAACTTAGTCAGCGGTGCACATGTAGGCGGTCCTCTTTTCATTCTAAAGGTCCTTATGACTGACTCAATATTGAGGCTGCGTTCTACACAACCTTTTTGTACACATTTGCAATGCTCTTCGGCAAGACTGCGATCCTGGTTGAATGGACTCGTATTTTTGTTGTCCAGTATAAAAGGCAGCACTTTTTCTATTTAGCAAGCCGGGCCGTCATCGTTCTGAACGTTATTGCATACACTGCTTTCGGCTTGATCTTCATTGTATTCTGCATCCCCCCCGAGAAGAACTGGAAGTCCTGGGTCCCCGGACGTTGTCTAGAGCATAGACCCCATGATTTGGCTATTGTGTCGATCAATCTCGCCCTCGACTTGCTCATTTTAGTCCTACCTCAGAGGTTTATCTGGTCCCTGCAAATGCCATATTATCGGAAGATAGGTGTTTCAGCCGTTTTCTCCGTCGGTCTCCTGTAGGTCCGTCTCTTTCATGAAAGGATGCGACTCATACTAACCGCTTGATGGGAAGCGCTTGTGCAAGTGCCATTGGCCGGACGATTCTGGTTACTAGGCTGGATTACGACGGCGATATTCTGTATGAACTTTCCAAAACCTTTCTCTTTGCCTTCGTGGAAGTCACTTGCGTGATACTGGTATTTTGTGTACCAGCTATTCCACGAGCATTCTCTCAAAATACCATCCTGTTTCGCGCCGTGTCCGCCGTTCGCTCGTGGACGCAGGGATTAATGTCAACAAGCCAAGAGAATTCGAAACGGAGTGATAATGGTGCTTCCGTCTTCCCCCCAACTATTGGCAGTGAGCCAAATAAGCACATCCAACGGCCCTGCGACAGCGAAGAGCAGGCACTTAGTCTGACAGATTTGACAGCAATGAGAGATCAGCTAGCGGGGGATTACCACAGCCTTGGGTCGACTGGACAGGGGAGTGTGGACTGGGGCCAGCATGGAGAGAACACGATTGTAGTGACCAAGCAAGTAGATCAGCTGGCAGAAGCAGGATCGCGATCATCGGTGGATAGAAGCATTGGGCGTCGCCAACATGTCTGGGAATGATGCATCAATGCAGGGTGTCGCAGAAGTGAACGCATTCTTTATTACTCCCTTAAGTGGTTCTAAAGACCTGCAGGCGTCCCACGGCACAACTTCAGCTCTACAACGCACACTTCTCGAAGTACAATCGGATCGGTTATAACTCGCGATTTACTTACCTGCCTTCTTGAACTAGTAGATAGCTAGATAGGTAAATAGTTTTGTTTTTTGTTTTTCGGGGTTGATTTTAGCTTTAGGTAGTTTTAAGCCAGGTTACGAGGCTTAATCGCAATATATGCATATCGCAGATCCTCGATCTCGGCGTGTAAACCGGCCTGCTTCGGCTTACGCTCCCCCAATATAGGTACTTATCTCTAAAACTGAGTGCTTTAAAGTGTGCTATAGATGTATGGATAGTACTGTAGGGTTTGCATTGTAACCCCCCCTTTTTCAGTTAATATTTGAAGGATTATACTTTTTGTACCAGGGTAATAGTGTCGACGTATCATGCCCCGAATATGATGCTGTGCGGTGGCTGCAGGAGTGTCAGCTACAGTATGGACATGCATAACCTACGTACCTGTATGGCTCCTGGGACATGCAGTGAATAAAGGACGGTTGCCTGGGAAGGTTTCCTTAGGTACCACGGCTTGCCCCACTGTATTTAGGTGTATAAGTACATGGCACCCCAAGGCTTGGCCCCATCCCACGTCCTTCCAGAATACAACCATACCTTGAGAACAGATCTAATTAGCCCTAGTAGTAATCACGAAGGCCTGTGGTCATACCCAAGGAGGTTATGCAAGCACGCACATGTATACATATATACCGTACATCTAAACATAGGAGGGTGGGGAGCTCTGATGAGGCTTATGATAAGATGAGGATGGCGTGTAACTGGTATGTTTTAGCGACCCGACTTTGTTGCAACTTACTCCAAAACTTGTTTGCTCAGGTACCGAAGCGATTTCCTTTTGATAAGCCCGGAATGGTCGTCTTCAATCCTTTCTTTCCCCAGCCCCAGCATAGAAACCGTAGATCTGTCGCGCTCGCGACCAAGCACCCCCCTCGCACGCAACACCCATTCAGCTTCAGAGCTACTTGAGTGGCTTTCGCAACATCTCGCAATGGACTCCATCACGGAAGCCTTCGGTGCCGGGCTCGTTGCCCTAAGATACGCCTTCTACTTTCTCGTACCATGGGTATCTCTTCCCATAGACCCGATCGATATCAGAACGAACGTTTGTGATTAACTTGTCCACCCAGGGACTTTCTCTCCTCATATACCGGCTGTTTTTCCACCCTCTGAGAGAGTACCCCGGCCCATTTCTTGCCAAGATCACCCACGGCTACGGCGGCTTTCATGCAATCAAGGGACGCCATCATACCAACACGTACAAAAACTTCTTAAAATACGGTAAGTAGAAGCGGGCGTGACGCAAGCCCAACAAAATCACTGACGGCTCAGCAGGCCGTGTCTACAGGGAGGCGCCTAACCGTCTACTCTTCAACTCGCTGACTGCAATTCAAGGCATGTATCTCACATTGAGTTGGACATTCACCAGTACCTAACTATGTGACATGTTGTCGGTTTCAGATATTTACCTTAATCCAAATATCACCAAAGGGCGTGCCTATCGCCACTCGGGCTCTCCAGGAAAACCAAATCTGTTTAACGTAAGGGATAATGCTGAACATAGGCACAAGCGCAAGGTTATTGGTCAAGTCGTCGCCGACCGATCATTGCGTTCCTTCAGTCCCATAATGAGCGGCCAAGTCGAGATATTCCTGCAGCAACTGATGCGGTCCAGTCGTGAGGCCGAAATGGTCAACATGACGTTAGCTTGTAATAGACTTGGTATTGACATTGTCGGACACCTGGCCTTTGGCTGCGAACTGAAAACACAAACCGAGGCCACGAACCGATTCATACCCGAGACTATGTTTGGCAGCATTTACATGAATAACTTGTACTACACATGGCCAGCCCTTGCCAGACTAGCTCCTGCGCTCCGTTGGTTGGCCAAAAAGAAGGTCGCCATGTTCACTCAAGCTGTTGCCAAGATGATCGCCGAGCGCACATCTCAGCCGACGGATTCGAAACCAGACTTCTACGCCGTGGTTACGGGTGAAGGGGGGCTACACCAAAGTGAGCTGTGGGGAGAAGCATTGTTCTTTGTCTTGGCCGGGGGTTCCACGGTCGCAACGGCCATCTGCGGTTCCTTGTTTCATCTTTCGTGTCATGGGGATGCGTACACCCGCCTCGCTACGGAAATACGAAAAACCTTCTCATCCGGCCACGAGATTCAACCTGGCCCCAAGCTGGCTTCCTGCACTTACCTACGCGCTGTCATCGACGAGTCTCTACGCATGACACCTCCCGCCCCTAGCCCACTGTGGCGTGAACCCGAAATACTCGTATCTTCGAGCCAACAGCCATTCGTTGTCGACGGACACGTGATACCACCTGGTACCGAAGTTGGTGTCCACCTTTGGGCCATCATGCACGATCCCGACTACTTCGAAGAACCCTTTTCCTTCATACCTGAGCGGTGGCTATTGCCTCTAGACAAAGATGCGAGCGATACGACAGAGAAACGGGAGGCGCGGGCACGCATGCGTCGGGCTCACGTTGCATTTGGTCTAGGTGACCGCAGTTGTGCGGGCAAGAGCATGGCCTATATGGAAACAAGCTTGACGATCGCCAAGATCCTTTGGTATTTTGACTTCGAGCGAGCGACCGGGGAGGCAGGAAAGTTGGGTTGTGGTGAGGGGGGTAAACATCCATGGGATGCGCCCAATCAGTTCCAGATATTCGATGTCCTGGGGGCGGATCACGACGGCCCCAACTTGGTTTTCAAGGCTCGTGGGGAGTATTGGCGGGACTTGATACATGACCCAAAGTCCACGTAAGCAGGTCAGAGCCGTCGGACAGAAAGATTGGTTTGATTTATTTAGCGTTATTGAATATATGTGCCTTATTTGTCTCACGGGCATCTCTGGTAGATATATGATTGTTCTTGACTCTACGAAATCGTTTCCACGCCTGTCCCCTTTACCCAACATCCTTATTCTCCTCGACGTCAAGGTAGTACACTTAGCAGTAGCAGACTTTCTCTGCAGCACATCCTCGGTGCAAGCTACAGTAATATCATAAAAGAGATTGACATGCTAAAGCCATAAGCTTATTACGTAAACTTGCCTGGTTCATAAATCCAACGATAAACACACAAAAATAGCACCCAATCTTGTCAGGGGTAGCGAAGGGCCTTCTGGAAGGGCGTTTCAAAAGTAGGAATTCTTATTTGCGACCGTGAAAAGTAGTCATACATTCAAGTGACATGTCTCAATGCCATGGAGGAAAAAGTCGGTGAGGTTAAATGCTACATATGAAGCAGGTTACATATGAAGCAAGCCACGCAGGCTATATACCAGCAAGCTGCACAATTTAATTCTACCCTGATTGGCAACAAAGCGCTTACTGCTACGTGCCGTTACTGACTGCATGACCAGGCTTGCTACCACTTTGTTGCCTGCCGCCTGGCCTAGACATGCATTTAATGTCACCTATACTACAAATGCTAGACATTGTGACCCAACAAGAGCAATCGCTGAATAACGTTGAGACGGTGACAATCATTCATGCATAAGTGCTGACGGATGGGGTATCCGAAGGAAGATCAAGCGTACCACTGCGCTGCTATGAAGCATTTGCTTGCCGGCCGGATAATACTGCTCTTTCGGCGAGCGTGATCTCGAGACAGGAAAGGAGTCAAGTGGCGACAGGGGACGGTAGGTAGAATCCTTCGAGAAGATTTGTTGCTTTAGGCCGTGAAAGGACCGGACAAAATGTATATTTCCAGGCGACTGACAGCCTTAACTAATATAGTGATGCACACATACACGGTAGTTATTAATGAATAGTGAAGCAAAATAGGGGGTATTATGGGTATTTCGTTTTTGATTTGTTTATAACAAGGATTACCCCCATGAGCGAAAATCTTGCGACGCCAAACTCGGGTTTTGCAGAGGTTTGATTCCTCGCCTGCCTGTGGACATGTGGACCTAACATGCGATCATTAAAACTATCTTGTGAGGATTTGAGCTGCGCTAGGTCTCTTCTTTGCAACACTGTTCTACCAGTGCCTTCCCCCGCACTCCAGTTCGTCATAAGCACCCTGGATCACTCTGCTTCGCCTGTTTTCCTGTGTTTGTTACCGAATGGTACAGTCACAGGTGAATACTATCGAAGAAATTTTAGAAGCGTTCGTTGGGATACAGAGCGTGGAGTTCCGCGGAGGCCCTCCTACCGCAAATTTCTCGGCCATCGCAGCGAGTGAGGAAGCTATGTTTTATGGTGTTTCCAACAATGAAATACTGCAATACTCCATTAATGCCATTGACCCTTACGGTTTTTTATTTTGTGGAAAGCGTATACCCTTGAAATTCTTTCAGGACAAAAGCACAACGAATGAACCTGCTGTGTACGGATGCTGAGTAGTGTGTAAGATATATTGCATGCAAATATAGAAGAGTAGGTAGGTATGAAAGCCTTTTATGACTAGAGGCTATAGCCATCTACGGCATTATGTATACCACGTCTGTTCCACAATAAGAGTTGTCGCTATTTACAGATTTGTGGTGTAGTGTAGTACTTATCAACCCCAACAAGAAAAGCATCCTTGTTATCCGGGGGTAAGTATCAATTGTCAGAAATTGTAGGCTAAGGCACCTACTGAAAGAAAAGCCCCACGCCGTTCCAAGCCCAAGTACGGTGTCTATGCAGACAATCCTGACCAACTAGTTGCCCGTACTTCCTACGCCTCGCAGCTTTTAGACCGGACTACCTAGATTTAAAATCTAAACAACTCGTTGTAGCTCTGGCTACTACAATAGCCGCAAATACATAACGCTACACTTTTGAACCAATTTTTGTCTTTTGCTTAAACGTAAAAGTTTTTAACAATACTGAAACTAATACGTTATTTTTTGAATTATTTGACAATAGCCACATGAACACCCATGTGAGTCCAGCCCTTGTAATGAGGTGCATACACTAAACGAGCCATGAGTGGCTCGCGCTTGCGCCAGGGGCCACAATATTGGGGGCCGAATCTATTCACTCAACAGCGCTTGCACAGGTTGGTTTGAACGTATATATTGGGGGAGCATGAGCTGCTACTCGAGGCCTGGTGTACGCTTTTATCGTAGTGCATGCTGTTGTAGCCGGCTACCCGAACTAGGACTCGAATAGACGCCTACATTTATGTCGTAACTATTGTTATTTTTTGAGAGGCCAGGGGGGTGCTTTTGAGGCCTAGCCGGTGCGCTGTTGTAGCCGGCCACCTGCTAGGTTTTGAAGCTAAAGGAAGGCATAAAAAACCTCCGACCACTACTAAAAACTACCAGCTTCGTGGGAGGTGGAAAAGTGTGGTGACGAGGAAAATCTCTCTCGCGACGCGTCCGCGGCGAAGGGACCCTTTATAGGCCCCCCTGCCGGGGGGACGTGCGAGGGTGCTAACCTGTTGGAGAATAGAACACATCATTGGGTTTTCAGCGTACAGTAAGCTGAGATCGACAATGCCCGACAGGAGCACGACTTTTGTGATGGACTCGACACAGCGCCCGGGAACAATTGCATGCTTCAACAGCCGAGTGCTTGGTCTGCCTCATAGGATATTGTAATGCTAGCGAGTCTGTGTATGAACAGAGACACTGGGACATCACGGTAGAGTTGACTTTGCAACGTCCGAAATGGATCCCTTTACGGCGCTGAGTCTTGCCGGCAACATCGTCCAGTTCATCGAATTCGGAATTAAGTTGACCATAAAAGGCTCCGAGATATACAGTTCCGTCAATGGCCAAAGCCAGGCCGACAACGTCATTCGTGAGGATACCACTCGCCTGTTGGAATTTAGCGAACAACTGGACCGCCCCCTCTCAAGCAAGCACTCCGAGTCCGAGGCGGCCGTTGCTTCGCTAGCAAAGGAATGCGCTGTAGAAGCCTGTAAACTGAGACTCATTCTCTACGGTCTTCAAGGTCTGACTCTCGGAGAGAAGGTCAAGGTCATTCTTGAAGACCCAACCTACAAGACAGATGCTCAGAAACTGCAAGCCCTATCCACCGAGATTGCAGACCCAACCGATGCAAAAAAGCTCTCTGACATACTCGGTGAGTATCACAGCGCAACCGATGCACAGAGGATTGAAGCCATTCGCAAAAGGCTTCCTGCGCCCAATAACAGGAAGAAGGCTGCCGCTCTAGTAGCCGCGCTGAAGAGCTTATGGAAGAAGAAAGAGGTGGAGGAGATCTATAACAACTTGAAAGAGTATCGGGCTCAGCTGACAGCGTCCATGGTGGGTGTGATCAAGTACGAGAAACATCATATTCAGTCGCTAGCGAGAATCCACTGACCATATTTTCAGTGATAAAAATTCAAGCATTACCACACTCTTGGAAACGCTCGTGGAATCGAATTCGCTGGCCAACAAGGAAACTTCAAATCGGTTGAATGAAGTTCACACTACATTAGCCCAAGTCCGCGCTCTCATTGAACAGGCGGCCAGGCCACGACCTTCCGCCGACATCATTCAAAGTACTCTTCCTAGCCAGCTGCATTATCTAGTCAAAGTTGGCAATACGGCCATTGGGGCAGTATTGGAAAGCCTGAAGTTTGAGTCAATGTATGCTCGAGAGGCGAATGTCTCGGCAGCCCATAGCAAGACTTTTAAGTGGCTATTCGACGAGCAGTCTGATTTCTACCAATGGCTATCAGTTTGGAGCGGGACTTTCTGGGTATCAGGCAAGCCGGGTTCCGGAAAGTCGACGTTGATGAAATTCGTGTCCCAGCATACGGATTGTCAAGCGGCGCTTCGGACGTGGGCAAAGGGCGAGTTGCTTATCACCGCTAGCTTCTATTTTTGGAGTTCAGGCACCCCCATGCAAAAGTCCCTGCAAGGGCTCCTACAAAGTGTGCTCTGTCAGATTATGAAAGCTTGCCCCTTACTTATTCCCATCATTGCTCCCGATCGTTGGGCGAACGCGTTGGAAAAGGCAATGGAGGATCCCTGGACCTGGGACGAGGCTATAGCAACACTCGATCGATTCATCCGTCAGTCTGACGTCAAATGTTTAACCTGCTTGTTCATCGACGGCCTCGATGAGTTCGAGGGAGATCAATCGGAGATGGTTCAAGTTTTCACCAGGATTTCTGGGACTCCCAACATTAAAATCTGCCTGGCAAGCCGTCCTTATAATGTGTTTGTCGATGCATATGGCCAGGTACCCGATCGAATGATACGCCTACAGGATCTCACTCGGGAAGACATCCGTCGATATGTTCACGAGAATTTCGAAACACACTCCAGTATTTCTCGCATAAGCATTCATAACGACCAGTACAGCGTTCTTGTTGAGGATATCGTGAATAAGGCAGAGGGCGTCTTTCTTTGGGTCTATCTGGTGGTACGCTCATTGAAGGACGGGTTTACAAATGCGGATACCATTTCCAAGTTACAAAAGCGTCTGCAGAACCTCCCATCTGATCTTTCGGAGTACTTTACCCACATCCTGAATTCTGTCGACCAAATCTATTGGGAAGACACGGCCAAAGTTTTTCAAATGGTTGTCTTAGCTCAACACCCGCTGCCACCCGGGGTGCTCAGCGTGCTTGATGAGGAAGAACCTGATTACTGTATCAAGGTCGGCATCCAGCAAATGCCAGTACAAGAATATGAAGAAAATATACGGATCATAGAAAGGAGACTAAATGCTCGCTGTAAAGGCCTCTTGGAGATAAGAGCAACTCCAGGGCACATGTGGGGAGGAAAAGGCTATCACGACCGATATCTAGTTTACTTTCTTCACCGCACGGTCCGAGACTTTCTGCGGAACGAAGATGTGCTCAGTCTTCTGAGATCAAGGTTATCCGGTTCTTTCAATGTCGACCTAATTCTGTGTCAAGGTTACTTACTACAGCTGAAGCGATTCATCATCAGAGATGATCCGCTGATATGCAAAGAGCTGTCGTTCACCAAGTCCTTGGATGATCTATCATATTTTGCTCAACGGCATGAGAAAATCTTCGCGGCTTCACCCGTCGCGATCTTAGACGAAGCCCTCCGCGCCGCTAGAAAGACCAGAGAAGGGAATCCAAATATCAATGAGATGTTGGTCTATTCCACAATAGTTCGACACAGCTTGTCGAAATGCTTAGAGCATAGACTGCAAATGAACCCAGAGCTCCCTCGAGGATCAGATAAGGATCTATTGTTAGAAGAGGCACTTACTTCAGCCTCGGCGCAAAGTCAAGGCAGCAGATACGACTGCATACTCCAGCCATCAGTAGTCGAAATTTTGTTAAAGTATGGGGCTAAGGCCAACGGCATCTCCAGAAGCACATCAGGCGAGACAGTGTGGAAATCTTTTGTGGCATACATGCGTGCCTCGCGCGGATACGTGACGGCCAATCCAGATGAATACTATGAAGCATCTGTGTTACTGCTTAACGTGGGCGCCGAGCGGTCCCGTAGAGTCAAAAATGATCTGAAAGGATGCTCGTTTCCCCCACCACTAACCCAGCGCCTGGAGCAACTCCTCGTAGAGTTGGATACGAATAAGCGTAAGTCATCACTTTGGGTCACAGAATCTTGCAATTACTGAGCACCACATGCCGTATCATAGGATCACCAACACCGTATGATCCTAACACAACTGTGGCTCGCGGCGAACAACCTGGGGGATCATCTGCAACTCAAGTTGTAAGGCACATGTCCAAAATCACTTAAGACTTTCGAATGAGTGCTAACTCAAAGAGAAGCTCAACCATAAGCAGTCAACCGGAAGTAGCAACCCGAGCGATAAGAAGGTCCATGTACAAGAGTTTTACTCTCACGCAGAGGGTACAAGTCAAGCCGTGACTCTAAGTCACGACCAGACTGGAAAACCCACCACCGGACATGGGAAACCTGGGTCACGGATTGGCTCCAAACTTCGACAATGGTTTAAGTCCTGAAACTCAGGGTTCTTCCCCTGACACTAATATTATATGAAGACGAGGGCGAGAGTTGTATGTGGGATCAGCAGCCAAAGCCCAGTCGCGATCTGGGCTCTGATCCGGAGTATTCATAAGAACAAAGCCAGCGTCAAAGGCTACAAACATTACGACCACCATCTACCGACCACCAATTGGGAAAACCAGCATTCCCAAAAGCTCAGGATAAAGGTTTAATAAATGAATGTGCTGTGTATGGATGCTGAGTAGTGTATAAGATGTATTGCGTTAGTCTATTTTGCAGAATTTCGTTGGGGGCATATGCCACTTCGGGCTATATAAGGCTGACATTTTTACGTCAAGAGGAGCTCTAGGAATCGACTTAAGTTAACGGAATTATAGTTATGTCGAAAACCTATGTTGAGTAGTTCTTTGTTAACAAGTTTTAGTCTATATAGGCTAGATATATTCCCTCTCTAAAAGAAGCAACCCTTATGGCCGACGAGCTAGGCCCGACAAGTCAAAGATTAGGTGAGATCGATGAGCACTGTCGGGTGTTTAGATACCTGCACTTGAACTCGAGCTCATTAGAGTAGAAGTAGTGTGGACTATCTCTAGAGATCGAGCAGGAGTGTTGGTGCAGCGACTAGCTCCCGCACGATCCGTTGACAACCCACTCCATGTAAATATCGCGAGGTTTATCGCCGCGGACTGTTTGTTGCCGACCTCATCAGTCTACGTGCAAGCGCTCGACACACTACGTGGTACGAGCATAGGGATGAAGTTCGAAGTTTCGCAGCTCAGTAGGAAACAGCCCTTCATATTAGCGTAACTATCACGGATATCCCCTTAGGTGTGACAAAGGCTTGATCTCAAGGGCTTGGAACAGGGTTCATATTCAACTAATAATTCTCTTTGGGTCTCAAGGAGTTTATGTTTCCTTTTCTGATCCCTAATATAACCTCGCTTCTATCCTTCTATTTATATATAGGTCTTCAGCAGAGATTTTCTATTACCCCTCTTGTTGGGCTCCGATTCTAGGCTTTATTGCAGAGGCTGTAATAGTCGCCGACCAATAGCTGGTTCGAAGCTAAGACATATGGCTTAACAGGTCTTAACAGATCCTGGCGGTCCTTGCCGTGTAACATTAGGAGCCGCCACTAACAACCCTACAACTTCATGCAATATCGTGCGCATAAGCTATTGTCAGGATCTCAAGTATAGGGGCATACAGAGACTCTTGTTGTGGCGCTGAGGTCTAAACACCTTCGTAGGCTAGTCCTTGGCTATACACATACATATTTTTTATTCCAAGGGAGGTACAGTAACAGTTGCGATGGTGAGGGCGTGTTGAATTCGAGTACGGGTGGTCACCGTCGCTCGCTTCAGAGGAGCTATGTGAGGTCTCTGGTGATGTCGGTGAGCCCTACAATAGCGTACGTGATTGAATTGACCAACGAAGTTCGAAGTCCACGAGGCGTACAGGATTCCGACACCGGTGGACCTCAGGGGGAAGAAATTGAATTTGTTCTCTAATGAAGTATCTGAAGAACGAGTTGAAATTATCATCAATTATGAATGTCAATCTCAAGCATGTGCATCGATAATATAACGACCTATTAAGCCGCTAATAGGGAGCATTAAAATCATCCAGAAAGCGGCTCTCATATACTTTCTGTCATTAAAATCGAACATCGAATGATCCTACCGCCGATTTTATTTTCGACGATTATTAGATAATATCCCACCACAAGTGGAAGGCGAAGAAACAGCTCAGCGGAGACTCAACCACTGAATATATTACCGTTGGATATTCCATTAGACGATTTGGTGATCTCTGGGTGAAATGGAAGCACGTGTAATATGTTGTATTAACGGGTGGGCAAAATATGTTGTAGGAGGATAGAGAATGCTACATAATCTACCCGTACGGGGTCGTTTTATAGCACTGTCCAGTCGTACCTACCACACCGGCCAAACCTCCCTCCCAGCGAGCACCGATGAAAAGGAAAACCACCAGAATTCCCACTTCAACTACGTCAGCCGAACCGAATATTCATTTACTCCCTCTACGATGTCTCCTTCAGCCAGTAAGCCCTCAACCCGACTCTCAATGCTCCGGCCCCTGCAGCGGGTACAAACCGACAACGTATACGTAGTATTATTGGTCACTCAACTAAACAACCCCAGTTTCAACTAAAAGTTTCGCAATATTCCCGTCGTAACGGTATATTATAATAAATCACATAGACAATTTGGAAGGTTTGTGTAGTTCTTCCTCAACCGAGCGCGGGAAGGTAAGCTAACCGTGTGCTTAAGCCGTACAATCTATACGTAAACAGGGAAAACTTCATTGTAGACGTAATTATCGGGATAATTAATACATTCCGCAATAGAAAACCGCGCAGGTGCGAATCCTGCAGCTTTTACCAGTATAATATATTGTATTAACTGGTGGGTAAAATATGTTAAACGATACTCGATCTAGCTCTAGCCACTCTATACTAAATACGCGGGTGATAGAGTTGATCCTCGCCTTAATGACCATGCTCTAGGCTACGGGAAAGCAGAGACCCAAAGAATGATGATGACCCTTATCAAAACAAACTGTAAAATATCTGTGGCAACTCACCCTTGCGTTAGTGTCTTGCTACATAGGAGGTCTATCTCTGGGTCCCTGAGCTCCAATGCTCCCATGAATTTTCGGTACATCCGTTCTAAAATACCTGTCAAGCCGAGCTCCCCTGCACCACCGCTGGAATTGACCATAGCAAGTACGCCTTTCAGATGCTTCCGAGCAATAGTGTGCTCACCCGCCGTCACCTAGGTGAGACATTATCAGTCATCTGTGTCAGGAAAAAAGGCAGCCCCGTCGTGCCATGAGCTCTAGAAAGACATTACCTCGTCCACCGCAAGGGCAAGTGCTTTAGCAACAGTCATGATACTGACGGGGGCAGAAGTATTGTTCATTTCTTGCCGTAGTGTCTGAAGGCATATTTGCTTATACTGCAGAGCCAATTGTACAAAGATAATGTTGCCTGGCTGGACCTGCAGAATGTAGCGGCATGTACTCAGGAGAATAGCGGCGATCATGAGCGTATCATCTGTGATGGCGAGACCAACCCATTCTCGAAGCAGCTGGGTCTTGTGGTCTCCTGGATAGTCGAATAAGCCACAGTGGCCAACAGTGAATGGCACGATTACGTGAACATCTGTGATCAGAGCGATGTCAGCAAGGGGGCGAGAAGGTTGTTGACCTTGAGGGGGATCTTCTCCCATGCTTCGGTAGAAGGGATATAATGATGATGGACATACAGTGATTTAACAGAAAATATTCTACCGAAGAGAGTGGTCTTGCCAAGGATGAGAACAGGTCTGTATTACTGTTGAGGACTTGGCTCAGAGGGCTCGAGATGGCTTCCTCGGATGCAGCGAAGGCCTTGTTAATCGGGACACTAGCTATCTCTTTTCTGTATTTTTCCGTTCGCTCGCGTCTTCTCAGGGCGTGTGCCTGGCGAAAGGCGTGTGAATAGGCCAATTTCTTGGACTCGGATGAAGGGGCTTCCGTCGGATTTGAGACGGCAACAAATTGGAACTGGCAGGCCATATTTGAAGCTTTACAAGGAAGAAGTTCAGATGGCACTCCGAGTCAGTGAGGTGATACTGATGTTGCGGAGGAAGTTTAAGGGTCACGAAAATCTCTCGGACACCCGAAGCGCATTTGTCAGACGCCGGTCCCTGCCAAGACTAAGGATTACCCGATCGGGATGTGGCTATATATAGATTTTGGTGATGTCAAGCCATGATGAACTGCCTACCACGCTCATGAGGTGAAAGTCTGTCAAAAATTTCCCTCATCTGCCTGGAAGGGCAGTTCACGGAGATGAGAGGAGTGTAATCGGTACGGCAATCACAGAAAGGCGATCTCTTACCCACGCATATCTGACAGATGATGCTGACTTATACCCCGTGCAAGTGGACTACCATGATAGAGATTCTCTACGCCAAGACCTAATACTTCCTCATCGAGCTAAAAGCTAAGTCCCTGTAGATGAAGCTATTTTCATATCAAGTCACTTGTATGAGCAAAGCCCGCATTTGGTGGATTTGTAATAAGGGCGCTATCGACTCTTTTGGCCAAGAGGCTTCCTCTGGTATTGCTTAGGACAAGGTACTGCAGAGTCGGGTTCGAGCAGATAGAGCGTGTTCAAAGATCTACCAGACAGTATATAAAGGCCTAATTCGAGGCTTTGAATCAAGAGCAATCTCCACTCGTTACTATACTCTACTCTTCACCTCCATCGAACCCACCAAAGCATCAGTTCTATTACAGCACCATGTCCTCTTTGACTACGTCTATTCCTACTGGCTCCTGGATCCTGGTGACCGGCGCTAGCGGCTTCCTCGCATCCCATGTTTGCCTTCAATTCCTGCAACGGGGTTTCAAGGTTCGAGGTACCGTTCGTGATCCAACTCAATCTTCGTGGCTCTTGGAAGGTCGCTTCAAGCCGTATGCCGACATCGGCGCCATCGAGCTCGTCTCCGTCCCTCATCTTGGCGCTGATGGCGCCTACGATGAGGCAATCAAAGGCGCTGCTGCTATCATTCACATTGCCTACGTTACAAACATCGTCCCCGATCCAAACGACGTCATCACCCCCATGATAGCCGGCATTCGGTCGATCATGAATGCGGCCATCCGAGAGCCTTCGGTCAAAGAGGTCGTGTTTACCAGCAGCGCCCTTACTGCCTCGCCACTTGTTCGTGGTATTGACAATGGTATCATCGGGCGAGACTCCTGGAATGATGCTGTCCTTGAGGCTGCATGGGCGCCACCTCCATATGGCATGTCTCATGCCATGGCCAACTACCCTGCCAGTAAGGTAGCCGCTGAGAAGGAAGTCTGGAAGTTTGTCGAGAGAAATGACCTCCACTTCAATGTCAATGTCGTGTCTCCCGCGGGGATGACCGGAGAGCCCCTCAACAAGAAACATATTGAAGGGCAGGCCAATTGGGTGGTCCACGCCTACAGGGGTAACAAAGCGGCAATGGACCCATTGCCAGCCTGTAAGAACTGCTCCTCCCGCTAACTATCAGGCTTCAGCTGAGCCGTGATCTGACTCTTACAATAATAGCCTTCTACGGGGACGTAAAAGACGTGGCGTTGATCCATGTGGCAGCCGTTCTGGATCCCGAGGTCAAGAACGCACGACTCCAATCTTGGGGGCATAGTGCTCACTGGAATGAGGTACTCTCTGTGCTGCGCAGGCTTCGTCCGCAGAAGAAGTTTGTTGATGACTACCCTGATCTGCATCATCTCAAGGTATCACTCGATCAAACAGAATCTGTTGCGCTTCTGAAGAAGTGGTCCGACAAACCAGACAAGAATGGATGGACGTCTTTGGAGGACAGCATCTTTGAAAACATCACAAATCCATACCTTGAGGGCTGAGAAGACAACAATGTTCAGTGGCACTCTTTCAGCCCGCCTTCCTTTCCGTAGTCGTCGTTTAGCTTGGTGGAATCTGAGCAGCATCATTGAGCCCTTGCCCTTTCAAACCTTATGGTGATGTCAAGATAATGGTTCGAAGGAACCACTTCGCTCTCGTAATCGCTTCGAAAAGTCTTGGGCCTACGTGTGAGAACTGCGACAAGGGGAAGCTCATTCCTAGGAGAGTTCGGGAAGCCGACAGCAGCTAAATCCATTATGGTCTCATCGCCTCCGGTGACAGGGCCATGCGCAGCGCAGTCAAGAGAGATATCCTCTGTTTCGAGATGGGAGGCGGCATATCGGATTATGCAGACTCCCACAAGAATGATGCCTGGCAGCACTTGGTTCTGGATCAATCTCTGCTGGCGGAGATTTGAACATTCAATAATTTTAAAATGTCGTGGGTTCACCTGGTCTCTTGAAAAAATCATAGTGTCTTGTTCTCACTGCGGTACTGTAAGTTATCAGTGTTTCTAGGATTTGCGGAGGCAGACCGGCGACGAGGAATTGTGATCCAAGCTCGATCTTTACCATGCTTTACCCTTGATGGCGGAAAGTTCTAGAAGGAGATTTGCTTTGAGACCCATGTTTGTCCCCATTGCATCGACTTAGATTAGAAGCGTGTCAAACTGTGCAGCTTGGATGAACCTAGCATACGGGAGCTTCCCGTCTGGCTGGAGTGGGGAAATTGCCCACGATAGCCCACTATGGTGCCAAACCTGAAGTTCCCCAGCATGAGGATAACCAAGATATGCTTCGGGGTGGGCGCAGCAATGAGGCAATTGCCCAGAAGGTCGGCTGTCACATTACTACCAAACAAAGGTGTTAGTTTGGCATTTCGCCCTCCATTGTATCCGCGCTACTACACCGGCGCTATTGGGGCTTTCTGTGGTGATCGCATAATTTCACCCTGCTCAACCTGTCCTTCCAACGCCCATGTCATTAGGATTCTCAATCCTAGCGCGCCTATTTCATTCTCAGGTTCCGCAGCCTGCCCTTCGCTTATCTGCGCTACCTTTGGCTCCGGCGCATATGTCCTTGGCATGGTGCTCTTCCTCTTCCGACCACCTTTTGTCACACGGCAAGGACCACCAGGACCCGTCAAGACCTGTCAAGCCATATGTCTCAGCCTCGAATCAGCTATTGGTCGGCAACTATCACAGCCTCTGCAATGAAGCCTAGGATCGGAGCCCCAACGAGAGGGGTAATGGAAAATCTCTGCAAAAAACCTGTGTATAAATAGAATGGCAGGAGCGAGGTTACATTGGGGATCAGAAAAAGGAAACATAGATTCCTTGAGACCCAAAGAGAATTAATAGTTGAATATGAACCCTGTTCCAAGCCCTTGAGACCAAGCCCTTGTCACACCTTTTTTCTTGCTCAAGGGAGTTCCTTTTGACTTGGAGCTATAATCGGCTTTCTTGGCCTCTTTCGCAGCACGCTTCGCTCCTGCCTTCTTAAGGTCCTTATTGGAAAGCTTTGCCTTTCCGAACACGTATTGGCAAGGACAATTTAAGTGTAAGGGAAGGCGGAGCTTGAGAAGTTAAGCCGTGACCCTCGAAACTCTAAATATTCTCTGCAACACGCTGATTGGTCCGTAGAGACTCTGCAAGCTTCTAATCGGTCAAACCTTAATCGAGGCATCAACCACAACGTATTCGCACGAAAATTGACTGTGTGGCTTGCGTACTGCAATAGTGAACATGGTTACTAACGACCACTATATCCAAATACGAATACGAGGCTTACATAACATACTGAAAGGAAAACCGCCGGAGGCAGCGTGCCACAGGCGAAAAGGGGGGTCCCAGGGGGTCTCCCCCTGGAAATATAAGCATCTACATAGTAGATACGAAAGGAAAGCCGCCGCAGCCAGCCAGCCAGCCAGCCAGCCAGCCAGCCAGCCGCAGCCGACAGCTAGCCGCAGGCGAAAGGGGGGTCCCAGGGGGTTTCCCCCTGGGAATATCACGTACTACTGTATGTATACGTAGTACTTAAATCGAAGTGCCTTAGCACTTTGATTTACAACGTATTAAAATGGAGCTTCGCCGGCAAAGCTTTCTATTTTAGTGACGACTTCGTTGGCACTACCGGGTATTTTAACTCATCACCCTCGCGGTCTCTAGTATCTCTGACTTAGTTGATCGGCGAACTTTGGCTTCGTTGTTCATCTAGGCTAAGAATTGATTATGGTCATAAAGAAGGGCACGCTCGGCAAAGGATAATTAGGAAGCATTAGCAAGCTTCTATAGGTGCCTTTGTAAACGTTGTTGCTAAAATAGCTACATTATTTATATATCCTATAGTGGCGGTATTTTATTGCGTTCGTTAATGAAGTTGGTGTTATAAAAAGGTATAAAATAAAAAAAGTAATAAACCTTATAAAATATTTATTAAGATATTATATTATATTATAATAACTTTATTATATATATAAAGTAATAATATTATAAATAAATAATAAAAATTTAAACATTTAATAACTTTTGTTTTTTTAGCTTAACTATTAAATAATTATAACTTGTTAACATGTTTAAACATATTTAAAAATATTAAATACATTTTAACGTCATGTTTTTATTATTATATACGCTTTAATATAAGTAATAAACAAAAACTTTTAAAGTCTTAGTTTTGTTAGATTAGTTCAATAAAATCTTTGCAATATTTCTTGGAACTAGTTATAGCTAAGGGAGCGTCCTGCACCATAACCGCGGAGATGCAAATGAGCTAAATAGCGAATACCAATAGCGCTGTTAGGAATCGAACCCAACTCACTATTTAGCTCAGACGGTAAGTGATGCTAGACAGCGATTTACATGCAGCTTACATTATACCAGGGTCTTGCATCAGAAGTGCTGTTTTAGGCAGACCTTTCACTTAGGCAGCTATGGGAAGGCAAAAGATGCCTCGCAAGGTTGTTTACTCCACCCCTGTAGTAAAACACCCCGTCCCCGTGCCGACTTAGATCTTTCGCTCTTTCGCTCTATCAAAGATTTAGACATTCCAAAAGCGACGGCTCAATAGCATATGATGGCTTCGCAGACATATCACCCATTAACTCCTGAGACCCGAGAAATACGGCTCTTCTCGCTGGAACCAGGGAGTTCCTCCGACGATATCCATATCCGGCTCCACCACCATTGTCTTTCGACAGAACCACGACCAAGATATGAGGCATTATCTTATGTCTGGGGCTCAAGCCAACATCACAATCCTATACACATCCGTCAACAGAGTGGGCAGACTCAGCAGCTGCTTATCACCCAAAACCTGTTCGTCGCCTTGACGCAACTAAGACATGAGCGAAGCACAAGAGACCTCTGGGTTGATGCTATTTGCATCGACCAGAATAATTTCATTGAACGCAGTCACCAAGTCGCAATGATGGGCGACATTTATCGCTGCGCAACTCGAGTAGTTGCCTGGCTCGGCTTGGAGGACAATGACAGTACATACGCATTACAGTTCATGAGTGAACTTTCATCTCAGATAACAGTGAATTGGTTGACGAACAACGTGGAGTTTTCGGCTACGTGCAAGACCAATATTTCAGTGGGTGGACTTCGGCAGCTCCTCATGAGCCGCAGACAATGCGAAGGCGTCTACCATGTGCTAATGCGACCTTGGTTTGAGAGGTTGTGGATAATACAAGAAATAGCCCTGGGAAGCAAGAATGCAATACTTTTATGCGGCGAAGCCTCAATCCCTTGGATGGATTTTGTTGATGCTTTTCTTTGCATCTACTGTCGAGTGAACAGGGAAAACTTTGCCGACGTGTTCCCCCAGTTCCTTGCGCGTGGCTCCTTAGTTTATAAACTGGCCATAATGCAAAATTATGGGTCCCTCGAGCATAGTCGAACCCAACTAGCTCAGTCAAGATGTGGCGACCCAAGAGACAAGATTTATGGAATACTCAACATACTATCTCGCAAGGACCGGGAAATCGGCATCTACCCTGACTATTCTAAAGGTGTCAGCGATATCTTTCAAAACACAGCATCTCGGTGGATCAAGCACCACAGGCAACTCAATATACTAAATTCGTGTGAAATGACCCCATCACCTACCAATATTCCCAGCTGGGTACCTGATTGGTCAACGCCATTAACGTTTCAACCACTCTGGAGGCGGGCCGACAAATACTGGTTAGAGGACGACCTTTTGATATTCTCTTTTCCGACTAGTAGAACACTCCGTGTATTTGGTGTGGCTTGTGGGACTATCAATGGACGTTATGATTTCACGGGGCTAAGGCCAGGCATGGATATGCGCACATTTCGCGATGAACTCAGGAAAATACTTTCTTTCGGTCTCCGAGTTGCTTCGGGCGAGCATTATCAGACCGGTGAGACCATGAAGGAGGCAATTTGCCGCACAATCGTTGTTAACGAATTTTCCGAAGCACATTGTCCACCAAAAAAGGCTCTTCGCCGTTATCAAGATTGCTTTCGTGCTATAGAAGAATTAAGCGAAGACGCGGGCTCAAGCTTTACCCAACTTTACTCCGATCTTGTTTTTCAGTTTTCCCGGGGCCGATGTTTTTTTACAACAGAAGAAGGCTATATCGGCATGGTTGGGTCATCGGCTCAGATAGGAGACATCGTCTGCGATATTCTTAGATGCGACAGACCCTTACTGCTACGCCCTATAGCCGAGGGGCCGAATATATGCTATAAACTGGTGGGCGAATGCTATATCCACGGCCTAATGGGGCATGAAGCAATGTTCGGAGAGGTCCCAGCAAATTACCAGCAACTCTTTTACTACGATGAGGACGAAAAAGATGACAGGATTGGATATTTGAACCGCATTAGTGAAGAAATTGAAAAAGAGGATCCAAGACCAAGACGGCAGGAAGTGAGGAGAATGACAATGTCATTGCGCGGCACCACGGGTATTTCAGAGCTGGGTGAAGAACATGGCTTAAAGGTGTGGAGAGATATAGGCGTTAATATAACGCCGTTGAATATCGTTTAAGCTTATACCTAAGCCTACGCCATAACCTACGCAAACTTCAAGGCGGGTAGGCCTGCGAGGCCGGAGGTTTTCTGCCCTCCCACTTTCACAGACCACACAGACTACACGCCATACAAACCAAACAGGCTATAGGCCACACAGACTATATAAACCACGCAGACTACACCACTGGGGAGTATATAAGGCCGCAGCCTCCCCCCTCCCCCCTTTTCCCACCCGCGCCGCTTCGCGCCCGTCCGCTCACAGGTTCGCTTCCGGTTGCTCGCAGTTACGGCTATCTGCCCTAGTAGCTAGGGTGTGTGCCATACGGGTCTATGTTTAAGTGCTGTGTGTGTGGCTCAGAGGTGGCTAGAGCCTATGGCTTGACCAAGGGCTAGGTCCCACCCCACACACTACATTTACCTGTATATTAGACCTCGACTTCGTACATTGTTTCCTTCGTGGATTCCTTCCTTCCGTAGCGTAATATTAACATGTGTTTCCAGATCTACTGCACAGTACAGCAAATGCGCCACCGTAACACTCGCTCCCGGTAAAGGAGGGGGGAGGCTACGGTCGTAAGTAGCTAAGTAAGTAGCTAGGCAAGTTGCTTAGACGCCCTTACTAAAAATTGGTAATGGCCCATTAACAGCCAATTCAAACCACTTAGGTTAACCAAGTATATAATTATTATATGTTAGTTTGTTTATGTTTTATATTATGTTATATAATAACGCTAACTAAGCTTATTATTTACTTTTTAAAGTTTAAACACCTTTTTTTTATAACATATAATAATTATAAACAATAATTATATTATATAAAAAAGCAGCTAAAATACTTATATACTTAAAATGTTTATAAAATACATTAAATAAGTTGTTGTTAATTGTTTTAATAAGTTATTTATTATAATTATAAGTTTGTTTTTGGTTTTTTTTAATTTAATATTTAAAGGAGCGTTTTTAGCTATATTATATACTTTTTTATTAAATAAATACCTTTATACTATTTATTTATTTAAAGTATATTATAAAGTAAAACAAATTATTACCTATATAGTTATTATTATTAAAATAAACTTTTTAATTAGCTAAAACTTTTAATTAATAAGTAAACTTACTAAAAACTTTTACAATGTTTGTTAACTAGCAAAACTTTAACTTTAAACATTTTATATTATTATATAAACGTATACGTTAAATAGCATTAAAAACAGCAGTTATTTTTAAAGATAGTTATTTAGCCTATAATTTCTTGCTTTTTAATAATTTAGCGGACTAAATAATATTATAAATATTATTTATTTATTACTTTTATTACTAAAAACTTAAAAATATACGTTTTAAATATATTAATAGTTTTATTAACTTTTGTTTTACTTTTTACATGTTATATTTTATTAAATATATAATAGTAAAACAAGTTATAACTAATAATATGTTTAATAAAACTATAAATAATTTAAGTATATATAATATTAACGTAAAAAATAATTTTAACGTAAAAAACAACATTAGCGTAAAAATAATATTAACGTAAAAACAACGTTAATTTTATTAATAACTATTAAATGTTAAATAGCTTGTTTAAGCAGTTTTAAAAACATAAT
Organism: Xylaria acuta; assembly: GCA_022495125.1. Classification (NCBI taxonomy): domain Eukaryota; kingdom Fungi; phylum Ascomycota; class Sordariomycetes; order Xylariales; family Xylariaceae; genus Xylaria; species Xylaria acuta. The sequence goes on along the minus strand of MU383148.1, from coordinate 6,941 downwards.
AAGTTTAACGATATTAAAAATATATTGCTTGTTATATAGCATAAAAACTTTAAACAAAAAAAAAAGTAATAACTAAAGCGGCATTTAAAGTAACGCTAAAATTTTAAAAAAAAACTATATTAATGTTTAAAGTTTAAGTTTTTGTTAAATTTTAATATAAACAATATTTTAAAAATTTATAATATTAAAATAAAACGTAGATTAACTACTAGTTATTAGCTATAAACTAATGCTAACAAACGTTAACTATATAAATTAAAAAAAAAAGCTATATAAATAATAAAATCGCAATAAAAATATGTTAAATCTTTAATGTTATAGCTTAACAATAAAAAATAGTGTTTAAAACTAAGTAAAAACGTAAAATAATTTATATATAATAATTTATATATAAAAACTAATAGTTAATTATATACATAAATATATAAATATAAGCTATAAATATAAAAAAACCTTTTTAAGTTTTTTATTATAAAAAATAACTTTATAAGCTTATTAAACAATATAATATAATTAAAAGCACGTAAAAACGAGTAAAAACGTTTTAACGTAAAGTATATATAACAATAACAACAATAGTACGTAAAAAAAAAGCTATTAATATATAAATAAAGAATTTATTTGTTAATATATTGATTAAACGCGCTAAAAAAATTTATATTAAACGCGTTTACTAGTACTTTTTAAAAATGTTTTATTTTTAACAACAAAAACGAGCTTATAACTCTATATAAACTGTTTAATAAATTTATTAAGCTTATATTTTAGTTAATGAAAAAAAAAAGCAGCTAACAAAGCATTTAAACGCTTTTTAAAAAACTAACTACTTTAAAAAACTTATTATTAAATAATTAAACTTAAACATGTTAATTATTTACTATAATTTTAATAAAGCTTTATAAAAAGTTTTATAAAAAGTAAGCGCGTTAATAAACGTTATATAAACGTAAAAAATAAAAGCAATAAAAGTTAAAAAAGCTTTTATAATAAAACATAATAAAATTTTTTTAATATAATTTAAAATTTTCGATATATTGTTATTAAAATATAAACTAATAACAATTAATATAGTATTAAATATAATATTTTAAAAAACTAAAGCAATAGTAGCTAAAAAGCTTTTTAAAAAAGTTAATAAACGTAGCTAATTAAAGCTGCTTTTAAAATAACTATAAAGCTATAATATAAAAAAATCGTTATAATAGCTAAAAAAATCTTTATAATATATTTAAAAAAAGGTTTACGTTAATAAAGCTTTTATAACAACTTTAATAAATATTTATTTAAAGTTTACTAACTATAAATAAATATATTTAAAAAATTTAAAAGTTTATTATAACGTAATTTTATTTTATATAAATATATTATAAACAACTTAAAAGCTTTATATTAATAAAATATTATAAAAAACGTAGCTGTTTATTTATAAGCTATTATAAAACTTTTAAATATAAAAAAAGTAAAAATACTTGTTTATAAAAACTATAAAAGCTACTTTTAAATATATTAACTATAGCAAGCGCTATAAAATATAAAAAAAAAGGCACGTAAAAGCTATTTATAATACTTGCTTACGCAAGTTTTAAAATAATAATAAAACTATTATGAGTATTTAATAGGTAAATATAAAGCTACCAGTAAAAATATAAATAATTGTTTTTAAAAAGCTCGATAAAAACGGGTTGTTTATTAAATAAAACGTTTAAAATAAATACTAGTATACATTAAATTATTCATTTATTTATAATCGAAGTAGTTTATTAAAATATAAAATGTCTTTTTAACAAAACGTTATAAAAACGTTTAAAAAATAAAAGTTAACAAAAAAAACATACTATATTACTTTAAAAACAACTATTATATAATATATAAAAAAACTGCTTTATATATTAATAAATATATAATATTAAAAATAATATTTAAAAACTAAAAAAAACTAAGTAAACGTATAAATAAATATAAAGAAAAACGTAGCTATAATTTAAATTATATATTTATTAAACTTAATAAATATAATATAAATAAGCTTTATTTAAAAGCTTTTTAAAAAAACTATAACTTAGTAAATAGTTATTTATTAAAACTTTTAACGTTTATAATATGTTAAAGCTTACTATTAACTACTTTAACAAATAAACTAACTAAAATAAAAAAAAATAAAAATTTTTACAATTAATTTAACGTAAGCTTTAAAAAGTTTAATAACTATTTATTAAAAAAATTAAAATTAAAAAAATTAAAATTATCGAACGTTTAAAATTATAATAAATTTAACAAGTTTATTAAAAAGCTGTTTATATATAATAAAAAAAATAAAACTAGCTTAAAATAAATAAAATAAAAGCGTTAACTAAAACTAAAAAAACTAATTATATTAAAAAATATTATAATTAATAAAAAAAGCTTAATTAAGCTTTTAATATATTAATAAAACAGTTTAAGTTATAAATGAGTGGTTTATGCGTGGCTTAACCAGTGGTTACTGTTAGATTTATGATGTGTGATAGAGCGTGTGCTTGCTGTGTGTATTGCTCGCGCTACTGTGTTTCTATAAAACTTTTATTGTACAGAGAGTTTCATGTGGAGCTTATGAGCCACCTACTCCAGCCACCACACTACGCCACTTAGCTTATATAATCAATTGAGCGATCTCCTCAATAGTGCGGGAGAAGCGCGTAGTGCGCTGCCAAATCTAACAGTTACACCATGCACTAGCCACTACACTTACACCCCACTACAGCCCCACTAGGGCAGCCCTACCCCACACACATTACACATATACTTAGGTGGATTTTATACAGCTAGTTTTTGTTCCTTTTTTTCTTTTCTCTTTATCTGTAAATTTTTTATACAATATAGTATATATTATAAAAGCTTTGTTTTTAAAAGTATGTTAAATATAATATAAAACAAGTTTTATAATTTAACTTATAATATTATTATTTTATTAAGTAAGTTTTTTATAAACTATTTACTATAAAGCTATTTTTTTTGTTAAAGGTTTATTTAAACTATTTTATAATATAACGTTTTATAGTTAATAATTTATAAATATATTTATAAAATTATTTAAACAACTAGCTTTAAACAGTTAACTAATAGCTATTAAATAATATAATTTTAGCTTTAAACGTTTTAAATAATTTATAACTTACTATATATATTACGATTTAATAATTAATAGTTAAAACTTATTATAAAAAAACTACTATGTTTTAAATAAAATAAAAAGCTATTTTTTAACAGCTATTTTTATTGTTAGTTTTTTTTAGTTTGTTTTTTAGTTTTTTATGGTTTTTACGTATTTAATTTTTTTTTTTAGTTAACAGCAAAAATAAAAGCTTAAATAGTTAAATTATAGCTTAAACATAGTTTAAAAATAAAAAATATTATATTTTTAATACTTTAAACCTTTGTTTTTTTAATATAGCTAAAATATAATTTTAAAAAGTAGCTTTTTTAACGTTAATGCGCGCGTTATTCGTTTATAACAATTAAGCTAATTATTTTAAAAAATTTTATGTTTAAAATAAAAATTAAAAACTTAAATTAGCTAGTTTAAAAAGTAAACTGTATAAAAAAGGTTTTTACTTTAATAAAAAAGCTATATAAACATAACATAATTATTTAGCTACGTTTTATAGTTTAATTAATATTTTATAGCTATATTTAAACTAGTAATAAACAATATAATTTTTGCTCGATTAAGCTATAATTTTTTTTTAGCGTAAAATAATGCCGTTTTATATAAAAGTATATATTTTAAAGCTGCTTGTTTATTATTTTAATATAGTTTAATTAAACATTAATTTGTTTTTTATATTTTATTAAGCTTTTATAATATAGTTTATATATATTTAAACAGTTTAAAAGCAGTATTATTTTAATAAAAATTATATTTTATATTTTAAATAATAATATTTTTTAAATTTTATAACTTAAAACTTTTTATATATAAAAAAGTTAAGCTTGTTAGTTTTTAATAGTTTTACTAATACCTTAAAATTTACCGACGATTTTTAAAGATTAAATATTAAAGTTTTTATAGTTTACTAGCCTATAAACAGCTTATAAACGTTATTTTATAAAATAGCCCTTTAAATTTATAATAATAATATATAGCTTAGTTTTTAAGTAGCTTATAAATAGTTTATAAGTTGTTTATAAACAAAATAATTGTTATTTTATTAATAAAACTAAGCTAAATAAAAAACGTAATAATATATAATAGTTTAGCTAAATAACTATTATCATAATATTATTAATTACTACATAACAAAAAAAAAGAAATAACTATAAAAAATTAACGACTAAACGGCTATATATATATTAGTTACAAGCAACCTATACAAGGGTCCTTTAGCCCTAAAACCTTTAAATCTAGTTTTAGTAGCTAGCGATTCCTAATCGCTAACAAGGACCACTATAACTATTCGACAATAATCCAATACTTAGCGTAGGTTTTAACGGAAAATATTGTGTACTAACGTCTTATACGCACTTACTACCCTTTACTTTACGTAAAATACTACCCTTTTTTTTTTTTTTTTTATAATTTTACGCATATAACTATTTAACTTTATTTAAACAAACAAAAATAATAAATAAAAAACGTTTTTTTACGTTTTATACGCTTTTTTATATTTAAAAAACTTTTTTTATGTTTTATATTTTTTTTATATTATATATTTTTAGTACTTATATTATATTTATTTATTTTTAATTTTTAAATAAAACTTTTATAACGAAATTATTTTATTTTATAGTATATGTTTAAACCTAAATAGTTTAATAAATAAAAGCAAGTTTTAAATAAATAAATAGTTAAAACTTATATTAAAATTTATAAGTTTTTTTAAAACTTAAAAAACTTTATTATTTTTTAAATATAGGGTATATAGCCCGCGTTAAAGGATAAACTTTAAAAAATAAAAAAATAGTATTTATATTTATTTACGCTATAGCTAACTGTAAAATAACGAACTAAATTATTATTAACTTTATTATTATATTTTATTTATTAAAAAGTTAATAAATAAGTGTTCGATTAAACTTTTATATAAGTATAATTTATTTATGTTATATTAGTTTTGTAAAATATTTAGCGTAATATATAAACTAAGCGTTAAATATACTATAACAAACAAGTAGTTTTAGTATTTTTTATATTTATATTTTTATAATTTTATATTTTTGCTATACTATTATTAAAAAAACTGTTATTTATTAGTTAAAATATAAAACTAAAAGTACTACAATAGTTTAATAAAATATTATTTATATTTTTTTTAGCTGAAGTAAAACTTTTACTTTTATAATAAAAATACGTTAAAAAGTTAACTTAATATCGGCTTATAATTAAAAGAATTTAAACAATAAACAAATTTTAAATAAATATATATATTTAAATAGTAGATTATTAAAACGTTATAAGCTTTACGTTTATAATAACTTAAACTAGTATAATATTAATGTTATAAAAAGCTACTTAAATATTTAATTTATTTGCTAGCTAGTAAATATAAGTATATATTTTATTAGCTAATTAAAAGATATAAATATTAACGCTACTAGTTAATTAAAGAACTTAAATAGCAGCAATAGCGGACAATAGTAATGTTTTACCCTATTTATTAAGGATGGGAAATATTATAGCGGCAATGTTATAAAATAAAAGTGTCCGGAAATTTTTTTAAAAATTCGGAGAATTTATTAACGTTATAAAGGAATCCGGCTTTAAAAGAGGATTAATTTAGTAGAAGTTATTTAACGTTGGTTTTTTTAACTTATATATTTAAGAGTCCTTCGGATTTAAAGACTACGTTTAGGTAGAAGTAAATATACGCTAGAAAAATATAACGTATAAACTAGCAAAGGGATAATATAACTTTCTAAAGGTAAGAAAATATAGGTAGACTTAGTATAAGGATAATAAAACTAACGAATAAAAACAAAGTTTTATAAAGTTGGTTTAAAAAATAAACAAGTATTAGATAATATATTTAATTTAATGTATAAAGAAAAAAAGCTAAAATAAATACGTAAACTAACGTTTTTTGGCTGTTTTGTTTTTGTTATTTAAAAAACAACGTAAAAAAAACATAAAAGTAAAATTGTTATAAATTTATAAGTATTAAACTTACTAGTAATATTAAATATATAGTTTATGTTAACTTAAAAAAATATAATTGGAAATATTTAAAAAAAAGCTATTTTAATAATATTTAACGCTATATTTTTTTTTATTAACTTTTAATATATTTTAAATATAAAAATAAAATAATTATTATATTATTAAAAAAACTAAAAGTTTTTAACGTTATATTAATAAAATTTAAAAATAGTTTTATTTTTAAAGAAAGGTTTATAAATTTTAAATTTAAAAAACTTTTAATTATTTTATAAAATATATATAAACAATATTATAGTATATAACAACTTAAAAAAAAATATTTAAAAAATATTTTATAGTTATTTATTAGTTAACTTGTTTAAACTAAAAATTAATAAATAAAGTATATATATTATAAAAAATAAAGTTAAAGCTATAAAAAAAATTAAATTTTTAAAAATATTAAATAAACTAAAAACTTATATTAAAATAATAATATAGCTATAAAAGTATATTTTTTAGTTTTAGCAAAAAATAAACCTTTTATAGCAAAAAAAAACAAATATATTTAAAAAAGTATAAAATATAAATAACTTACTAAAGCTAAACGTAATAGCAAAAAAAAAATAAACAAACTATTAAAAATTTAAGCTAACGGAAAAAAAAAAACAAAGCTTTAATATTTTATAATATAACTTTATATAAAAATTATATTTAGTTTATTAAAACTATATAAAGTAAATTTTCTTTAAAATAAACGTATTAATAAAATAAAGCTATAGTGTAATAGTTTTTTATTTAATAACTAAATAAAACGGAAGTTTAATTT
>MU383147.1:130498-264848 GCA_022495125.1 Xylaria acuta | reverse complement strand
AAAGTTAACAATAAAGCTTTTTTAATAGTTTAATTATTTTAACTATTATAACTAGTTATTAGTTATAACTAACATTATATTATTATAAATAATTTTAAAAGTTTTATAACTTTTTTAATAAATTAAATATATATATATATATATATTTATTTTTATATTTTTAAAAACATTGTTTATAGTATAAATATATAAAAAAAGCTTTTTATTTAAATATTTGTTTATTAAGTTTATTTTATTAACGTTGTTTTTTTTAAATATTTTCTTTAAATAAAAGTTTATTTTATTTAAGGTTATTTTTTTTTTAAATTATTTTTAGTTAAGTTTAAAAACTTAACTTTAGCTATAATAATAACAACTTATATTTTACCCTTAATAGTTGCTTTATTTTTTAAACAATAGTTTTAAATAATATATTTTTATTAATAATAATTAAAATATTTGCTTTTTAATATTAATTTTTACATTTTATTAAAAATAAGCTTAAAATATTAAGTTTTTTTAAAATAAAAAATATATTTATATTATTATAAAAAAATATTCATATATTATTATAACTATTTTTAAAAAAAATCTACTTTTTATATATATTTTTTTATAAATAATATTATATTTTTAATTGTTAATATAAAAACTATCCATTATTTATATATAATATTTAATAAATTTATTAAAAATCATAAATTTTTAAAAGTATAAATAACTTATTTTTAAAAAATTCTTTTTATTTATTTTTATTAAAATATATTTTATTTATAAGTTTAATAACTTTAGCTTTAAACTTAAAAAATTGTTTAAGCTTATACGTTTTAAACTTTAGTTTATGTTATTTAACTTTTACTTTTTTTAATATATTTATATTAAAATAGTTTTTTTTTTTAAATATTAAAGCAATTTATTAAAAATTATTAATACGTTAAAATATATATTAACAAAATAAAGCCCTAGTTATTTAATAATTTTATTATTTAAATATAATTTAATATTTAATATTTTTATTTTATTTTAAACAAACTAATCCTTGTTAATTAATAATTAGTTTTTTATTTTTTAAAGCTAAATTTTAAATTTAATATTCTTTTTTTTTATAAAAATAAATACGGTTATTTTTACAAACTTATAAGTTTTACCTTTAATATAAATTAAGCTAAAAATATTATTTTAATAATTTAAAAAGTTTACTATATATTAATTAAACTTTTTTAGTTATTTTTATATATAGTTATAATTTTTAATTATATTTTTAAATTTTTTTAAAAGTTTATTAATAATAAACTAATTATTTAAATAAAAACTTTTTAGTTTAGTTTTAATAATAATATTAATTAATACTTTATTTTTACTATTATAACCTTTTTAAAAATTTTAGCTTATTTAATAAAAAAATTAACTTAACTATTAATATATATACATAAAAAATTAAGTTTATAATATATTAACAATAAGCTATTATAAGCAAAAATTTAGCTTTAAACTTTTAAAATATAGCTTTAATAATTTTATTATAATAATATTAAATCTTTATTTACTTATAAGTTTATTAGTTTTAAAAAATGTTTACTTATTATTTTTAATAATAAATAACAATAAAAAATAACTTTTTTTTATAAATATAATAGTATAATTTTTTATAAAAATATTTATAGTTATAAAAAAAATTTTGTTATTTTTTTAAACTTTATAGCTTTAAAGTTAAAAAATTTAATTTAATTTTAAAATATACACATAAAATTAACTAAAGTTAATTTTTTATTTTTATTATAGCTTTTTATAATAATATTATTATAATATAGTTTTTTTAGTTTAAAAATAAGTTATTATTTTAGTTTTATATTGTTATTAAAAATTTAATCTTTATATATTTTAAAAATTTAAAAATTAACCAAGTTAAAATATATTTATTTATAAGCTTTTGTTTTATTTTTAGCACGTTTTTCTTTTAAATTAAAACATTTTAACGTTTACTTTTATTAATATAATTTTTTTATATTAAAAAAAATATTAAAAAGTAGTCCTAATACTTTATTAAATTAATAAATAATTTATAAATTATTATATTAGTTATATTATTAAAAACAAAGCTTTTATAATATATAACATATTATATAAAAAATCTACATATAAAAAAAACAAAAAACAAAAACTCGCTATATAAAATCCACTTAAGTATATATATAACATATAAGGTAAAGCTGCCCTAGTAGGGCTATAAATGCAGTAGCTAATATATAAACGCAACCATTAGTCGAGCTATATAGGCCATTAATCTATAACTTTACCTAGTATTAAAAACTAATATTTTACTTAAAAAAAGAAAAAAAAAAAGAAAGTTTAAAATATAAGTCGGCGTAGCTAAATATATATATATTTATATGTAAGCAAAAGTATTTACTATAGCTTTAATAAATATAATTGTGTTATTAAATAAAGCTATAGCTATAGCTATTAGCCCTACTTATACACTAAGCTATACACCCTAGCTATATAAACCGGTGTAAGTTTATTATATATAGTTTATATATTTATAAACAATATAATTATAAATAGTTTTATAAAAGCTTTAAGCTAAAATATATAAAATAGATTTTTTAATTAATTAAAGCTTATAAATATTTAAAAGTATTATAATAATAAAAAATTAATAAATATAAATAATAAAAGCTTAAAAGCTTTAAAAAGTTATTAAAAAAGTAAATTTAGTTATTTAAGGTTAAAACCTTTTAAATAAAGCTTTTTAAAGCTTTAAAGTTTTAAAGCTTAAAATTTATCGATTTTAATTAAATTAAAGCTTAAAGTAATAATTATATATAATTATTACTTTTAAAGCTAGCTTATTTAATTATTATTTATTAAAGACTTTATATTTTTAGTTAATTTAAATTTATTTAACAACAATAAACTTTAATAATATAATAATAATATTTATAAAGTTTATTATTAACTATATTTTTTAAGATTTTTTAATATTAATTTATATAAAAAGCTTTATTTATATAAACTTTTTTTATTTTTAAAAAATATATTAAAATTAAAAGCTTAAAATAACTAGCTTTATTAAATAAATTATTTATTTATACTAAGATTTATATAACATATTATATAATTAATTAAAACAATTAATTAAAAATTGCTTAAATTTAACAATTTAGCTTTATATATCGCTGTCACGGTAGTGGTTCTAGTGGTGGTTAGGTCTTACAAGTCCTAGATAAACGCCACCTACTATGTGTTAGATTTAGCAGCGCACTACGCGCTTGTTATGCACTATTAAGGAGATCGCTCAATTAATTATATAAGCTAAGTGGCGTAGTGTGGTAGCTGGAGTAGGTGGCTTATAAGCTCTATATAAAAATCTCTGTATAATAAAAGCCTTATAGAAACATAGTAGCGCGAGCAATAAACACACAAGCGAGACGCTTAATCATACATCATAAATTTAACACCGTGCACACATAAGCCCACTTAAAATGCCAAGCTTTTGCCTTGGTTATTTTACATCTTTTTTATAAAGGTTAGCTTAATTAAATGTAAGCTTTTAAATGTTAATTATAACAATAGCTTTAACTTTTAACTTTATATAAAAAACAGTTTTTTAAAAAAAATTAAACAAAAAAAAAATGGCTATATAACTAAAGCTATATAATAAATTAATAATATTATTATTAAATAAAAAATAAAAAAAAATTATATAATAATAATAAAAAATTGTTAAAATGTTTAAATAGTTAAAATATTTATAAAATATATTAACATATAAAAATTTAAATAATATAAAAAAATTAACAAATAATTTAATTAAAATAATCAATTAAAAATCGCTTAAATTTAACATTAAAGGTTAGCGGTTTAAATAGGCTTGCTAAATCGCACGTTAAACATTCTTACCTCAAGCCAGATATGCTTCTTCTAGATTGTAGTTATTTCTAAAGTATCCAATAAGTATAGCATAAGAAGCCGTATTCCACCACCACACACCTACGTCCTTTGTGTTCGTCACCGGCTATGATAGCACTCTCAGCCCTTACTTCTGCATAGCCCCGGTCCCGAGCCATTTATTGCGATAAATTGAACTGCAGCCTTAACAAGTTCGGGTTGTTTGACTATATCTTGGAGGTAGAACGATCCGAACACGCCGTGATTGATGGTGAATTCCTATCCCCGGGCATCCGAAAAAAAGGACCGTAGGCCGCGCCGAATCGCACCCCACCAGACCCTCTCTGAATACTTTTACCTCCTGATGCACCTACATTTACCCCAACTATGCGGCGCGTTTAAGGTTCTTCGCTGCAACCGACGCAACGTGTTTATCATGTAGCGCCTCCACTGCAGGAATGATGAGACTCTCGATCTCCATCTCCGGTTCGCCCTCGGGTAGGCTAGCCGGGTCCATAGGCTCGTTGCTGACATTCTCTTCCGAAACCTTGCTACCTCCCTCCCGTTCCGCAACGCCAATCAGATCTTCAACCCCACTACCACTCAGCGTCTTCTTGCGACGAGCGATAGGGACACGGATCCACTGATCTTCGCGGCCGGGGCTGACGAATACGACCTCCCACTTGCGGGTGGTGAGTAGGTTGCCGATGACGAGGTGGTGCTGATATCGATTAAGCGAGTACTTGGCCTTGTGGACGAGAATAGCCGGGTCTGTCTCGAGCTTGAAAGACACGATCATCCCTTCAGGCGCCCAGCCATCGACGAGGTTCTTCAGGAACTTGGGGACTGGGTCCAAGTCTACGATCAGCCTCTTGCTGCGTGGCACCGCCGGCGACGAGTCAAAGTTATCGAACGCCTCGTCCTCTTCGTTCTCCTTTTGCTGCTCTCGCTTCTCTGTCGTAATCGTCGTCGGCCCCTGCTGTTGCCTTTGCGGCTGTAACTTATCTGTCGCGTTCGTGCTCTGGATCTTGTGCTCGGACATGCGCTCTGGTGGGACGAAAAAGTCGCTCACGGCAGCTGCGAGGTACAGGAGCCCATTTGGACCCAGCGGGCGCATAAGCTGCGCTACCGCTCGTAGCTCATGTAGATAATCTGTAATGGTGACGAAGGGTAGCATAAGTAGCAGATTCTGACGCTTGGCGGCATTGTACTTGCGCAAAACGCGCAACATCTTCTGTTGATGCGCCGGGTTGGCCACGACGCTCCCACCTTCGGCTTCATACAAAAAGTCCAGAAAACAGTCCGTCGAGTGACTATAGTGTCGGCTGTACGGCAGTAGACTGAACTGGCGGTGCAGGAATATGACGGCATACCCGGACTCCAGGAAATACTCTGCCGACGTGGCACCGCGTGTACCGGCACTGAAATTGTCGATGAAGCGCACTGTCTGCCTCTCCAACGGGACGGTTGTGCCACCCGAAGTTATAAGCACGACACGCCGGTTTGTAGCGGCATGCTGATTGATGAACTCCTCTGCGGCGGCAACGTGCTGGGGTAGCGCCTTGGGAGGTGGGTTGGAGCTGAAGTAAGCATTCTCGACCTGGTAGGACGAGGCTGATGAGTGGGTTGAGTCGCTAGCCATGCTGTCTTGTGATGACGAAGACGAGACGGACGACGATGGTGAAGCAGGCCGGTTTTCGGCAATATTGAAAGAGAGACTGAGCGCCGCGGACGGGTTTTCGGTTGCCGTGCTGCGCGACGGATGTGTTGATTCTAACTGTGCTGCCATTATGTTAGGAATGACTGGCAAGGCCGGGATGCAAGAAACCGGGGTGGCTGTGCGTTATGGTAGCGTGCTACGACGGTGAGAAGGGACAGCAAGATACGAGAATGAGAAGGGGTGAGACGGGGAAATAAATAAATTTCGGGGACAAGCCCAGGTAGCAGCAGTCGTCGAGCTTATTGTGTGTATCATGGTGTCGCGGAGAATGCCGGCTTATGAGGGCGAAGGCGAGGGCGAGCAGCGATAAGGTAAGGTAAGGTAGGGCTGTCGGGCTGAGACTTATAGGGCTTCCGGGCGTCTGAGGCAATTGACCTCGGCCCCGGACTTCCAGTTTCGGCGGGTTTTGAGGGGCGCGCGGGGGGGGGGGGGGGTTGAGACTCGAGGGCACTAACTAGCTTGCCGGACGCAGCATCACGCCAGCACACCGTCGTCCCGAGCATCAGACTAATGACCGTTGTGACTTACTGTATCTGGATTTTAGTAGGATTAAGTCAATCCCGAGTCGGCTGGACGGCGGGGGAAAAGTCGGTCATGGTGAAGATACGGAAGTAGGTAAGTAAGAAATACCAAGCCTCGTCGTTGGTGAGGCGCCACGCTGCCCCCCCTTCGCCTCACACGATTGGACAATAATTTGTGATGGGTCGGTTCGTTACCAATTAGGTAAGTAGCTAGTGCAGTGTTCGTACCGTGCTTGGATACCTACTATGTACTGTACCTACAGATCTCATACTAGAGTTACTACCTACCTAACTACGCAACCTGTGGTAGCCGCAGCGGAGCTCGGTTCGATGGTCGCGTATCGGGTGAACGGACATCTTGTACCGTCTCTCCCCGCCGGACATGCTAAATACATGAGTTAAAACCAAAAACAATTCGACGTGCCTAATATACTATGTAGTAGGTATTTGGTGTACTGCGATGAAACTTGAAGCCCCACGACAAGAATAGATCAGCGCTAGGTACTGGGTACCTGGGTCTACCGTAGGTAACATGGGATGATTTGCATCACCTCAGTTGCCACGATTACTGTATTATGCCTGCCTCCTTGATGCTTCTTCGACTATTTTTGGTTTATCTAAACCACCTTGATGCTATCTATCGACACGGAATCAAAGTATTTTCTCAGCTACCGTATATGCATTACTTTTAAGCTAAATGTCTATCTATCCCATGATCTAATATCCAAGAACCAACGTACCCAACACCTGGCTAGCTTTTCATTTCTCGTCACATCTTCATTCTTTACAATATATCTCTTCCCGAAATTCTCCATGTCGATTCGGATCTTGTTTTATCGTGAAAACCACGCTATCACATGGTCATGCGGCGCGCTGATTCGCCATTGTAACATAATCTAATTAGTTTTGTCAGAGGATCGCTCCGGCGCTAAAATACGGTCCACGGGTTCCAGCCGATACTCGCAACCTTGGCAGCGTATATGGCCGTAAGAGACAAGACCTGGGTAAGGCCAGTGAAAACGATCAAAGACCAGTATTCACCGTTGGTGCCTGCGACGATGCTGCCAGCAATGGGAATTCCAATGAGACAGGCAACAGAAACAATGGTATAGCAGGTAGCGTAGTACCTGCCGTAATGTTGAATAGGACATAGTCTGCTTACGCAAACGGGCGTGATCGAGATATTGTTGCCGGTGGAAAACCCGAAGAGGACGGCGAAGATCACGAGCCCGGGTGTCGTCTTGCCAAACGGCAGCCATACGACGTAGCACGCAAAGATCGTGATACCGATGGAAATCATGTTCGAGTTGAACGGCCCGATCTTATCGGCCCACCACCCTGGCAGGACTCGACCGATCACAGATGCCCCGTTTAGAATCGGCAATAGTTGGAAGGCAAATGTCTCGCCGAAGCCGTTGGCGAGTGCATAGCTCGAGATGTACGTTAGGGGGATGAATAGTCCTGCACAGAAACACGTTAGTCGAGGTCTCTAAGCCCCACATCATAGAAGTTGCTAGATCATACGAAATAAGGAGACTAAGGGATCAGGCACGGGGAGGGTTTTATACACACCAAACTCGAGGAGAAAGACGCCAATGGTGAGAAACAGAAACGGCTTCTCTTTGAGAATGCGAAAATCCGGATGGGCGCTGATGTTCTTGGGTGCAGGGAGTCGCTTCTTCAAAAGGATATTGGAAATGATGAGCAAGCCCAAAGACAAGAAACCGAGGGCCCTGATAGACCAGCCCCAACCTATGCGGACAAACAGGGCTTGAAGCATCAGCGGGAAAATGACGCCTCCGACACCGCCTCCGGTGCTGGCTATGCCGGACGCAAGCCCACGGCGAGCACGGAAGAAATGGCCCACGGCAGCGATGCTAGGGGTGAACAGAAGCGAGGTTCCTATCCCGCCCAAGACCCCAAAAGCAAGCAGAAAGTGCCAATACTCTATATAACGCGGGTTAGCAAGGTGAATTGGGAGATTAATGATAGCACAGATGCGGCTTACCGGTACACACACTCGTGGTCATCACGCTAGCAACGACTGCAATGCTACCTGGGCCGACAAGCCATCGAGGACCGTACTTGTCAAACAGCGGCCCAATATAGATACCGCAAAAGAAGCATAGAGCCGTGTATAAGCTAAAGATCCAGCCCACCGTGCCTTCGCTGTAGTCTGAAAGCTGGTGCGTGGACACGTACGTCTGGAAGGTCCCGAGGGTGTTCAGCAGTCCCAACGCAGCAACCAGGCCACACCACGAGCCAAACACTACGAGCCATGCTTCCCATCCTCCTTCTGGATATGTCTCGTCATCTAAAAGAGTCACCGCACGACCGGATTCCTCATCACCGTTTGTGTTACCCGACGATGGAGTGTCATTATGGACGACAAAAATCTGCGGATGAGGGTTTGCGTTGAAGTCGACATCGTGTTTTTCAGAAAGGCATGTGTCTTGGACAGGGCTGGGCACGCTCGGGGAATCATGTGGCAATGATTGTATGACTTTCTCTTGTTCTCCCATCTCGATTATTCAGCTGGCGTTAATTTTATCTGGTTTGAGGAAGCAGAGACCAATGCATTCAATCCCTTGTCTTGTTCAGTTCTCCGTCCAAGCCTCGTCAAATAATTCCGCGTTGTCCGTTCAATGCCGGTCCACAGCACAATCTTCAGTCTAATCGATTCTGATTTGTGATAACAACGCCAGCCCTCAGCTAACCAAAGGGGGGTACCGCATTTTATCTACCAGGTGAAGACGTCTGGGGGTTGACCATGGATCTGACCGTAATCGGAATTTGATGCCTGGTGGCAAGACTAAGTACCTATTATGTCCCCACGTCCGCCTTTGATGACCCCGCCAAAACCCACTTGGGGAATGTGGAAGCGGGAAGAAGTCACGATTTTTCATAAATATTACGTTAGGGAAGCACTTGCATTTCGCACACATGCCGAGTGCAGGACGATTAATGAGAGCCAATCAACCCAGTCTTACCCGATGAGGTCCACGGGTGGGTCAAAGCCGAAGCGGAAACGAAACTCTCTTATCAGGTATGAGGAGCTTGCCGGGTATAACTGGGGATGATCGGACGTGGTGACGGGAACCGATCGAACCGCCATGAGCCGCCTTCTTTAAGCGATTCCATCGGCTTAGATGGCCCCGAATTGGATATAAGAACCAACAAAATCCGGCCAGCACCCGAATTCTATGCATGAAATGAATCAGTATACATTTGCACGTAGTCTCCTTCAAGCTGCTTAATATGGGTGATGTGAAAGGGATCATTATTGGTAACGTCTTACACGTCAAGAAAAGAACTTTTTGAACGGCGCTTCCTCGCCACGGCGAAGGTGTTCAAATAGTTGGCTACCCTTATATGTAATCACTTCTCAAGAGGAACAAGTAATATGAGAATGTGATGTTTCTGCTCATCCCAATTCAGTTGTCTTCGTCCTCGGCCTCCTCCAAGGTGACTTGGTGAGGTTGAGCCCTAGACGTTGTTCCGGTATCCGTTTCGGGCGCTACTTTCAGATATCCTTCTCTCTCCAAGCGATCCGCTTCTTCGGGCTCCATCAGGCCGCCTCGACCCGTGCTCTTGTCCAGCTTCATCCGAACGGCGCTGGGTATGAATGCGCTCACGGCTTCTTTTCGCAAGTCACGTACAGCCGGCTTAGCTTCGTATACTGTCTTTGCTTCTACCGGAGCAGGTGTCGTTGCTTGTTGATGCGGCGGTCGTGCGGCCCGGTCGCCCAACGGGGTGTCATTTGCATTCCTCGCAGCTCTACGCTTCGCGTACCACTTGTCTAGGATCTCTTTCGAGATGGGGGGCGGGGTGTCCCGGGGCATCGGTATGGATTTCACGTCGTCGGCCACATCCTCATCGCTGCTAGAAGCATCATCACGGTCCCTCCTCCGCTTGCCCAGTACTCGGGTGTCTTGTCCATCGGGTCTTGGGCCGCCGCGGCTGAATGACGGGGCCCTGTCGCCTAAGGCCTCCCTCGCCTTGAGCACCGACTTGAGGTCGCGCTCCAATCCCTCGAGCACGGATTGCTCGTGTGCAGTGAGTTTCCCGCCGCTCGACGTTATCTGTTTTAGATCGTCGATTTGCTTTTGGAGTCTGTCGGGATTTCGGTTTGCAAGCTTCTCGTTTCGGCGGGTGGTAGCCTCGGCCTTGCCTGCAAACAGCTGTAAGCATTTTCGCGGTAGTCGCGGTTTCTTTCATAGATAGGTGTACCTTTCTTAATTGCCTTGGCTTTCTCAGCTTTGCGCTGGGCCTGGACAGGGTTGAAATTGCGCTCCTTGGGCATGTTGGAGAGCAGAAAGCAGGACGTGAAAGAAGAGAGCAGAGAGGTAGGTGTCCCGCACGCTGGTCGCAGCCGATTGAGGCTCAGAAGGTTACTCAGGCCGGTAGAGATTTGCGGGTTGCTATCTAATTGACAGTGGGACGTCACACACAGCGTCTTACCCAGGTAGCTTAAGTTGGGCTGTCGGCGGTTCAAAATACTGCCTGCTAGGCCGTTAAACCTTACCTAGGTAGGTACTTACTTATATGGCTTATGCTATTTGCACTGTAGGCTATTGCCAAGGATACCAGTCAATTTTGATACAAACCTCTGTATATCACTGGTCCATATATAACAAATACGTTATAGGTACCCGTAGATGTCACAGCACTTGACTGCATATATCGCCACCAAGGCCTTGAATGCACAAATGCAGATATTACAGGCAGGTGCCGTCGAACTGCCCCAGACACAGTGTGCAGCTATAGAATGCGCTAGGAATGTCATTAGACGCAGCTGAGCGGGCACTGTGGGGATTCCGGGACACTGGTAACATTCGCGCGACCCGGGTGTGTTTCACTCTGCTGTGGCGTGACACGTCGAAAGTGCACGGTAGATAGCGGCTGCCGGGGTAACGGACGGTGTTGACGAGAGCTAATCTACCCCGCCAAATGCCAATGCCAGCAATTGATGCCACTAACCTGATATTACCTACCTACATACCTAAGTATCGCCAACGCCAACGCCAAATGCCCAATCGCGCCTTATCACTCCTCTACCCGTCCCAGCAGCTTGCTTACTTTTGTTCTGTTTATACACGCCATAAGATACTTGCACAGCCATAGCTCGTAGCCCATAGCCCCAAGATTCTCGCCATCCCCTGCACTCATTATACGGATCCCACATGTGCAGGACGCACCAGGCGAATCCTCCATTCCTTCTGCGCAATTACAGCCCGCCGATTGCGCTTGTGTCGGCCGTCCACGTTGTCCCCCACCTACGGTGAGGACGTCGGCCCCCCGCGACTCTCCTCGATTCTGCTTCGGCCATTCGAGCTGTGCTCTAGAGTTCATATTCCAGCATCCAGCAACTGGCCGTCCTTCCGTGACACGCCAAGTCCTCTGTGTTCACCACCATGGCCAGCTTCATCTCAAACATGTTTCCCCCGTCGCAGGGCCCCAGAGACACCGGGTCTCCAAACGAGCAGCGCCCAGGCACCCCGACCACAAACACATTCATGGACCCCGTTTCGACACCCCAGGGCAGTCCAAGCAAGAAGACCATCCCCCCGGGCGCCCACGAGCTTCCCACCGCCTTCGAGAATGCCCTGAAGCTCAACCCAAGTGTGCTCGACAGCCCGGTCAGGCTGAGACCCAAGAGCAGCGGCAGTCCCTTATCGCCCACCAAGAGCAACATACAGTCCGTCGACGACCCTTTCGCTCCGGCTACTCCTAGCGTCGATAACAGCATCATCCACAAAACCGGACAGTCACCCGATGCTCCCATCAAAAAGCAGGGCCAGGAAAATACCCCGCCTTCGCGGTCACGCATCCCAATGTTGAATCACAACCAGGCCGCCCTGTCGCGCCATGAACTATACCAGCCGAGAGAGAGCAGACCCCACACGCCAACCACCAAGAAGTTCAACACGGCCCGTGGCTTGACCCCGGAAGAGCTCGAGATCCTGAAGAAGCCCTCTGTTCGCCGCTTAGTCAACGTCACTCAGCTCTGTAAGAGGTCGCCGTGCTTGCTTTCTTGTTTGCGAGGCTAATATCACCAAAGACTTTTTAGACTACTACTTCGATCTTCTCACGTATGTCGGCTCCAGACAAAACCGATTGAATGCCTTTAAATCCGAAATCCCAGATCCACCCGAAACAGATAAAGAGGAATACGATAAGTTGTGGCAGAAGTATGCCGGGCGGGAACGTGCAGCTTTGCGTAAGCGTCGAATACGGCTCCGGCACGGTGACTTCCAGATCCTCACGCAGGTTGGTCAAGGAGGCTATGGACAGGTATTCCTTGCACAGAAGAAGGACACGAGGGAAGTGTGCGCCTTGAAAGTCATGAACAAAAAGCTTCTGTTCAAGCTTGACGAGATCCGCCACGTACTGACAGAGCGAGACATCCTGACGACCGCCAACAGCGAGTGGTTGGTCCGGCTTCTGTACTCATTCCAGGATGACAAGAGTATCTATCTTGCCATGGAATATGTCCCCGGTGGAGACTTCAGAACCCTGCTCAATAACACAGGGGTGCTCTCCAACCGCCATGCTCGCTTCTATATTGCGGAAATGTTCTGCTCTGTCGATGCCCTTCACAAGCTTGGCTATATTCATCGCGATCTAAAACCCGAAAACTTCCTAGTGGATTCTACGGGACATGTGAAGTTGACCGACTTCGGTCTGGCTGCTGGCAATGTTGCCTCTTCCAAAATCAACTCGATGCGTATCAGGCTCGAAAAGGCATCCGAGACCCAGGTTCCCTTTGGCAAGGCTATGGATCAGAGAACTGTGGCTGAGCGCCGCGAGGGCTACCAGACGATGCGCGAAAATGACGTGAACTATGCCAAGTCCATAGTAGGATCTCCCGATTATATGGCTCCCGAGGTCCTCCGAGGCGAGGAATACGACTTCACTGTGGATTATTGGAGCCTAGGGTGCATGTTATTTGAGGCTCTGACCGGGTTCCCACCATTTGCAGGCTCCACGGCCGACGAGACCTGGCGCAACTTGAAGCATTGGCGAGACGTGCTCAAGCGTCCTGTCTGGGAGGATCCCAATTACTTCCTCAGCAATCGCACTTGGAACTTCATCACTACGTAAGCCACCGCTCTAGTATGTTTTTCCTATGTAGCAAAACTGACACGTCCTTAGATGTATTAATTCGCGGTCCAAACGCTTCTCCAACATCGAGGACATCTACCAACATCAGTACTTCTCCGAAGTGGATTGGCAAACTCTACGACAATCGAAGGCTCCATTTGTTCCCGAACTTGACTCCGAAACTGATGCGGGATATTTCGACGACTTCAGCAATGAGGCTGACATGGCCAAGTATAAGGAGGTCCATGACAAACAACAGGCCCTGGAGACCATGGCCGACCGAGAAGAGGAGATGGGCAAGGGCCTCTTTGTCGGCTTCACCTTTCGCCATCGCAAGACCACAACTGAGGACGGCACCCCCCGTAAACGAATTCAGACGGACGGGAGCTTCGGTACAATGCTCTAAAGAAAAGAGTTCTAGGGTAACCAACCCTTCGTCATTTTTTCCCCGGGGAGAGGAAGGGGGAGAAGAGGTTAATAGCTTGTGCCATTCGTGGCACGAATGGTCGTCGCGCCACAGGAAAGAGCAGTTGCCTTCGAGGGCGACACGCTTGTAAGTTGTGCATCATGTTTGGGAGTTTGGGCGGATTGGGAATAGGAGCATCATGAGAGTGTTCTTGCATTGACAATGAGGAGATGAGACTAATCACCGTCGGAGAGGTGAGGGCAGCAGCCATTGTATAACACTGTGGGATTAGGCTACTTGTTAGAAGAAATGCCGGGGTTTGGCCAACAGCGTAGTGAAGTTGATTCCTGCCAAGTATATTGCAGAGAATCGATTGCCGCTAGTACGAAAATCAATTATTACGAGTTGCTCAGCTCAAGGTATCAATCAAGTCGGCGCTCGACTACAGATGTCACTGGCTCTGAAATGCCAGTTACCACCCGGTGGCCTGGCCCGAGCTTCGAAGGTCTGAAGAACGCCATCGTACACGCGTGTTGCAGAAACAGACCAGAACCGGGACCGACGCGGCGTCCCGGGTCGAACAGGCGGTGTGGTCGGTAAACATCGTCCAGCCAGTCTGGCGAATATGATGATTGGGCCCAGCCTCTTTGCCTGTTTTAGTACTGCTGAACGCCTGCCGCCCACCACATGAAGCTTTCTGCGCTGGACGCGTGTGCCGGGATGCACCTGGCGCAGCCAAGTTGAACTCCTCGGTCCCGGAATGGTTCTTAAAATTGCCCTTTCGAGACCGGCATGATTGCCTGGGCCATCGCTGATTGGCTCTGGGGCGATTCGTAGGTCAGCTCTCGGAGCTCCCCAACGTCGATCCCCGCATAGCACGAAGCCCCAACCTCGCACAGCAGCTTCACTGACGGAACTCAGCTCACCCAAGACACCGCCGTCCTCGGACATGTTCGAGGCGTGCTCAGTTTATGACTGCCCGTGCTCGCTTAGTCGTTGCTGAGCTGCGTTCTGAACTGATGGAAAATATATCCAAAGCCAGGGTTTCGCCGGTGCCGTGGATATCACGTCAGTCGCAACAACAGCCTCGCGCCAACTACCCGTAGACGGGGACTCATATGCCGTATCACGCCAGAGCGCATACTGGAATGTCGGTAGTCCGGGGTAAGCGCTGTTCATGGCTCCCGTCTACGTGGCAACGGTTGTGAAACCTGTCTTTGGTTGGCCAGCCCACAAACTCTGTCCCCTTCCTTGCTCGCGTGCAGAATCTCCTCGTCAGGCACGCATCTCCATATCCGCGGGCACAACCTGCGTCCAACGGAGTCCTTCCTTGGTCGCTGGCTTAGGGACGCGCGGCTCAACCCAAAACGAAGCAGCCACATCTTTCGCATGTACCAGGCTCAACAACCCCGTCCCTTGTTCGCCGTCCATATGATCAAGCCAGTGGCCAAACATTCCACGCACGATGTGCCGTCAAGTTAAACAGTATCGCAACTCAGCCAGAACCCCTAACTCGGGCTGACTGTGGTCTTCGCGGGGCTTGGTTTGATCGGGGCCTATGCTGCCAAGTCCAACGACGGCAGCCCGAACCTCACCTGACGTCTGTCTACGTAAGTAATGTCATGTCTTTGCTTCGCAAGCTCGACCTAGGTAAGACGAGCCTAGAATGCACATCTTGTGCGATGACGAGTACACTGCGCACGCTGTGACGAGTTACTCTACATCTTATCCCTTGACACATCCCATAATGTGACTAGCCACAAGGTCCTCCAGACGCATATAAACTTATATACCCTACGACGTATTTCGTATCATCATTATTCTAACCAGCAAACAAACACTTAGATATACGCTCAATCACCAATTGACTCCGGCTTACACCTTGGCACACTCTACTCCAAGTTGAGTGGACATAGAACGCCTTTCAAGATGAAGTACTCGGCCCTCATCATAATCATAGCACCCGCCGTCACTTTGGCACAGTGGTGGAATGGAGCGCCTGAGTGTGCTGTAAGTCTACAGACAGTTTTCCTTTTGCAATCTGCCTGTCACGCTCGGTTTACTTCCTGCCCACGTTCAACATGAACTAATTGGAACTTCGCAATAGCAATCTTGCCTGTCCTCCGCATGGTCTAGCCCTAGCGGCACAACTACAAGCTGGTGGCCGCAGCAATCCGAGTACTGCGACGAAGGAAAGGGTAGTAGCATCGGGGGCTGTATCAACGACGCCTGCAGCGCCACAGCGACCGCGTACACCTCCTACAGCTCGCTGTCCTCGTCTCTGTGCTCGCGGTACGCATCATGCACCAGCGCCGGCAGCACGGGTGTGCAAACACTCACCTACCCTGGCGGGCCCGTGACGTGGGCTACACCCGGCGGTTGGGGAGGCAGATACTATGGTAACGGACACGGTCCTGGAAACGAAGGCCCCGGCCAGTGGGGTGGCCCCAACGGCAGCGATTACAGCCAATACTGGTCCGAGTGGGCTTCCGCGTACAGCGGATCGAAGACGTGGTCCGGCGGCGTGGTCACGGTGACGGGATGTGCGTTCGACGGTTCACCCTGGTTTGTCGGCCCCAGCTGTGGCTGGAATGGGCTCGGCGGCTTCAACGGCTTCGTCGGTTGGGGCTCTGGCTGGAGCTGGGGCCCGACGCAGACGCAGACTGTCACCGTTACCACGACAGACGCGAACGGTCAGCAGACTACCGAGACTGGCGTCGGCACGGTAGCTGTCGCTGTCAGTGGCACGCTTACCACCTCGTCTCTCGTAGGTGTCTTAGCCCAGGAAACCGGCAGCGGCCCCGTCTCCACGCCTAATGCCGCTCCTCGTCTCGCGGGTCCTAGCACCGAGGGCTCGGTCGTCACCGTCTTCCTGGGACTTGGGCTCGGCGCCGTCCTTGCCGTTGCTGGTATGCTATAAAAACATACCGTGATACCAAGACATGCTCGTCCTTCTTCGCCCATTCTTTGTTACCACACCCTAGATATACGCAGGAGTTAGCCAGCAAGGCGGGCACGCATAGAAGTTTGAAATGGGGGTGCGGGAATCATGTATTTCTTACATACAACACTAGTCCTACTCAGGATCATTCAGTCACTACGTAGGTCAGACCAGTGACGTATACATTCGCTGGGGTTTTAACGAGTTCAAGAACCGGGGAGGAGTAAAAGAGGTTTTTGGGTGTTGCAGGAATCGATGTGGCATGTATAGTAATGTTCACGGACACATTTCTGGCGAATTAAAAGGTCGTTCCTTACTGAACAAAAACTTATCCGCCGTTTTCATAATTAAATTCGTAAACGAATCACTCATTGTCGACGGTCGAACTCCTGGGAACTAAAAAGAATGCTCGTTCCAGTAGATGACGCCGAGACAGGCGAACCCTCATCACCCCTACTTTGTTGTCTACCCCTTTCCCAACGCTCTCTGCTCTCACTACTCTCATATGGCTGGGTATATATCGTACCTCTCTACCGCTTCTGGTCAAATCGCTCGCCGGCCGCCACGGGAGGTAGAACCGGAATGGTAGGCCGTCTATGCGCCAGAGCGTCTTCTCTCCTCGTTTCATGTGGTGCTGGTTCCCAGGGGCCGCGCCCGTTAGGCATCCGCCATCCCAAAATCGGCGAATTCTGCGCCCGCCCGATTGGGCCGTGACAGCGAGCCGTATCTGCCGAGAGCCGGCGTACTGGCGTTTGGGTGGGACATGCCAACCCCGGTCATGCCGCCGTCTCGTCCATCATCGTTCCTAGGTTCGAGCTCGAATATCAGTCTGTCGAAGGACCTCCTGGGACGCGCGGGCGAGCGATTCCCAACCGTCTTCGCACTTCTCGGCTGATCAGGCGCGGTCATTGATTTCGACCGCAGCCTCCGCCGTGATCTCTCTCGCACCCCGGGGTTTGAAGGCGGCGAAGGGGTAACGATCCAGGAGGGCCGCCCGGCGGATCACCGCGCGCAATGTTCCCGCGGATGCTCTTGATCGGAGCCCCAGAAGCCACCCCGACTCCAAGTCCGGCGCTCACTGGCGGCTGATAGGGCGTCGAGAGTTTCCGTCGATGCCAGGCGCGTTCGCCGAGGCCGCCAATCTTCGCCGAGGAGGGGGGCATAGCGATACCACTCAATGACATTGTGCGTTCGCGTACTGTAAATTGCGTCGAGAACACACTGCTAACGGCATTGTTCGGTCGCCATTGCACGGCGGAACTTGCACCTGTTGCAGGGACGTTTTGTCCATGACTCGAGGGCGGGAGTAGAGGGCACGAGGTCGCCATCAGCTGTGACGCAGAAGTCCCGAGCAATGGTCGTCTGTTCCGCTACTACTGCTATCCACGTCATTGTTGCGCTTGTGTTCGGTGACGCTGCTAGGGGTATTGCCCCTGGCCAAGATCAGGTTTGGGACCGATCGTCATCCGCGCCGCTCTGGCATCGACTTCACATCTCGGAGTCGCCCTTTGCGTTTATGCACCCGGAAACATAGGAATAGGCCCGCCGCTATGGTAATTGCCCCGGAGAGACTACCCGTAATTGCTGCGATTGTTGGCGTCGAGACGGGCCTCCCGGGTGCACCGGAGTGATGGAGTGTTTCTGCGGTTTGAAATGCTGCGCCTTGGCCCTGGATATTGATCGTAGACGACTGCTTGGTTTCACTATTCACGAAATCCGAGGAGCCACCTTTTTGCGACGTTTGCTTGTGTATATCGTCCCCTGAGACGAGGTTGTAGACGGTGACGTTGTTCTGTCCTCCGCACGATAGCCCCGGGCCTCCTGAGCATGGTCTCATGCAGTCGTCGACTGAAAGCTTATGGGCATTTGTGGATAGCTGAACGCCACATATACATTCACTAGAAACGCAGTATGCCCGTTACCATGAAATGAGGCCAGCACGAGGAGGGGAGGCGGCAATGAACCAGTAGTAAACACACCTCTCGTTTCGTAGTCCGGCATATAGATAAGGTTCTAGTCGGTTACTCAGCGGTGCCGTCGAGCCACAGTTTCGAAAACAGCCCTCGATCGTGACTTCGTC
The DNA here is from genome assembly GCA_022495125.1 of Xylaria acuta. Taxonomy (NCBI): domain Eukaryota; kingdom Fungi; phylum Ascomycota; class Sordariomycetes; order Xylariales; family Xylariaceae; genus Xylaria; species Xylaria acuta. The sequence continues at coordinate 246,206 of MU383147.1, read as the reverse complement.
GGACGAAACTTGATCCAAGTAGGCATCATACTCATCAGATCCAAATATACGTTCTCCATCGCCAGATGGCTGGCTGTAACACCCCACCAACGTGTACTGAGAGCTTCCGGGGAGCAGTGACGGCTGATACGTTATTGTGGTCGTAATCGTGATCGTCGAAGTTAACGTGGAGATTGGAGTAGAGATTGCTCCTGCTGCATTCTGTACTAGGGACGCGCCATTGCATAGCGAACTAAGGAATAGCCCACCACCTAGCGAAGCCTTAAGGTATGCCTGTTTCGCGCTGAAGTCTGATAGGGACATGGTTGCGGTCGTCGTATTAACAACACATGTAACACATAGCTAGCCATTGTGATTACCCGTCGTGGCGCTCCGCAGAGCGTGTCTTGGTACTTTTGTCTCCCCATCATCTTCAGTTATGACCATACAAAGGAGCTATCTTCAAGATCCGATAGGGCCCGAACAAAGGCGGCAGACTTGAGTCCGGCTTTGAAGCCGAATTCGATCAATCGAGATGGCCATGGGTTAGTCAATGGGAACAATTGCCACTCGATCCCAAAATGAGGAGAAGAAATGTTGGTGAGATCACGAGGCTGGCTATACCCTTATGCAAGCACAAGAGGCCGATAATGATTCAGGCGGTATCTCATGCGAGATATCAGAAGCCAAACCAGGCAAAGGCCCTCGAAATTCGAGGCCGATAACGGCTTACGCGTTATGTCATTATTTCGCGTGATAGATAGAAAGGGGGCATTATTCTTAGTACCCTCTAACAAGAGATAGCAAGGCTACTAATACCAGCCTTGATACCTCTATGCGCAGCCCTACCAGTGGATGATGGCTCGAAGACATCCACATTTCGATGCAGTATCCGATCCTACGTGGTGTGCTATGCAAGATCGCTCAATCAGCGCTCTTCCTTTATTATCCGAGAGGCTTCAAGCCCGGTCATGACTGGTCTTCGTTAATGAGCCCATCCTTGATGTTACCAGCGGTGTAAGGAAGCGTTATCATGATAGCAGTCCTCAGGTGTCATTGACCTGCCACTTTAAGTGTCAGCCAGGCTAGATATGAGATAAGAACAGAGATACGGTAGTCTAGTGGCCATGGATTATATATCACGTCTATCCTTTGTCTTCTGGAGGAGCTGTCTGCCCCTACTGACGAACTCTTCCACCGAACGCAAGATGGTGTTGGCAAATGCACATCAATTTGCGGCCAATGCTGACCAAGACGTAACTAATCAGCAAGGGCTGAAGCAGCTCATTGATCCTCCTTCGTGACGCCTCACGTGGCCTTGTGTCATCGGAGGAGTGGGCGGACGATTCAGACGCAGTGTATCCCATATTACCTTGCAAATGAGCTCGCCACTGGAGACCGACAGCTCTAGACAACGATACTTGGACTACGGAGCACTCCGAAGCGAACATGGGGATGGCCAAGAGCCGCCACAGAAACGCCGGTGAGAGAGGCCAGTCGACGACCAACATTCGGGAATTCAGTGTGCCCCCCGCGCCGCCGCGCTCAGACGAGCAGGAGACGAGGAGGCAGGGGTGGACCCCCACGCGCCATTTCATTTCCTCTATTGGAGCGCGTTCCTCTCAGCTGCACATATCTACAACTGGAAATTAACACCGAGCATCGAGTGACGCCCACGCTCTTCATCCCACTCCGCGGCTTGCCATCTTCGTGATGCGGATGGCCCACGCGGCAGGGGCCAATGCAACTGCATATGATGCCTGTCGTTGTACCAGAACATTTGGCTGTAGCACATTCGATCTTGTTTCTTTTCCTTCTTCTCTTCCCTCTTCTTCTTCCTCTGCAAAGCATTCCTGTCGAGATTTTCAATAACCGGTAGGCGAGAAAGCACCGTCACACATCACCACTTTGGTTGAAGGACCAGGTGCAAGCTTCCGCCAGGGATTCAGCCTATAGTCTAATAAATCTCTTTTATGGCCCTCTGCTGGACTAGTCTAGATGAGTTTTAGAATATGAATCCCCTTCGAGTGGGCCGAGTCCAAGGTTTCGCCACCGAGCATCTACCCGTATGGGCTGACCTACATACACACACATAATCCAGTGTACTTACACTAGGTACTTACACTAGACTACCCTTCAGGATCCAGGTTACCTTGGTTAACACTGCTCCAACGGTGTACTGTAGCAATTTCTCGACCGGACCTACCTGTGGAGTTCTACACTATACCCAAGTCAGCGAAGGAGGCATTCTAAGACTGGCGTCAGCCTCCTTCGCGCATGGCTCGTTGTCAATTCCATACAAGTCATTCCGATTCTTTGTCGTATCTCTACTAATAGATATGAAGCTAAGTAGGCTAACGGTTCCTCTTCAACGAATATGTCTCGTAGTGCACTGTACTGTACCTATCTACTTAGTTTGCCATCCTGATTACAGAATGGTCGCAGTTGGGTACTCAACTCTAAATATTATGTACTACTATTCATTATAGCGGCTTATACCACCGTTTCTGAACGAGCTGTCTACCAATCATCTCTACGTCAACTCTCCGAAGGTTCACCGTATTGTCAAATAACGAAATGTTTATTGGTATCCATATTCACATGTCTCCATTCAACGGTATTATACTACGGCAACTATCGACCTAGCACGGGGACCCAGGCACAACACAGCAACAGGATTCCCAGGCCAAGTCACTAACTTGGCCTGCCAAATACCAAGAGACATCCAATAAATCCGAGGAGGCGGAACCGAAAAGGCCCGGGAACTAGCTAGCAAAAGAACTCAAACTACTAAGTAGGCAAATAGAGGCAAGGAGGGGAAGCCTAAGGTTAGACCAGCCGATGGGGTGGTGCGTGAGCCGGAGTCGTTGCAAGAGGTGGGGCAGACTTTCATATGCCGGCAAGTCAAACGAGAATATGGCCTTCGAAGCTGAGGGCCATCATCAAGTTGACCAATCCAAATGCGATATGAGATACGAGCATCAGCGAGATGCCCAGTACACTATTGAACCTAGTACTGACGCGTTGCATCTTCAGTCTAGGCACGCACAAACAGCCTTACGAGTCACGTATTCTCGGGCCAAAGGGACCAATGTAACCTACGGAGCACTCATTAGACTCGTCGCTTGTGCAGGTGATTGTTGGTTTTCAGATGATATAGCCAGGTTAACTGCTTCTAATTGTATGAAAAGCACTTACACTACCTTAGGTATAGGTATGCTATGGACCACCAGACCACCCCTCATCACATAAACCAAACACCGTTTCGTTCGTGGGGGTTGTATTGGGCAAAGGTCCAAGTACCTCCTTGCTTCTGCCGCAGTGTACCGGTTCAGATAAATTCCCGGCCGGCATTAAAAGTGGTGAGACCGTGCACTTCCAACTTGGATAAGCAGGCAGCGTATACTTACTGTAGAGCGTCTTCGACCGAGTAGACTAGCATTTAGATTAGTTAGTCCCGACCTGACCAGCGCTACTGTACTACAATATCCAATCATGACGTCCTTATTGAATAAGTATTCGTTCAGGACAAAGGATGCGAAGCAAGACGAGAGAGAAGCTGGGGCGAGCAAAACGACCCCAAAACAATAAGCACGGGGCCGGGCGACGATCAATGGAGTAGTCAAAGACGGCATGGCCGGACACCACATCAACCCAGTCTAAAAACTGTTACCAGCGGTTCTTGATGGGACGGGCGCATAGACTGCACTGAGAGAGGCAGCCTCGTAAGGGAGAAGAATTTGCTGAAGCATGTCGCAGTCGAGGTTGACTTTATGCAAGACATATGAAATCCTACGTCTTACGCGGCGCGGGATGAAACCCCAACTCCTTCATCGTCTCGTGAACTTTCCAGTGTCGCGTTCTACCCGGTAGCCTGTAATATCCCACTTCCCTTGCAAGACGATCTAGAGGGTAATTGGAGACGGAATGACCAATACTGGGGACAAGGAGGGTAGAGTCGCATTCATGATCGAAGGAAAGCTTCCAGAACCCCGAACTAGTTGGTCCGAGCCAATAGGACCGATAGAGAGGCTCAACTCGATGAGCGGCGTGCAGACCTTGCGTAGATACCCATAAGATCTTTTGCAGCTGGTCGAGAAAGCAAGCCCATCAGATGACAAGCTTTGAGCTATGTAGACTACGGGGGCTCGGGTGTGGCGGGCAATAAACATTCATTTCACGCCACACACAACAGCGAACATCTACTTGGACAGACCTCGACTTACCCGGAGTGTTAGAAACGTCTTACAGTAAGTACATCGGGATAGGTGATATGGTTTTTTTTTTTTTTTTTTTTGGGGGGGGGGGGGGCGGGCAACCAGCGAAGGATTGTACAGTCCCAGCACGGCAATACTGCAGGCAAGGGTATCCGACGCGACACGGTGACTTCGGAGATGGGAACAATTGCTAGGTATCTTTTGTTATTGGCACCAAGCTGAATGGCCGACAAACCATCGAGTGGGATGATGAACATGGATGTTTTCTGGCATATCGCGGAGGTGGCGCAAGCTACAGTACCACACAAGACTGTCACGGGCTCTCATGATGCAACTGCTCACCTTGTAGACTGCTGTAGATAGGCATTTGCAGAAAAGTGGTATTACTGATCGGACACATCTTCGGACGGCAACAACATCTGCCCCCCTACCCAGAACCAACTCAGCCTCGTGGTATACCCGTGCCGGTCACTACTATGCACAGTAGGTATTCAAAACATACCGTAAGAGCCCTGCTTCACTACGGATTCTTCTCGTTTCTCGCAGGACACTATGCTGTGAAAGGAAGCGCTAAAAGTAGTGTACATGAGAACTAACACCGGCCATTTGGCTCAGGGCCCCGATGATCCCTGTTATTTTCAGTCAGCATCCTCGGCGACTAGTGCTCCTTTAGGCCGTTAATTGCCTTATACTAGTGTAAGTTATTTCTTGTTTTCACAGTCCTGTACGTAGGCCGTTAGGTGCCCTAGTACGTCCTGGGTTATTTGCAGCCCTCTTTTTTTTTTTTTTTTTTTTCCCAGCGAAGACGGTATGCCGCGCAGTTATAATGTAGATATTGTGGGCTCTTTCCCATACCACGGGCCTACAGGACCTCGAGGGCTTGTAAGAAGGACATGTTCCCGTAACCGGATCAGATAGCAATTTTGGCACGAACACGAAAGTAGGAAAGAATGAAGATAGCTGAAAAGCACGCAAGCCGTGAGACATAAACGATTGGGCCGAGGACCCGTTTTCGCAGTGTTCAAGCCTACAGTATCACATACAAAAACAACATTCTTGTCCACTTAGGTTAATTTAGCGAAGCCGAACTCGCTGATGTAAGTATGTAAGTGCCTATGTATGGTTGACCCAGGTGCAGTCGGGCCTGCCAGTGCAAAGCCCCTCGCTTCGGCAGCGGCAGCACTGACGGTGGAGTCTTGGGGCGTGCGTCTGTACACTAAACCTCTAAAAGGCCCAGTGACGCTCGAACTACATGCCTACCTACAATACGGTACGGCACCTGCCATTGTTAAGCCGGGCTCGCGGATTGCCTGTCTGGGCCTACAAAATCCAAATCCGTCGCCCAGAGCAGCGGCCGATCAGGACTGCGCTTTTGAACAATGAAAGACCACGGACACTCCCAAGCTGCCTGCTGCCACCATCGCCGACGTGGACCGGTACCGGGACCGGTACTGCCCACGTCCACTGTCTACTGTTCCTGCTCCTGCTCTACGTACGTACTTACTTACTTACTTACTTACTTACTTACTTACTATAAGTATGTACTATGTAGCTCTATACGCATACTTAGCTTCGAGGTCCTCCGTTCGCGCAGCAGACCCTTCGCCCAAGTGGTCCCCAGTGGTCCCTTTCACGAGCGGATTGCGCAACATGCCTGCACCTGCACAAACAGGCGGTCCCTGTTCCCTGCCCACAGCGGCACACCCACTCCCTTCAAGCCCCCCATGTCATTCAGCCGAGCCCGACCAGGACTCGACCCATGGGCCATCGTCCGCCCATTCACCAGCGTCTCGTCACTCTTGCCCACTCACACCACCCCAAACACTGTACTCACCCACACCCTACACCCTGCTAGGGCCAGCAGCCGCCGACTCTGCTCGTCTGCAGTCCCTCTGTATGTGCGCTACTGCTGCATCTGCTGCTCGCTGCTCCTCCACCCCCGTCACACCTCAGGCTCGACCGAGAGGGGACGGAGAAGAACACCACATGGCACAGTCTCCTAACCTACACGTCGCCCACTTCCGATTCCAATTCTGATGCCGAACCTGCCTGCCAGCCAAACGACAGCTGTGTTTTTTTTGTTTCTAGATACGCCTCATATTCCCTTGCATAAGGTATAGCCCGAGTAAAAACCTGTAAACCCTAGAAACCATTTGTGATTCAGTAACGGCCGAGGAACGGTGTCAGCCGAACTTTATACCCCCCCTCCCAGGAACGTGGGGAATAAAGTTGACCTGTCATACGAAAGAGAGGAGCTCCCCCGTCCACCCGTCCACAGGCGCAAGAGGAACGGGAGGGGAGCTTCTCCCTCTTTCATTCCTACCATACAACCATGGCCACGGGCGCAACATCACCGTCGATGATCGCCGGTTTTTCAATGGCGAAGAACCCTACAATAACAGAGCACGACTTTCGCTTCCCGCGGCGGCCCTTCGAAGCTGCAGCCGGGGCCGACGAAATGGAGAATGAGGGGAGTCCTGGGGACCTGCGCATTCGGGAGTTGAACTTGGACACGGCGGCAGCATATAATGCCGCGCGGTACGATGTGCTGAGAGCACCGCTGTTTCCTCACCTCGAGGGCGGCATGTCTGGTTCGAACGAGGCATTAAGTGAATTGCAGGCACGGGATCCGTTGGCCATGACGGTATGGAAGTTTTTCAGCAAGACAAAGCAAAGTCTGCCGAGACAGGAGCGCATGGAAAACTTCACATGGCGAATGCAGCACGTAAACCTTCAGAAATTGCGAAATCAGCAGGGCCGGCATGACGAGCTCATCCCTGTGCATGGCGAATCCTGCCACCCTCCGTTTTCTACCGCGTCAACTGCCACGAAGGCCATGGTCGATTCCACACTTTCTACTCGTCATACCAGCAACAACAACAACTCAGCATCAGGCACTGCCAATGCTCCCAGTGGTATCGCACAACTTAGAAAAGCGACGGATCAAAATGTGTCGCAGCCAGAGCCCATGAACCTGGACGACTTTGTATTCGCCGATAATGTGGCACCGTCCGCCGGCTTTACACCGTCGCTCAAGACCGGTAATCAGGAAACAGAGAAGTCGTCGACCCGTGCCACGGCCGCTGCTATTCCCATCAAGTCTCGCAAGGCCTCCGGACCGCATTTCGTGCCCCAGTCTGTGCCGGTGCCCCCTCATCAGAGGACTCGGGATGAGTTCGGCTATGTAACTCGAAATCATCGTAAGACCAGCATTGACGAACGGCGTGTAAGTGGTGATTTATTTCAGTTGCATCTCTCGTGATAGTCCCAGTAGACGTGCTCCACCTCTGGCCTGACCAGGCTAAGCTAAGACTACTTCATGTATGCAAGGCTAACTATTCCCTAGAATCGAAAGCGTCCTGCGAATTTCTCTCCGCATGTTTCTGCCCTCGGCAATAATACCGGGGGTGGGAGTGAATTAGATGCTGATGCCGACCTTCATGATTATAGTTTAGACGTACCTAATCACACAAGCTCTTCACATTTATCACAGCAGCATGCCATCCCGTTTTCACTCGATACTTTTCAGATGGACAGCGATCCCACTATTATGTCCGCGGGACCATTTCAGCAAAGCTTCATGATTTCGCCATCAACCTCGCCCATGGTCACCCACGGCCCGTTTTCTAACATCTATGGACACCATCCCGGGCCCCTCGGTGCCGACTATTTCTCCCCTCCCGGATCGGCCTACCAGTCAACAGTATCAACACCACACCCCATGGCCGATAACGAGAACATGTACTTTGGCTCGATGGATATGCGCCACCAGCGAACCCAAAGTTTCCGCCAAATCCCTGGTCCTATTGGAAGTCAAATGGACCAGCACTTCATGTATCCTAATGGGTTTCCTGCGACTAGTTCTGATATGCCGACCGCCTTCACTGTTGCGCCCAGCTTCGGACATGTAGATCCGAGCCAAGTGTTCCAATCCGACCCACCCGCTCGTTCACCCGGCGTGGGTGCAATCCAGGAAAATGTGTTCTCGTTTGGCACGGACTCCGACAACGAAGACGACGATGGTGGCGCATTTGCAGATCGCAACATGAGCATGCCACAAGAGATTTCGCCCGGCGATGAATCCGGGGTGGACATGAGCAATTCAAACCCGCTGGGGTGGGATGCTTCCTTACCCGGCCAGTTCAGTACGCATGCTGCTCGCTACCCGGGCGGTCCGCCTCGGAAACAAGTCACAATCGGAGGCGCCACGACGGACGTTTTTGACACTGGCGACTGGAATAGCCACAGTCTGCCGCGCTCGCAATCCTTCCGCAATATGGGCGACAAGCGTCAAAAAATCCCACGAAATACCTCGACTCCGATGGGTGCCCACGGCAACGCTTTCGACCGGTTAGCACAGTCAAACCCAAACTCGCCACCAGCAGACGGAACAGGTCCTGCCTCGGGCTATTCGTCCGTTGCACCTAGCCGACCCGCCTCGCCGCTCGGCTCGAAGCATGGGTCCACGACCAACCTGCAGGCGGCTGGTGGAAACCAGGGCGACAGCAGCAACCCCACGACGTGCACAAACTGCTGCACACGGACCACACCTCTCTGGCGACGCAACCCCGAGGGCCAGCCGCTGTGCAATGCCTGTGGCCTGTTCTTAAAGCTACACGGTGTTGTGAGACCGCTGAGCTTGAAGACCGATGTCATCAAAAAGCGCAATCGTGGGTCAGGTGCAAGTCTACCGGTCGGCGGCACCAGCACTCGGGCCAAGAAGACTGCCAGCGCTGCATCTGGTACGACATCAGGGCCTGCATCGCGCAAGAACTCAACGCTCGCTATATCCACCTCCACCTCCAGTGCTGCGGCACAGGCAACGACACCTCCATCCACGACCAGAGCCGGCAGCGTCAACGAAGACGAGAGCCCAGCCAGTGGCGGCGGCTCGGGTGGTAACACTGCAGGTAGCACACCGGCCAGTCATGCAGGCTCAACGACTGGCGCTGTCGGGGGCAAGGGTGTTGTTCCGATCGCGGCGGCCCCTCCTAAAAACACCCCTGGCCCTGGGGCGGCATCGCTACCCCGTAACATTACTGCCGTCGGCTCGTCGAAGCGGCAGCGCCGGAGCAGCAAGACCTCTGGTACGAACGAATCAGCAGGTGGTATGGATGTCGACAGCCCCGAGAATTCCACTGGCTCGAATGAAACCCCCCGATCTGTAGGCTCATCGGGTGGCTTTGTACCCATGCAGACCTCCGGAAACCTGGGTATGACCGGCAACTTTGGCATGACACAGCGGCCTTTGATGGGTTCCAGTATGATGGGAATGCCCAGTGGACATCCCAACGGAGTGATGAATCCCGGCGCCGGATCTGGACCCCAGGAATGGGAATGGCTCACTATGAGTCTGTAAGTTTGATAGGATAGGATGTAGAAGGGGAAGCACGCGATAATATCATAGGCACCACACAGGCCAAACCTATGAATAGCGGCCTCACGTACTAGAGCGGTACCAGAACGGACTTTTGATTTATTATTAAACTGTCTGGGACTTTTTGGTGTGTTCGCGTCAGAGACTTGGTTCGGTACATTGCAGCTTTTACGGGGCACCAGGATGATTCACGATGGCATCGCACACGATTCGGCGTTACGGCGTTACGGCGTTGTCTTTTGCGCTATGTCCTGGCTCCCAGACGACCTTTTACTTGATACCACCGTTTTCCGTGCATTGAAGGTTTTCGTTTTCTTGCTTTCTTCAACCTAGCCTGCGATAGACGAGGAGTTTGCCTCTCTGGATCAAAGGGACACGAATCAATACCCGAGTTTCTCTTCTCACCTACACCAATAGACTGGGGCACATGTTTTCGCGAAACGTATTCGTTTGCATTTTGGCGAATCCCACGTAGTAATAGTACGGTTGCGTATGCATTCAGTGTCTGCCTCATTTACTTTCCTCGCGTCTCGGACACCTGGATTCGTGATGTCGCAATTTGCCCACATTCCGCTCCCAGCGTTGTTCCGCCCTATTGTCTCGTCCCGGCATCATGATTTAAGGCCAAAAGTGCGCACTAGATAATGAAGCTGAGATCACAAACAATAAAATCAATTATGTCAATACGCGCAACGCCTACTTGCAGATGGGAATGTTCCTTGGTTTGGCCCTAATCTGTACGCGTGCCGATCGAAATACGATCATGCGCGCATCGAATCTACATGTAAGCGAACTGCCGTGAACCCCCATAGTAAATGCGTATTTTCTGGCGCGAGCTCGTTTCAAAACCGTAGCCCGCAGTCCGTATTAAGTGCTGTGCGGCAGCTCCTGGTGATTTTCAAGGCCGTTCGCTATCAAGAGGGCTGATGAGGACCTCGGCTCTATGCTGGGTAACAGCTCCGTCGTTCATGATTTGTGGAACGAGCTACAACATCGGAGAGATAGGCAATTCTTTCGTACAACTCACTGCTGCTCCTTTGCATTTTACCTTACCCCATGGTCATCTAGTCAGAGGAGAGCTGTTTGTACATGGCCGCGGCTGTTGCTGGACAGGAATTCGTGCGGAGGCGGGGATCTGGGTAGGATGCCATTACGAGGACGACAATAATAACAATAACAGTGAGTAGACGCGCGTTGAAATAAAGGTGTTGTCCTAGAAAGCTAGGATAATTGTTTATGCTTGACCATATTACCACTCAACTAGGTTCTGTGCCTAGGGACTAGGACTGGGTGTGGTTTCAGAGCCAGACGCACCTCGTTTAATCGCAACATATATACAACAGTAACAAATTATCTGAGCCTGTCCACGGGTCCTCGGATAGTAGTTTTATTCATGAACATCGCAGCGCAGTGAGCACTAACGGTCACGCGTAGCCGGTCTCACGAAATATAGGTAGTGGCACCATTGCACAATGATCAATATATTTCCATCAACGTGAGCGTACCGCGTCTGCCAGATGTAGGTTCGCACGGCCTACTGGTGGTAAGGTTGCCAGGAGTAAGGACTTGTGAGAGAACTGGTCAAGCGGTAATCGAGTGCTCTGCTCTGATTGCTGTCGAAGGACGTTTGACAATCTTCTCTTGGGAAACACCGACCCGTTCGCTTAGTCTAGGGGTTTGCCACGACAACATATTGAATTTTAAGAGCTATTTCCTAGTTATAAATACTGACTAAACTGCTCTAACTCCGATGGAGAGAACGAAATCTATATCCTATAGTTACCACATTAAGCAGGGCTTAGTGGTATAATACCAGTGAGGCTGGGGTCCTGTACTCATTATAGCGGACGGGGATACTAGGGCTGGAATTTCAAGCCTCCTAAAATCACCACTGAAGGGTAGACGATTTATGGTATACCGATAGAAAAAAAGATGATATAAAGTAGTAAAATCCCGAAACAAAACAACCGGTCGGACTTAAAGGTGGATTGTAGTGCGACTTTACTATCTGAAAATCCAGCACGCCGCAGTAGTTTTACGTTTTATTGTTCAGGAGCTACTGAGAAACCAGGCTCCCAAGTTGGGCTCAATATGCGTATACCCAGCATCACCTGTACTGAGATTTTCCTCTACTTGTAGGCTACCAGCTTGCGTCGTCTGATGTAACCGGTGATCCTCAACCTCCAATCTTTAGCTTCCTTTGTAATGAGAAGACGATTTGATTGAAATATGGGGGGCTTAGAGTATTTTACTTGATTAGTTGAGACCTAGACGTGAATAACTCTTTGCTTTTGGTGGTGTTAGTGCGGAAAGAAAGTACATAGTCTACAGACCACTGCCAGGCCAGTAGGTAGATGTCGGCGAAAAGGTGAGCCAATTTTCCTATCTCCACCGAGGTTCTCAAGCGAGACGGTAGAAAATAGAGGAAGGTGTGCCATAGTCTAGACTAAGTGACAGGACGAACTGTTCGAGTCAAGCAAGCCTCTCACAGCACAGTACGTCGTGTCACAACTCAGCCTGCGCTCCTAGGGAATTAAGCGAGCAACTCGGCTTCATTCTCGCAGCTCGGTGTTTCAGATGGAGCTTGGAACTGCTGAATGCCGAGGCTGACGCTGTTATGTTGTCGTTCCCGAGGGATAACCCTATTCAGGGTGCCGGGAGTGGATTGTATTACAATATCGGGTACCGCCGTCAGTACATACATATCACACCCGTACCGAAGAAGTACAAATCAAGAGACATACATGAGGAAAGCGGGAAGTATGATTGACATCAGTCGCATAAACGTGCGTAAGTATGCTTATCGTTCCTGACCTTGTTTAGAGCCTATGGATTCTCAAGGTCAGGTAGCTTTCTACTTACCAGGTGCAGGGCATGCGGACATGGATCATACAGTTTGCTACCCGTAGAAAGGACTCTGGTTTACCGCTAATTGCTATTTGATGCTCTCTGTGGTAAGGAATAGCCTTGATTCACGACAGAATGGAAGACGGGAGTAGCCGCAGAGACAAATCGCCACCTATGCAGACCAGGCTACTCCGGTTTGTCTCTTTCAAGTCGTTAGATCAACGATAACCCAGTAACTTGAAGGCCTGCCTGGGACTACTACTCCAGTGCAGAGGGAAAGAAAGTAACAGGGGGGGAGTGGCAGAAAGAGAACAGGCCGATCTCGGATTGAGCATTTGCATGCGATATCTACCTCGGCACCGCACGAGATGACAGCTCAATTCCCGGCCCGCCAGTACCGGACTCGATATACAAAGGAGGCCAATGAAATCAACCGGAGCATAAAAGAAAATTTCGAAACGATGAATGTTTTCGGCCATTGGCGCCCCAAATGTCTCCTCACATTGCATTTTACGTAGAAGAGTACCTATCGGGAGTTGACCAATGGAAAAAGCAAGCAGAGCCAATCCAACGACGGGCTAGAACGCTCAAGCATGAGCAATAAAATGTTGGTTGGCCAGTTTTTGTAACACCGTGTTGCAGACCGGCTTTCCTACGGAAAATTTTTGGGTTGGCTTTACGTAGCCTGGCATTCAATGTAGGCACATGTACATATCATATCCCACAAACAGACGTGAACTGTTCTATACCAGTTTCCCCGATTTCTGTAGACATCCCTGGATTATAGGAATAGGAGGGACGTTGCCGTGATTAGTACCAAATAAACAATCGTGACTTGTTGTCGACGAGCTCCATGGTGAAGATCTAGAATGGCATTCACTTCACCTCGGCGGCCATGTTGTCTCCATAGAGAAGTAGACCCCGCATATGTATTCGGAAAAACGTCTCAGATGACTGCTGTTTGGTGGCGATATGCTCATGCAGCGTTTCGGCAGCCCAGCAAATTACTCACTATCACCCGACTGAGGAACGTAGCAATATACTACTAAACGAGGCACCCATATCATGCGAATCAGCGGAAATAAGACAATGTTGAGCTCTGATTATCTTGGTTGCCTTGCTGGGCGCGATCCGTGTAGATAAGCCCAGGTGGGCTTGAAGGTGATGACCAAGCCTGAATGATACCGCCGTTTGACTCCGAAAAACAACGTGCGAACGTGACTACTATCATAACCCCATTTCCGAATCATTTATTCCATAGAGAATGGAGCAGGGTGGACATTGTCTGCCTGGCTAGAGATATGGGCGCTCAGAGTAGCACACCATTGGTAACCGCTCGTCCATCGCCCCCCGTTTCTTTAAATCATAGCTTCGGCTGCTCTCGCGCAATTGAGTACAATATGACGTTTATGTGCCAGGGTTGGGATTCATCTGTTGTGCCGTGGGTTAGTCGATGGCTATAATCTGCAGAGTCGTGTTCACTCGCCTTTCTCTTCCCGCCGGTCAAGGTTACGTTCACGAAACGGCGCGTGTACTGTTTCGTATTAGCGAGTGCATCGCTCAAGATAGACAATTTCGGTCATGGTTTCCAAGCCTGATTAGCGTTGACGATGCTGGGCACCCGGGTCGGTCGATCAAGTCGAGCATGCGCAACAGACGCCTGTTGATCCGGTGCGTCGGGGGTGTGCGAGGCTTGCGACCCTCGTGTCCCGCGTCATCGCGGCAAACCCGTCGATGCGTGGAATACGGGACGTGTTTCAGGGAAGAGCAGATGGTCGGGAACAAGGCTTTGGATACGCATAGGGCGAGGGCTGGGAATAGCTGACCTGGAGTCTCTTCTTAGCGCGCCCTTTCGGCACTAAATTTTGTTAGTATTTTGATTCGTATCTGTATAGTATTAAGTACCTACCTTTGGATTTCTCTTGTTTCTCGACTTTGGGAGTCTGAGACTTTACTTTGCCGGCGCGGGCTAAGACGATAAATCAGAACAGGTGCCTAATCCTCAATCGTCCAAGGCGTTGTTACCGAGCGAGCCGTGACTGTAGGAGGTATTAGCTTTATTCTTTGCCAATCTGTACGGAGAAATGCGCGAAAACATACACTTTACCCATGTTGAGAAACGGATCGGTGAGAGGTTATGTGATGATGGTGTTTTTGTTGTCGATGTGGGAGCACTGGCGGCGGACAGAGTTGAACGTACGTGGGGGAACTTTGGAGGAGTCGCACAGCACCAGATTTGATTTCGTGGGTTGAAAGCCCCAGGCGGGTCATGTGACTTCGCTTTGAATGGTAGGTAGGTAGGTGGGTGGCAACTTACCTACATATAGAGGTTCGTGCTCCGCCTACCTCCAGATAATGCATGCTATTTATTTAACCGTGGGCTCGCCGCCATTTGGTCTAACAGCCTAGACCATGTAAATGTACTATGTACCTGTAGGAAACTGCATACCTAACATCTTGTAGCCCGCTTACGCGTGCTGTGAGGAAACACTACGCATGCTGTTAAATATAAGCAATTATTGTTAAATTTTAAGCTATTAATTGAGCTTTTTACGTATGTCTTTATTAATCTTTTTATTTCGCTTATAGTAAAGCATTTATTATATATAGTTTTTATTTATAAGCTTAAGCTATTAATAGTATAGCAATTATTACTAAATTATACTGTGGACTATTGCTAAGGATAATAGTTAATTTTGGCGCAAAGCTCCGTATCCCATATAACGAAAGTACCTACTGCACGTGTATCTACTTAAACAGACACTGTGCTAAGTACTGCCTACATACCTACTAAGCGGGTGGGGTACTTGTAGACGTGCAGGCCGGGACCCGCAAATAGACGTCCGGATTGCATCGGGTTACGGATCCATCTGCTTCATCATCTGATAAGCAACCGCTGTCGTCGCAAGCACGAAACGCACCCCAAGCCCTGAGACAACGGTACTGCACTGGCGATTGGTGGTGGGGCGTATATATAACTGTACACAAACGTAGCTTGGGTAGTCTTCCACTTCCTCTCATTATATACCTGTTGCGCCTCTCACCTTGCGCACCAACGATGAGGCTCCCTAGCAGCATCCGGCTAATCTCGCTGGCCGCCGCCGTCGCCGAAGCCAGCACGCTCTCACCACCACAGCGCGTCTTCAACAACCCGCCAGCGTCGTCAGGACACCGGATCCCGACCTCGTACGAGTCGGCGGTGCTGGGTCGGCGCATCTTAGCGCTGACGCCTCTCGGGAACCTCGCCACAACTTTCCCCGCGGACGATGAGGGTGGCCGGTACGGCGCCGACGAGAACCGACCGGACGGGCTCGGCGGTATGCCGCACTCGCTGATGGAATACGTCGCGGATTGCGAGGACGAGGGAAACCCGACGTTCCTGGCCATCAACGTCGAGACCACGTTCAAGAACGTGCGAGACGGGTCCAACATCAGCCTCGCGCAGCAGTGGACGCCCCCCTACCCGCCCGACAAGCGGATTAAGTCCACCACTACCACCACTTCTGCTCCAGGCCTGTTGTCCCGTCTCATGAAATGGCTCGGGCTCGGCTCTGGTGACGACGATGAGAACTCCCCACCCAGGGAGGTCGTTCCGTACAGCGCCGCGAACCTCCCGCGCTTCAGCCTGCTGGGCTACATCGAGGAGATCGACGACGTGTCCGCCACCGCGTTGTCCAAGTGTTTCGTCGAGAAGCATCCGGACGCCAAGTACTGGCTACCAGGAAACCGTATCCACGAGGCCGAGTTCGTGAGGCTCGTCGTTCAGCAGATATACTGGGTCGGCGGTTTCGGCGACCGCGCCTACATCGGCTGGATCCCTGTCGACGAGTGGAAGAGCGTCACGCGCGAGGAGTGGGAGGGCGTCTCGCTCCCTGGTGAGAAGAAGGGCTGGAGGGAGTGGAGTGTCGGCGCGGCCGGTGATTTGTGAATGGTTCTGTTCTCATGATTGCATCGAGTCTGGAGTAACGTTCTGCCTGCGCGAGATTTTCGTCTGATTTGGTTCGTTTTTCACGTCAGTCCGACATAAGCGGCTGCATACCTACATAACTGGGACGGGGGCATTACATAGGCGTGCTTATATGAATGGGCTGGCGACTTTGTTTTGCGTACATAATTGCACCTGTGTCTTCATTAAGTACTTGGGTGAGTACAATATGGGATACGTAGCACATACAAGCAAATTAATCGTCAACTTTCATATCCCAGGGTGCAAGGGTCATGGGTCCCTCCTGTCGACGATAGTATCGACTTGGCCCTGACTCGACGAGATGCTCTTACTCTCCGCTTCTCTACGCCCGTAGGAATATGCAACGGATAATAGTGCGCGCCAAAACCGTGATCTTTGATTGATTATCGGCTATAAGCTAGTAGATACGTTGACAGCGTTGGATGCGCGAGAAAAAGTTCTCAGGTTCTCTCTTCACATGTCAACAACTTAGAGGCCGTTTCGAACTTAGGGACCAATAAGCCCCGGTACCGGGTCTAGGCAGCAGATGTCAAGAAGTATGGCGTTTTGACTAGTTTCGTTTTTATCTGTATCTGGTGTACATGCATAGCACACGACATGAAAATTCATTTTTGTTATGCCTTCTGTGGATTCAACCTCCAGGCCCTCAATGGTAGACTTTGAAGGGCCAGAACCTTTCTCTGAATGTACATGGCGAAGGTTACAATGCCAACAATGACGCACAATACGTTCACTATATAGTAGCCGTCGTGGAGAATCTCACATGAGCCCCCGCCGTTGGTACATCGCTCTTTCTCGGCTTGGACAGCACAAGAGAACGCCTCTGTCACTAACGGGCTCTTCAACAACGGAATGTCCAGTTTCTCAACCTGACTAGCTGATGGAGGGCGGCACGTGGCCTGTGTGAAGGAATCTACCAATCGAAGGACGAAGTATCTGGGGAATGTACCACCGAGATTGGATACCCTAATGTTAGATTAGTATGGATAGATCGAGATCGGACGGGAAGAAAAGCTTACGTTGCGAGCAGAGTCATATAAGTGCCACCTATGACAGGGTCCGCAACTCGGGCATGGAAGGCCGAGACTGCCACGAACATGACGGTCTGCGTAAAGGTCGAGAACACATGTTCGCCAATGACGAGAAGAAGGTACCAAGAGTTTACGCCATCAGCTGGGAAAATGCTGACCGTAACTTGGGCAATGACTGCCGCGATGAGTCGACCGATAAACCCCCAACACCAGAGACGCATCGGGGTGTATTCCTGGGACCATTTGCCCGCGTAATACCCAAGCCCAATCTCAAAGGGAAAGTCGATGAGGACCGTTAAGGCCATGTTCTCTTTACCGAACCCCTTCTCTAGAAGCTTGAGGTTTGTTACACCGTCGTTGGCCTGGAAGCCAATTTTGGAGATAAGATGAACAATGATGATTGTCTGAATGTTTTTAAGCTTGAGAACATCCCACATGATCTTATAGACATCCCATATACCATCCTCATTCTTCGTCTTCTCTTCTTTCTTGAGTAGTGCAAGACCAGCAGTGATAGCAATATACGTCCAACCCCAGAAGGTAAGATAACCACCCAGATCCATCAAGCCCCCTTCTGCGGGTACGGAACGGAAATACTTGTTGGCAAAATCCTCCGAGTTGAAAGCCAGAAATACGGTGTAAGACAAGAAATGGCCAGCCGTAAGACCGACAGTCTGCGCCGTGGAGGCGTAGGAGACATTGCCAGGGGTCAACAAAGTCAAAGCCCAACCGTCCACGGCAATATCCTGGGTGGCGCACATGAAGACGAGGAAGAACCACCAACCCGTGAAGTTCCAAACGGTCGGCCCACCTGGTTTCCCAGTGGTGGCCATAAGTTGGTCAATCTTGGAACCTAACCACAACATGCTGAAACCCGAGATCAATTGAATCGGAAGGATCCAGCTCTTTCTCCTGCCAAACCGGGGGCTCCACACGGCGTCGACTATAGGGCTCCAAAATAGCTTCAACGAGTAAGGGTAGGCAGCCAGGCTGAAAACGCCTATTTCACCAAACGATAGGTGCTCCTTCAACAGAAAGGGCACAGAGCCGCCGGCCAGACCCATGGGAACACCCTGGAGGAAGTATAACAGGACCAGCAGTAGGAAATTCCGCTGGTCTGCCCGGGGAAGCTCGAAAAAGCCATGGTTGTTGGCGATCGGGGTCTTGGGGACTGCGTTGTCTAGAGAAAACGAGTCGCGGGCGATGAGGTTCGAGGTGACCTGGCCGGAATCTTGGGGCGCGGCATTCTTGCGCCGGAGCTCGACATTCGACATACTGTCGTTGTGCTGACCGAACGAAGCGCCACTCGTCGAGACCGACAGCTTGTCTCTTTTCGATGGCTTCGGCCGTCGAGTTTGGGCCATTCGTGCTTGTGGCAGAGGGCGAAGGGAGGGTCGATGGTCAAGGTCGCACCGAGTGAGGCTGGGGGGGGTTCGTCGCGAGCAGCGTACGGGCGGTAGATTGCCAAGCGCTATCAATAGTTCGGTCTTACTAAAGCAGCTGAAGATAGATGGCAGCGTAGGCGGGGAGGGATCGTAGACGTGAACTGCCTCTGTCCCTCTCGAGCAAGCGAGGGGAGTACGGGTATTCCAAGGACGGGCAAGCAACTAATTTGTGAAACGCGACAACGATCGAGACAAGTCGTATGGGACGCGGAAGACCATGGACAACGGTGGCCTTCGGCGACTCGTTTGCTTAGCGCACTAAGTAGAGAGTCGTGACGGCGTCGATGTGGATGTGGATGTGGATATGGATGTGGAATCTGGATCTGGATCTGGATCTGGACGTTGGGGCAATCCTGGAACGAGCGACAGTGGAAGACTCCCGAGAAGGGTCAGGGTATGCGAAGAGAACAGAAATCACAGAGATCACCGCTCAGGCCATGGTAGACACAGATCACTCGGCCGGTGCAAACTCTGATCCCCTCGAAACCAACGAGATTCCGAAAAGTGTTCTCTCCGAGAGCAGATAGGGTGCCTACCTATCTGGCTTTAAATAATTCTACCTGACTAACCCGATCTTATCTGGGAAGTACATAGACAGTTGTACCTAGGTAGGCTGAAAGAGCCCCCTATATTTGCGATCAGGAGGATGCGAGCGATGCATCAACCCCACAATCTTATAGGGCAGAGAGGACCCGGGGCGTTCAACATGGAGGTACCTACCTATCTTCAATGCCCCTGAAGGTTCCGGCTGGCAATTCTCGGAAGTTACCTGATCTATACTACACCCCGCCCAATCTGGCCCTGTCATTGGTCCCGTTGTCGTTCTCGGCATGTCGCGTACCCCCTGTTGCTGGTTAGGTGCTGCACAATCTAGCCACCCTCTGCCCGTTCTAACACGACGATAGGTACGTGATAGATCAACACAACCCGGAACACAACAACTCTTAGATATCAACATGGCCACTCGGCTGTCCCCATCTCCCGAGCTATCTGTGGCAGACAGATTGCACGACGAGATTGCGAAACTTAGGGCACAAGGTATGGGAACCAACGCCACTCCCGGGCTCCTCGGCGTCTGGGCTCTTGGAAGGGCTTTGTTTACTTTCGCGCCTGGCGACCGTCCGCGATATGCTGACAACACGCAGTCGAATCATTGAAGAACGATGTGAGGCTGCAAACAGCAACGTTGATGACGGCCGATTCGACGCGCCAGATGCTCCAATCGCAAGCAACCCGTGCGCCGCCGTCGGAAGCCAGCGAGGCAGCCAAGCAGAAGCTCCTCGCGCGAATCGAAGAGCAAAGCGCGCACAAGCAGCGCCGCCTGTACCGCGCATGCGCCTCCATCACCACATTCAGGGTCAACGACCCAGACCCCAACGCCGTCGACGGCGGGAACGTCCTCGGCCTGCGTTTCGAGATCATGTCCAAGGCCAAGTTCCTGAGACCCTACTACGTCATGCTAAACCGACCGTGCGCGGACCGCCGCCACCTCCGTGTCCATCGCCATACCGTGCCCCAGTGCATACCACTGTCGGGCTTGGCCGCTCGACACTTGCCTCTGCCCACCGCCAAGGACGACGACGACGATGCCCCCAAGAAGCAGCATCTGTCGCGCTTCGCCCGCGCTCTGCGAAGAGAGCTGGTCCGCTATCACAACCGCGCCGCCGTCATTGGCGATATGAAAAGGGCTACAGGTCTGAACTCTAAGAAAACCTCAGACCAAGAGTCGGAGACGGAAATCACCGATATCAGCGCCGCGGATGCCGAAGCGAAACAAATCAGCCTACAGTGGCGCGATGGACGCTCCGGTCGTCTGGTCATGAATGATGATGGAGATGTGGTGAGAATGGTTGTACATGGGGACAATGGACAAGACCGCGAGACGGTAAGACAGTTTCTGGGCGGGGCTGCTCGCGTTGAAGAGGTCACTAGGCGTCTCGAGAACCACTGATGCGTCTTGCTTTGCAACGGGAAGACACGATCATGCTTGTGAAGCGCAAACCTTGGCTCTTCATTCCCCCCCTGGCAGTTGCGAAATGGGCTCAGTAACTGGATGCGTGATTCGGCTCCGTGTGGCGAATGACTCCATTTAGCTATAACTATTGGTCTACTTAGGACATATCGAGGCTACCTGCCAACCTCTGCCCTTTCGGAATGCATAATTGACGAATATCGGATGGTCTCGTACTATGAGATGCTAGCCGAAGCTAATTTCAACATATTCTGGACTATGCGCAGTAGGGACAAAGACACGTGCCAGTATCCTATGTTGTGAAGACCAGGGTGGCTTCCTTCACCAGACGCTGGTTCCGGTTGAATTGTTTGGACAGTCATCCTGAGTTCTGCCTCTGTCAAGGCTTAGAGTCCAAGTCCTTCAAGAAAGCCCGCAATATGTTGGTTAATCGCCTCTGGCGCTTCCTCTGGCAGATAATGGCCAACACCGCCTTGCACAGCAAAAACACGAAGCTTGACATCGGGGCTCGTCCACTTTTTCCAGATCGCCTCGACGTCATCATGTATCTTGCCCAGACCCTCGCAGTAGAGCACAACAACAGGGACCTGTATCTTCCGCCCCTCCTTTATATCCTCCTGCTGGGCATCCCAGTCTTCCGCCACGCCGGAGCTGTAATCGGCCGCCGCGCCGCGGATCACCTCGTCTTGCTCGTAGCACCTTGCATAATGCTCGACGGCGCCGTCCGCATATAAGCTCTCGCGTCCAGTTTCATTGCTCCCCGCAAGCGCGGCTATAATCTCACGACAGAATCGGCCGCTACCGTACTGTAACAGTTAGAGTTGGTTATCGCCATTTGGAACGCGATTGAGGTTTTCAGAAGCCTCTGGACACTCTCTTATCCCAAAATGGGATTCTCATGCTCTAAAAAGGTGCCAAGCCGAGAAGAAAACGGTTCCGAGTACTACTTACGGCCTGTATCATTGGTACGCTAAACGTGGACGGTAGGAAAGTCCAGTGCCAATACTTGGTCGAGGCTCGGGGGTTGGCATGCGCGCTCCATTGCGCGCTGTAGGGGACTATATCTAGGAGCATCGCGCCGAGAATGCGAATGTTGAGAGATTGTGGGATGGGAAGAGAGGAGGCGGATGAAGATGTGACGAGACGCTGTGTCACGCGGCCTCCTCTATCGTGACCTACAAGCACGACCCTGAGCTCGTCTCCGTCGTGCGCGGAGGAGTTGTCGCCGCCGTACACCGTGCGTATGGCCGATAGCACTCCGTACCCAACGCTCGCTCGGTCATGCTCGGATTTCGCGCCCACGTCTGATGCCGAAGCCTTCGACATCGTGCTATATCCATAGCCGGGTAGATCCGGCACAAAGAGCGTGTAGCCCCTCTCCAAAAGCACCGGCACAGCATACCGCCAGATATATCTTGTTTGCGGCCAGCCGTGTAGTAAGACCAGGATAGGGGTTCCCGGTTTATGTTGCGATGCCGGCGTGTGTGAGTAGGAAAGGACACTTCCACCAGGCGTAATGTATGTCCCGGGGCTTAAGCTTTCAAACCCCTTCAGCTGTTCTGGTGGCTGGGATCGCGCCATGGTAAAGCACTCCCGCTTAACCCGGATATAGACGTGTAAGGAGACTGGTTGATGGAAAAATCGGACTGCTCAGCACTGCACTATTACTAGCTGATGGATGTCTTCCCTCCGCACGTAAGGATAAATAGGATAATACCTGGCCCATCGATTCTTCGTACGATTCGTATCGCTTGGTGCCACTCTACTCTGGATATCTATTTATATTGGTAACTAAGGACTGAGTGCCAGACTCTCTATGCCTGTGCAGGTGCAGATCGATGTCACGGCGCGCATTTATACAGGCGGAAGGGCGTGCGTGCGGAGACATGGCGCCATCGATTTGTCATCAATAATCAACTCTCACATACCTTTGAGAGCAATCTTCCATCGCGACATAATCCATACAGTAGTAATCCCAGATTCCACAGAAGTCGCGGCAGAATCTCTCTTTTTGTCTGTATAGACGACATTGTATTCAATTCCCCGGGTAACACGTCTTCCGTACAAGATGTACCCAGTATATGAAAGCTGAAGCGGAGAGGCTAACCCATCGAAACCTGTTTTGTTGTACACGGGAACATATATGCCCTTCGGTGTTTCCCACGTCCGCCTGTCGAAGAGCCGACTACCTGCCCGCGAGAGGGAGTACCTTCTCGACATGCGCAACTAAGCTCGTCAGGTCGGCTGCGTTGGCAATATCGGCCAGAAGCTGTTGTCGAGCCGTCGACGCCTTTGCAGCTTCGAGCTCCTGCGTATCCAGGTTAGTGAATGCATATGTCGGGTAACCGGAAAAACATCTCCGCCATGATATGGCTTTATAAAGGATGGGATGCGATCATATAGACAGAACCGTGTATCTACATAGTCGAAACTTACAGCATCGCTTGCGTACAGGCTCACAAGTGCGATCTCCTGGGTGGCTAGGTTCGAGCTTTTCCTGACGGCCGCCTTGGGGCTGCCGAGCTGGGAAAGCCCAGACTGCAGCTTCTGCAGCGCGCTCTGCGCCCCCGATTCCGAGGCGTCTTTGAGCTTGACGACGATATACTCGAGAACCGTTTCCGACGGCCCGAAAAGCGACGACACATCGCTGCCGGCTTCGAAGATCTTCAGCTCCGGCGGCCCAGCGGCGTATTTCTCCTTCATCTTGCTCGCGAACTCGAGATAGCTGGGGGAGGCGACGAAGTCTTTGAAGTGTTGGGCGGTGGGCCATTCTGTAGTCTGTGAGTTACTGGATAGCGGAATGAGTGAGGATAGGGAGAGCTAGAAGGGGTGGCGCACCTAAGAGTAGGATCTCTCTGTACTCATTCCTGATGTCTCGACCATTCTCCGTCGAGAAGAAGCCACGCAGTCCATTCAGGGCACCCGCTGCCTGCAGGTTTATTCCGAGTAGCGGCGCCAGCGTTTTCAGGGCCTCTTCGATGAGCACTGGGTCTCGCTTGACGTTTGGTAGGGCAATTTCGAGAACAGTCATATTGAGAATGTTATTCGATGTCTATCGTCTGTGGTCTAGTAGTCACTGTAGAGATCTCGTGTCTTGGTTGTGCTCTGATAGGAGAGGAACATAATTATGCAGCTTTGGGCTCTCCCCCTTTCTTATATACATCGTCCTGAACTAGCAATATGCTCTCCAATAACGGAGTATTATCTGTAGGTATGGTCTTGTGGCCGCGACGGAACTAAACTATCCTGTATTAGGACTTGCAGCCATAGTCGATCCTCGGTGAGCCTATGACTAAAGAAGGGAAGTTCCGGTAAAAGTCGGCGTTAAGATGCTCATCGGCGACAAGATCCCCACCAACCCAGCTCGTTCGCTACAGGATAATCACATTAGAACTTTGATTGTTTACCTGTTTTGGTAAATTTTGAGACCATGGCCATAAGCCTGAATGGGCGGCATAGCATAAATGACGACGATGACTCAAGGCCCCATCTGTCTTCGACGATAATTCAGTCTCATACTTAAGCGTTTCCCATTAGCGTTCCTCAAAGGGGAAACATAATGCGCGCGAGTCAAATGAGAGGATTTCCCCGTATATGAGCACTAAGTGGAATAGGCGCCTAAATCTAGTCCATAGTATGGATGGATAAGGCGCGTCTTAGCGGGGAAATCGGTCGAAGGCACCACATAACCAGAGAAACGAATACTACGGGCGGTCAAGCAAGCAAGGCCGTCTGGTCAGGTCACAATTTGGACCGGTGATCTCGGGTTCCCAATCAGATATTGAAGATGACATCCGAATTGTCCGGCGGTCCGTCCGAGGCCGGGGAGTTCCACGGAGTTGAAGGGAGTGGTAACCCGGCGCGGAATCTGGGCCAATTGAAACCCACATTCAACTTTATTTACCGCTGAATCAGAATGTCGGAGAGCTAGAACCATTCACGATATCATCAGCATCTTTCTTCGTCTCTATCCTGCGAGAGGTGTGGGTACTGCCTCCAGGGTCGATCATTATCGCCTTATGAGTGTGAGACAACAGCAGTTTGTTTTTGCTCTGCGCAGCTGATGTCAGCAAATCCGAATAAATAACGTTGTATCTCTTTGGGCTGATGTAACAGGATGCCTCTATTGTAGCACATCTAATGAGGTTTCTCCATATGCTCTACCAACAGCCTTTACACCATGCGCCGTGGTGTTCGATTGAGGTTGACGTCTCCTAAGCCTTCTGGAGGATATTCGCCGCCACCATTCGATAGATCATCTAGTTTGATCCTCACAAACCAATAAGGAAGTACAGGCTGTACTACGACGCACGTATGAACTCCGGGGCCACATCCTCCTTTTACAACGTGCCTGAGATCCTCCTCTATCACAACAACATGCTTAATCGAGACTGACATTTGGGGTTGCTAAGTAGACCTTTTCATCGTGTACTGTTTAGGACGTTGCCAGAGGCGGGTGCTAATGCGGCACATTAACATTGCGTTAGAGACCTTCCATCATGGATTAGTGATCGCACAGCATCGAGGTACTCCAAGGATTGGCAGGTTATGTGTATAAATTCTCTTCCATCTGGTGAACGAGGTGTGGCCAAGCGGAGGAGATCGATGCCTTCCTTCTCTACATTTTTGGTAGTCAGAATATATGACCTGTTTTATCTGTGCGGGAATTCTTGGCATTAACCTTACGTTCTGGCCATCGCATTTGGTGCAGGGCAGCGTATCTTTGAGTAGAGGGTTAGTCAGACTGGGCCCAGAGAAAATATCACGGGTTAGGCGAGGAGCGTCTGGGGTGCCGTAACCTGGATCCCTAAACGCCTCTTGGCTTGTCGCTGCTTATAATGTTTTCACTTTCCAGGCCTGGTGTGTATCACACCAGCGTCGGCAGATGCTGGGGCGGGCAGAGAAGTCACGCTCGCCCCCTTAGCTGCATTACCTGGGCTCGCAATCGTCGTTTTCCCCAGCACATCCGAGATTGTTATAGTCCTATTCGCGTGCCCAGCTCGTGCTGATTGTTCGGCGGGTTTTGCTGTGGACTTCAGGTGTATGGCACTATCCCTTGTTTTCTGGGTAGACTTCGCGAGGATCTGTTTTCTTGCCGTTTCAACTTTCCGTCTTGTGGTCACCGGTCCCCACTCGTTGAGTACGCTGAAGACATTTCGAGCCGTACGAATTCTTGCGGCTTCACGGTTCGTCCCGCTCCTCAGCAAGTCTTCATAGTCCGTTTTGGTATGACGTATATGGGCTTGGGCGGCCAGAAAAGCCTTTTCCCCCATGCCCTTTCTTCCAGTACGGCCTACGCGACCCTCTCCTTTGACTGTCGCACGACGAACAATGATGCGAATTTCTTCAGGTGGTATGCGCGGGAACTGTGCCAGGACTACGATGATTAGCTTTAGCGGCCAAACCCAAGGTTGACAGCGCCCAAGAATTCCCGACAGTCCTCGGCAGGGTGGGAGTCAAGGAATGGAGATCCCTCGAATATGACTAAAAACGGAGTAGCTGGCTGTATCCAGCACTTACTTGCTTCCCTAAAGCGCTTCTCCAAGTCCTCGTCGCGTTTTTTAACTATCAGTCGTCGGTGGTCTCGTGTAGCACTCGCTGATTCTAGGACTGCTGTATAAATGGGCAAGGGAACTCGGATCCCAACCTGTTTTTTCTCGTCGTTGACAACAGCGTAAGTGACTTGGTGTGCTTGCCGAGTCCGCTGTCGACAGTTCCGAGTCACATAGGGATCGCCTTTCGGAACGAATCGATACCCCGGGGGCATCTTTGATGAAGCGCAAACAACAGGTCCTGTTGTCGAGAAAGCAGGTAGGCTGGATCCGTCTGCACACGAAAGCTGCGTCGTCTCTTTGGTGTCATAGACGCCATTGTCTCGGTTGTTCATCGAGACATGTGTACCACTACTCCGAAGCGTCATGCGATGCCGAGAGGCTATGGCTGCGATAGCTTGCGGTATCTTGTTCGTAAGCTGCCTAGTTCTATGCTTGACCCTCGTGGCTCTACTGGTATTTTTGGCTTTCCGACTCAGAGGATGGTTCGCGGAATCGCTTAGATATACGCCTCCTGTTGTTGTTTCGGATTGGCCTCGCCGCCTTGTCAACGCGCGGTACGAAGCAGGCCCGTCCTTCATGATACGCCGGCCGGGGGGGCATGTGACGTGAGGGAACCATGAGAGAAGGAAGTAGGTTGAGGGCGGTTTGGATTCGGTGAAAGACAGAAGTCTAGAGGTCCAATCTCGACGTCACAAGGCTGTTGTGCAGAGCCCTTTCTGACACGAGGTTGGCAGTTGGATGGTTCCAAGGTTGCCTGGAATGGCGGCACATATTCGCATGCATGGCTTCTAGGAGAAGGAAAGACCGTCTTGTTAGACTAGAAGTTCCAACTTCAATAGGTAACTGCTTCTTTCTTCCTCTTTGCTGGCAGGCCTGGGTAGGTACTTCCGATAGCTTTATGTAAGATGGGTACGTAGCTAGGGTATAGAGATACATGGACAGAAGGGCTTAAAACGCGGGTTAATGTGCTTATATATACTAGCGTGAAAAAAAACAAGTTTAATATATAAAACAATTATTATGACTATTATTAATTTAATAAATATTATATTTTTTAACTTTAAATTTTATTTATGTAATTATTATAATAATAGTTTTAATATATTTTATAAAAGGTTTATTATAATATATATATTAAATAAATTATAAATTATTAAATGTTATTTATATAAACTTATATTAACGTAGTTTATAAACGAGCGCGCTATTTAAGCAAGCGAACTATTTTTTACTTAAACATGTTTTTAATTATTTTATTATATAATAAGTTTATAATAAAATAATATTAAAACAATTTAAAAAAGCTAAAATACTTTTAATTATTTAAGCTATTTAATTAAGTTAAAAATTAACATTTAACGTATTTATAAAATTTATAATATTTTTTATATAATAATATAAACAAAAATAAAAAAACGTACTATTAAAAATAAAACTTATATTAATATATATAATTTTTATTTAATTAAAAAAGTTATTTTTTTAATATATATTTAATTTAATTATTTAAAAATATTTGTTTGTTTATAATATTATAAAAAATATAGCCGATTTTTTAATAAGTTATAAAATATAAGCTTTATTAATAAATATTAAGTTTATAACTTTGTTAATTGTTATAAAAAGCTTAAAATAAATTTTATATATGTTTATAATTATTAAAAAGCTTTATATAAAAATTTAAAAATAATTAACGTTTAATTTAAACGTTATTTATATATAAAAACTTAATATAATATTAATAAAGCTAATGTTTAAAACTTTAATAAAACTAGGTTTATAATAAGCTAAATTTACTTATATATAGTTATTATATACGTTAATTAATATAAAAAGCGTAAATTAATATAGCTTAATGTTATATTAATTATATAATTAAAGATAAAGCTTTTATAATATATAGTATATTGTATAAAAAATCTATAGATAAAAAGAAAAGAAAAAAAGGGAACAAAAACTAGCTGTATAAAATCCACCTAAGTATATATGTAATATGTGTGAGGTAAAGCTGCCCTAGTAAAGCTGTAGGTGTAATGGCTAATGTATAGGCGCAGCCACTAGTTAAGCCACATAGGCCATTAATCCGTAACTCTTAATAATTAAAAATAAATAACAATAATTTCTTTTATTAATTTAGCTAGTTAATATATTTTACTATATTTTATTTTTTTAAAAGTTTATTATTTTAAACATTAATAATAAAATATTAACCTTTTAACCCATTAAACAATTAATATTAATATTAATAAATAAACTATAAACAGTTATAGCTAAGTAGTTCTAGTGGTGGTTAGGTCTTATAAGTCTTAAAACAAACCTATTTATCCGTGCATACATAAGCCTACTTAAAATGCCAAGCTTTTACCTTGGTTATTTTACATCCTTTTTATAAAGGTTAGCTTAATTAAATATAAGCTTTTAAAGGTTAATCGTAACATAAACAATATAAGTTTAATATAGCTAAAATATTTTAATAAATATACTACGTTATTAACTATTAAAATATATTGTTTATTAAAAGCAAACTAATATAAAAGTTATATACTAGCTAAATGTAAAATGTTTTATAAAAGAATATAATATTATAATAATTTTTTTACTTTTATATACGTTATATATATTTTAATTATTTAATATAAAGCTTTATAATATATTAAACTAAATATATAGTTATTAAATATTATAATTTATTAAATTATACGTTAACTATATTATTAAGCTTAAATTTTTTATTGTATATAAAAAAGCATACTATATAACTTTTATAAAATTTAAGATTTTAAAAAGTTTAAAAAAAATTAAAAATTTATAATTTATAAGCTATAATTTTAAAGGTAAATATATAAATAAAATTATTAACGATAATTTTAAATAATTTTAACTAATTTAAATTTAAAGGTTTTTAAACGTTAATAAACGTTATAAAAATAACTACTTAGTTAACTTTTATTAAAAGTTAAATTTTTAGTTATTAAAAAAACATTTTAATCTTAATTTTAACAACAGTTAACTCGTTAATAAAAACAATTAAATTATTAATATATTAATTTATTATTATAACTAATTAAATTAAAATATTTAAAAAAAAAACAGTTAATAACCGTTAAAAACGATAAAAAGGCGCTTAAAAAATAAAGCAAGTTTTACTATGAAAATATATAATTTAATGGCTTAAAAAATATATAAAAGTTAATATAGTTAAAAAGGTTAAAAATTTATAATAATAATAAAGCGAGTTTATTATATTAACAACAATATAAATAATATAATAAATTAAGCTATAATTTAAAAACTTATAATAAAGTTATAAAATTAATTAACAAATTAAAATCTAATTAAATTTATTAGATTATAAATAATTAAATATAATAATATAATAAAAAGTAGCTCGTTTGTTTAAATGGCCCGCTTGTTTATAAACCACGTTATAGTTTATTTAATTTATAATTAAATGTTTATTATATAAAACAATTTTTTTTAATAATAATAATTTTAAAAAAGTTTAAGATTATTAATTAATATATAAATAAATTTTATATTTTTTTAACTAGTTTAAATATTTAACGTATTTAATAAATATTTTAGCTAGTTTCTTTATTTTATATAATTAATCGATTAAATTTTAATTTATTAAAAGTTTTTATATTATTATTATATAAATAAAGATTATAGCTTATAACGTTATATACGCGTTTTTTTCTTTTTTATATAACGATTAATTTAACAATTTTTAATACTTTTTTATTTAATAACATTTATTTTAGCTTATAAGTTGTTCGTTTTTTAAAAATAATTAATTTTTTATTTTATAATTTAAGTTTTTTAAATAATAACGTTAATTAAGTTTATTATTTATTTTTTAAAATTTAAAACCTTTGTTTAATAACATAAAATAATATTAAATAATATATAAATATTAATATATATTTTAAATAATTAAATTTAACAAAGTATTTATAAATTATATAATATAATTTTAAATGTATTAAGTTTAACTTTTAATTTAATTTAAATTATTTAAAATAGTTAATTATTAATAGTTTAATAACTTAAAATATAAACTTTTAACTAAAAACAATATTAAATAATAATTAAACTATAAAATTATAAATATTAAATTATATAATATAAAGTTTTTATAATATTTTATACGGTTTTTAATATATTAAATATATAAAAACTATAATTAAAAAGATTTAAACGTATAAAATATATATTTAAACTTTTATAAGGACTTTTTTTAGCTTTTTAACTATTATAAATAACTTTATAAGCTTGTTAAACTATTAAATATAATTAAAAGCACATAAAAACAGCAAAGAATTATTTTAACGCAAAGTATATATAACAATAATAACAATAATACGTAAAAATTTTTTTTTTTAATATATAAATAAATAATTTATTTATTAATATATTTATTAAATGTATTAAAAGATTTATATTAAACACATTAATTAATATTTTTTAAAAATATTTTATTTTTAACAAAAAAAGCAAGCTTGTTATTATATTTAAACTATTTAATAAATTTAATAAATTTATATTTCAGTTAAAAAAAAGCTTTTGTTTTTATAAAACGTTAAAAAAAACTGTTATACATAGCCCTTAAATGCTTTAAACAACTAAGACTAGCATATATATATATATATTGCTTTTATTTATACTTTATACTACTTTTACTCCTTTTATAAGCTTTAGCTTTATACGCTACTTATTATTAAAACTATTACTGTTATATTTAACTTAATTGCTTTCCTTTATAACACTAAGTTCTTATTTATATATTTATTATAAGGTAAACAAAAGAAGAAATATTATATATATAAATTTATGTGTGCACGGGTATTTAATCATTTAATTAAGTGTAGGTTTGTTTTACTAGTATATAATAGCTCGCTATAACTATTATTAAATTTTTTTTATTTAACGGTTAATTGCTTAAAAGCATATAAAAGTACCGTAAATACGTTATATTAAAATTAAATTTTAGTATTATTACATAAACACATTATTATAAATAAGGCTTTTATAATGTGTTTTATATTATACGAAAAATATATAAATAAAAAGAAAGAAAAAAAAAGGGAAAAAAAATAGCTAGGTAAAATCTACTTAAATATATACATAAAGTAAAGCTGCCCTAATAAAACTATAGCTAATAATATATATATATAAATATAATGGTTAATGTATAACTATAGCTATTAGCTAAGCTATATATAAGCGATTAATTTATAAATATTATTTTTTAAAATTATATAATTATATAAATTTTAACTATAACCTTTAAAATAAAGTTAAAAAAACCTTTTAATCATAATACTTTGTTTTAATATAATAATAACATATAAAATAATAATAAAACTTTTAACTTTTTAAATTTAAAGCTATTAATTATATTTATTTTAAAAAAAAAAAATTTTGGTTTATAATAAAGTATTTATTATATATAGATTTACTTTTAAGCTTAAGTTACTTTGTTTAACTATATAAACTAGCTATATAACTTATTTAAATTAATTATATGATTTTTTTGCTAATGTGTTACTAGCTCGTTCTATATAGCTAAACTTAAAATAACTAAGTTATACGTTTAAAATAATAATATAAGTTAAACAGTTAACATTTAACATAAAAGGACCGGTTTATTAACCGTTTATTGTTAAATGTTAAACAATTTATTAAAAAGCTTTACCTTTTTAAGTATATATTAAAAACAATAATTTATATGTAAAAAAAAGTAAAGCTTAAAAAGTTTTAACAATAACCCTTTAAAGTTTAAATTTTTTTTATAACAAGCTAATTAGTTTATATAAACTTTATAAAGCTTTAATTAGTTTAACTTTAATTTAAGGCATTAACTATATAGCTTATATATTATAGTAATAAGTGTAGTTATTAACAACTACTTATTTAAATATAAATATAAGGCTTATATAATACTATAATAAAGCAAACAGTTGAGGTTATAACGCTGCCGAAACAACACTGTAATAAAGCAAACAGTCGAAGTTATAACGTCGCTAAAGTAAACAAACAGTTGAAGTTATAACGTCGCTAAAGTAAACAAACAGTTGAAAAGGCGAAGGGGGGTCCTAAGGGGTCTCCCCCTAAAAAGAAAAAATATTTAATACCGCCGGAGGCAGCTAGCCGCAAACAAAAGGGGGGTCCCAGGGGGTTTCCCCCTAGGAATATTACATACTACTATATATATACGTAGTACTTAAAGCGAAGTGCCTTAGCACTTTGATTTACAACGTATTAAAATGGATCTTCGCCGGCAAAGCTTTCAATTTTAGTAACAGGCCTAGCGCTACAGAGTACTTATATAAACATATAAAACTATACTTGTATTGGGCTACAATCCTGTTACTAGATGCAATCCGCGATCGTCGTATACCTTTAAGGAACTCTGCGCGCAGCCGCGAATGTAGCGCATGCTGCGCGTAACGTAGATAATCTCTTCATAACAACTGGTTTTCTTTGTTGCTGAATGGAAAAGTAGATGCAAGGTGTTTAATAGCTCTTGTTTCGGTGTCTTTTACGACGTTATACCTTAGTATCACATTCGTGTCGCCATATGTACCATACAATGCCTGTCAAACATGTCCTTGTTCCCTCGTCGCACCAAGAATGCCTATCCCCAGAGCACACCGATAGCGTGTTCCATCAAGCGCCTATATCACTTATAATTACATAAAGTCTAGCCCCCTTGTTGGCTGTTTTTATCCGCACCCACCCGCACTGTTCGCTACGAGAGCTGATACGCCTGAATTAGTTTCTCTGCGCAAGTAACACCGGTGATGTACGCTACGGCTTGAACATGACAGCTTGGCAAAACGGGGACGACGCTCATATCAGCAATACGAAGGCCCTCGAACCCCATAAGCTTGAAATCATTATCTACCACAGCGTCCGCGTCTCCAGGCTTTCCCATCTTCAGCGTGCCTGTCATATGCCAACTGGAACCGATATATTGCTGCCAGTACGCAAGCATGTCTTCGTCGGACTCCGATTTTGGGACCGCCAGGCTTGCCACAGTGTCTTTCGCGTAGGCTTCGGTCTTTGTGAGCTCCATGACCTCGCGCAATGCTCCTACGGCAACGTGGCGATCGAAGGCCGTAGATAGGCATCTGGGGTTGAATTTGAGCGGCACGTCCGGGTCCGAAGACTGTAACGTTACCTCTCCGCGGCTTTGTGCGTTGTAATAGAACACTAGAAAACACGAATAGTGTGTCTCCGCCGTGATGCCTGGGATGAAATAGTGAATAGGGAAATGAGTTATGACCTCGTAATGGGGGATTGTTTCTTTGAGCAAATGGTTCTGCTCATCTTCGGGTAAGCTCTCGAATGCAGGCGAAAATTCCAAACCCTCGAGCTTTTTCCATCCGATACCAAGTTCGGAGGAATATTTCGACCAGTCTCCAGTACCATCTTTCTTCCACTGTTTGAGAGCGTCATCCATAGCCTGGGCGTTGCCGTAGAACGACGGACGCGATGTGCTTGTCTCCCTCCGCTGGTAGACTAGAGGAACGAACATGTGATCGCGTAGATTTTGACCGACTGCTGGAATGTCCCGAACGACGGGGATGTTAAACTTTTCCAGCTGCTTGGCTGGTCCAATACCGGAGTGCATCAGTATACTAGGCGAGTTCAGCGACCCTGCCGAGAGAACAACTTCTTTTGATGCAAAGTAACGAGTTCCCGTCGCCTCGACACCAACAACCTTGGTTCCCTGCAAAATAAGGCGCTGGACGGTCGCTTTGGTCACAATCGTTAGGTTCTCGGGCTTAGGCGTCAATAGATCGTTTGCAGTAGAGCGTACACCGCACTGGGCCGAATTGATCACGGTTGCCATGCCAATAGGATTGCCAGAGTTATGATCAGGATTCAGCGGCCAGCCGGCTTTTTCAAAGATATCAAGCATACGAGGGAAATCGTCCTCGAACTCGTTGGCATACCCAAGCTTCAAGGGGCCCGAAAAGCCGTGGTCCGATGCTTTAGGTGCCGCATACTTGGCACTGATGCCTGCGGGTAACGCTGGGTCGAAGGACTCAAGGCATTTGAACCGTTGATGCATGCAATCCCAGCCGAATGAATTGTCGCCGACAATGCGAGCCCATGCCCCGTAGTCGTCCCGTGCGCCTGTGCTGAAGACCCCGAAGTTGATGGCACTTGATCCACCGAGGCCAAGACCACGGGAGTAATCGAGCTCTCGGCCTACACAGTCAACCTGTGGTGTTGTCTTGTATCCCCAGTTCATTTCGAGATTCATGAAAGTCGTGAAACGCTGTCCACTGACGCGGAGGTTGCGATCTGCGTTATCGCTTCCGGCCTCGAGTAGTAGGACTAATGGCTTCTTCGCAGATCTAGCAAGGCTAGCAGCTACCGCACAGCCAGCCGGCCCGCCTACTAGCCATTAGTATTATGAGCTTTATAAATGAGGCACATTACCAGCAAAAGAGGTGTTAACGAAGTTCCGAATTATAGCCTAAAGCCGCACCGATGCTACTTCAGCCAAACTTACCTCCAATAACCACAAAATCGAATGTATTTGATACCATGATGATTACGTATATCTGTAGATAGTCCAAGGTCGAGAGTAATAGAAAGTCGCTCGTAATATAAGATCCGAGGGTTTATTTAGGCACGGGCGCCCAGCTTAAGTGATATCACATGTCATAGCACTGTTGAGCCGGTCGATTATCGTACTGCGATCCTAGACAGGGGTCACACGCTGACTCAAATATGCCTCATAAGTCGCCGCAGATTGCATCGGTACTTGCAAGCACAAGTGTTATGGATATTTGGCTTTAGAAAGCTGGCTCGGGATTTTTTAAGGTACGTGGGCCCTGTGTGGGCGCATTATAACATGACTCGCTATTGTATGAAGATAATCACACTGTTACATCGCCATCTCACCTGTAACCTCACCCGCATGCCAACAGCATAGAAATTAGACTGCCAAGATCAACAGCATCATGCATCCTACCAACAGTAGCGAGGTTGGAGAGAAGTTTCACACCGCTAGAAAATAACTTTGAAGCCTTCTATTCACACAATAATAAAAAACGAAACAAGAGCCAGAAAAAATATTAATAAAATTCTAATTTAAATCGTTCTATAGTTATAATATTTCATTATAAACAGTTTGTTAGTTGTATTAATGCAGGTAAAAACGTGCAAGGGCTGTTTACTGGTTATTGCTCACCGTGGAATTTTTGTCCGACCTAGCTACCGCTACCAACACTGTTTGAGATCACGAAGCAAGATCGACCGGGGAAATAGAGTATCAGCCCAGATGTCGGGCAATGCTACGCCACGCTTCACAGCCCGGTAGTACTGCCGTTTCGAATCGAAGCGTTGCGCCCCACCTACATTTACATATACTGGGCCTTCGACCGAGCCCTTCGAACGAGACCTACCTACCGGTACGGACCTACCGGTACGGACTGGCAAGGGCTCTGGCAAGGGGTCTAGGGACCTAGGCATGAAGACTGACTCGCCAGGGCTACGTCTCCAACTACTTGCTGATCGTGCGCGTAGGTCCGTGCATATAGGCGCGTGCGCGTAGGGTCTGTATAGGTACGTCGTCGTAGGTAGGTCTACGTTGGTAGATCTCCATAGTCGTGCCACGGCGGAACTTGGACGGTGTATACATTCGTCTGATTATGTAACTTATTGCTGTCCTAAATGTAACAGTCCCCTTTATCTCCTCCTCTGTCACGGAGAGACCAGGTGAATGGTAGCTAGCGGCCTCCCTATAAATCTTAACTTCAGTTCTGCCATCAAGACTTGGCATATCTTCTCCCAACTGGCGTTTCCATTTCTACTTTACGAGACCCATAAACTTACTGCGGAATCTTGCGAGCGAATCTTCGGACCTTTCGTGCACAATGGCTGTAGACGCGGAGCCTTGGGTGCTATTGTCGATAGGGACAACCTTTGTTGTCCTTCGGCTTTACGCGCGATGGACTAAAGTTGGGCTTCGCCAATTCCAATTGGACGACTACCTCATGGTGGTGTTCGTTGTGAGCTATCCAAGCTGGAACCGTTCCTATCGCTGTGCTGCTCATCTAATACACGTTCGGGCTTGTAGTTTGGCTTTGCGGCCGATGTTACCTTGGCCTATACGGTCGGCGCGCTCTTTCAAGGCTTGACCAACAGTTACATGACCGATACAGAGCGTGCATCGCTCTCGCCGGACTCTGTAGAATATTATAACCGCCAATGGGGATCCAGAATCCAAGTGGCGGGCTGGTCCGTTTATGTCTTCGACTTGTGGGTCGTCAAGCTCTCCTTCGCTGTTTTCTTCAGCCGCTTAACGTGAGTCCCCGACGACTACTGGGACGCGTGCTTGCGAACCAAAATTCAACAAGACATAACCACTAATATAGACGTCGAACAATAGATCAGGACTTCGCCATTTGCATTTGCGTGTTTATATAGCATACGCTTTGCTCGCTCTTACATATCTCTTTGTTGCTCTGGGCCTTCTGCTAAGCTGCCAACCGATGCATCGCTTTTGGCAGATCAACCCTGATCCTGGTCGTATGTCCTCCTCGCAGTGAGAAGTGCTCCCGAACAGAGACATCTAACCAAGACGCAGCACTCTGCCAACCAACAAACTCGCCATTCTATGTTCTGGCAGTCCTGATTTCAGATGTCACCACCGATCTTTACTTAGTATCAATCCCTCTGTCTGTGAGCATGTTCCATTCCCTGTTTGATTCCTAACGACTAATTGGTCTCAGCTTCTCTGGGGAGTTCAAATACCATTAAGGAAGAAGGTTGTACTGTTCGGACTTTTCGGTGGTTCTTTCTTCATCATCGTCGCAGGTCTCGTTCGGGGCATCGTTATCCTGACTGTAAGTTACAATGCCTTTTCCCCATTCTCACAAGGTACAAAGCCTGACTTGTCCTTGATTGACAGGTCGGCCAAGAAGGGGCCATATTGGGGAGTCAGTGGGCATTGCGCGAGACTTTCGTCGCAGCCATCATCGGAAACCTTCCTGCCTCCCAACCACTCTTCCGAATATGGGCTACCAAGGTTGGTTTGAGTGGTATATTCTCCAGATCCGATCCAGGTAGGGGCAAAAGTCACCGTCTAAGCAGTATTGACAATGGCAAAGAGAGAAGAGTGGCTTCAACCTCACATTATATTGGTACTGCTTGGGCAAGCGACGAGCGCTTTACTGAAAACACAGAGTCGCCAAACTCGACCGGGGTGTTCAACCAGAATTTAAACAACATTGTTGTCACACATAAGATCACAGTGAAGTCAGAATACTCAAAAGGCAAATAGGCATTGCGTTGGCGTAATTATATGTACTATAATTCGACATAGTTTAAATAGACGCGACAACATAACATTAGTCAGCGGCCGGCTAGTTGAGCCGCCAGTCTCTTCTTCTCAGCCATTTATATTCCTTTCCTTAACACACTCCACCCAGAGTATTTGCCTATCCCCAGACTGTTCACCTGTAGCTTGTGTGGTGGCTACTTTGTTCTGGCGCTTCCTTCAACCATAGCCTGCCGCGACAACTCTTGCTATCTCACCCTATTTGAGTTGGGTTTAAGGATAGGACTGATCTATAAAAGGGATGACTTCATAAGGCTGAAGACAGAATCATTCAGGGGCTTCCAAACAGCCCCTAACTGTTGCCAATAATATTTGGTACACTAATCGCTTGTGAAATTCTGCAGGACGAATACAATATGGCGCTATGCGCGGTGTATTTACCTCCGGAGTCATCACGCACATTGTCACGATGAATTGCTACTGCATATTCTGTATGGAATAGCCTTTCACTGACCGATTCATTTGGCGCTGCACACACAATGTGATAGCTTGCGCCAGGGCGCATCCTAACATTCTACGCTTATGTCAGAGTAAAAGAGCCCGGCGCGAAAGGGCACCTGTATTCCAAGAACCAACAACCAGAGCAGAGCAAAACTCGACAGACCAGAACCGGATGAGTGGCCAGGTGATATTAACCAGCCCCCCTTGGACGTAAGACTTAAGCCCCTGGCAGCTCATCTCTTTGAGACGTTTGCGTGTGATATTTGACATAACCCCTTACCACCAGCCCCAAACTACGCTTCTTCCCACAGCAATAACGTTGCATAGGTAGATTGGGGCATTTTTGGCTATGATCAGTGTTTCCTTCCCTATTCTTCACCCGTAACAGCGACCTCATGGCTCTTACCACGCCAGAACTTGCTAACCAAATCATCAGGAAGAGCGCCCTTGTCGTGGACCGCCGCAAAAACTTTGAGTTCTCGAGGCCTCGTGCGCTTTTCGCAAGTTGCCATACAGCGCTTGAAACCACTCTTCTTCACGGACTCTCGTAGTTGAGAGAGAAGCGACACCATCTTCCTCAACTCGACCTGGTGCTCAGTCTCCCATGCCACAAATTTAGCCCCGGCATTAGTGATGTTGATCCTATTAAACGTTCCCCTCACATGATAACCCCTGATGAGCCAAGGGGTTCGGCCGAACCATAGCTGCGGTAAGGAACTACTCGGCCTCCCGTTCTTGGAGCTTGTCTTGATTTCCGCTGCTGTGGATTGGGGCATGAGCTTGAATTGGTTCTCGACTCTCGGTATTTGTTCTGGCGCGACGCTATTTCTTCCCGAATTGGCTCCGATGGATAGTTTGCTAACGCCGAGGGTTAAATTCTCATAAATATTATCGCCAGCAATTCGTTCTTGTTCCTCGTTGTCCTTTTGGTAGCATGCATCGACCTCGAAACGAACTACACAATTCAGTCCTCCAATTGCGTACCTTACGACACGATGGTGCTGAGTACTGTGCCCTAGTCCTTTCGGTAGTTTGGTGAACGTCTTCTCGAAACTGTGGCCCCAACCATTCACCTGCGCACCCCTAATGAGCTCACGTGTATTTTTCTCGTGCCGCTCTATGAACAACGTGTTGCTAATCATGGACAAATTCACACGAAAGCTATCTTTGACGGTGCCGGCGCAAAAGTCGAGAAATTTCCTGAGGCTGTTTCGGTTGATTACGATGTCGACGTCGGCGAAATCAACGGCGGGGTTCATGACTTCCGCTGCTCGGAAGACTGGTTCGAAAGGATACTGCGGAACCCGCGCCGTGTTTTGATCGATGAAATAGGTGCCCTTATCTTCTGGCAGCGTTATAGGCAGAGGGACACGCCGCCAAATAGGTGCAAATCCTAGTAGCACTCGTGAGTAAGTCTGATGTAGGATGAAGTCTAGACGGCATCAGTACCAGGTATTTTAATACTAGCTTGCTTGGAGTCCTGCCAGCTATAGCTACAGATCAATTCGCAAGCGGCCTCACTCGATACCACAGCAACGCACGGTTCTAGAGTCGCCTCTGAAACGACATGGAATGCGTCAAACGTTCGGGTACCCTTCCACATCCAACTATCTCTAGGCTCGTGAGTAAATGGTATCTTTATAGCCGGCTTGACAGTCTTTGTGGCCTTTGGCGCGGAAAGCGCCCGACAGGCAGAGCCAATGTGAGCCATCTGTTTGTCAGCACGATGTTGTGCAAGAGCCGGCTCGGATTTGAAGGAACGCCCGCAGCCGCAAGAGAACATGGTGCAAAGGCAGAGATCGATTGAGAGCCGGTCAAAATGTCAAGCGCCTGCAAATTCAATTGCGCAGGCATTTGATCGTTGAAATCATCTATACTGGGTTCATGGCGGCTGGCAGTATCTGTCTAAGGGTGGGTGGGGGAGGCGAAATGCCCTGGAAATCAAAAACAAGGCTTCGTTCGATACGCGTCGGGTAATTTGTGGCAACACGCAACAACATCTGATTGGGTGGCCACGCAAGACCCCGCTGTGTCAATGAGAGAAAACAGTTATAGCGTGTGGGGAACACCTCGTGGCTGACTACTCACGCGCGATAGACCACCCGAAACCCTCTGTTCGATGACGGCTTCTCGTTGGTAAAGCCCACCGAGTCCAAATCATAGGCTAGAGAGATACCTGCAGATCGGGCTATATTACATATTTACAATAGCGTCTCCATATACCTAGATCTCAAAATTAGCCCCACAGTACCTAATTGCCTGGAAACCTAATAACCCGCATCCAGATTCGATATCCTCATATAACTAGCTGGTTTTGATTTGTTATTTATTATATATGGATGCATGCAATGTTCAAACCTTAGAAATAGATACAATGGCATCCATATATGGGTCACGGCGACCGGACGTCTCCAAAATTCCAACTGCAGATGACACCCTAAACTTTATGCATGTGTGGCCCACGGAATGGCAGATTCCTGAATATCGTGCATTGCAAGATTATATACTTACCCCCGCGTTATGCGCTTTTGTGCCATGTAATCAGCCCCTATGCAACATTTGGCCGCTGAAACAGAGATGGGTTCATAGAGCCTTCACAGAATGTCAAGCAGCAACATCATTTATGCCGATGCTGTATGATGGGACACTTATCATGGTTTCGTCCGTTGCCCCGAATGCTGGGAGATTCATTTGCATGGCTTCGAAGAAACGTACTACGAGAAGCCTGAACGATATAGTGGAGATTGCCGGCCCGAATTAAAACGAAATATAAAGAGTACGAAGTCA
Source organism: Xylaria acuta (assembly GCA_022495125.1). Taxonomy (NCBI): domain Eukaryota; kingdom Fungi; phylum Ascomycota; class Sordariomycetes; order Xylariales; family Xylariaceae; genus Xylaria; species Xylaria acuta. Next base: position 205,223 of record MU383147.1, on the reverse strand, counting down.
GCTCCCTTTCAAGGACAACTAGGAGAGGCGGCTCCTAAAATTGATAAGTGCAGGGCGCTTTTCGTCACCAGCCGAGCAGACCCAGCGGAATACTTGGGGGCCCGTAAGCACAAGAAAGCGCCCTTACGACGAATACTCCGGCGACTGGCTGGCGACAACGAAAGCGGACAGGTACGAGCACAACTTCTTAAGACGAAAAGGGGATCCCGACACCGGGTGCGGGCTTATCTCGTATTTTCTATTGACAAGTATAAATTTAATACACATGCGATAACGGAAAACCCATTTGCCTGATAAGCTAAGGTGATAAGGACAGCTCAGCTCTTCGAAGGTCGAGGCCCAATATAATCATATACTAGTCTCAGCTTCTGGACCTCTTCTCCTCTCATCACCACGATATGCCTAGTATGGAACCTTGTTCCCCCGACCTCCTCGAACCCAAAAACTTGATGTGTCACTGTATCAAGGTCCACATGTTCCGTCATCATATGGATATTCGTCCCCTCAAAGCCCTCGGCCAAGAACTCGTCTATCCCATCAAGCTCCTTGGCTGTCGCCCAACGCATTCGCACGCGTAGTTTCCCATATATCGGGACCGTGAACTCGTCGCCCTCGAAATTGAACACTCGCTCCTCGCTGCTGGTAGGCAAGCCTAATGGCGGTTTGTATTCGATGAGAAAATGGGTCAGACCTGTTGGGGTGTCCGACCATGTCTTTATGGCTACTGTCATTGAGACCCAGCCCAAGATTTTACGGAGCAGCCAAGGGACACCGTGGAGTTTGAGCATAGGATCGGAATTGTCGCAGAGGCCGAAGTTCTACGTGAATGATTAGTGTTTGAGATGGCAAAGTAAGCGGGCGTCAAATAGTCTAATGGGAGAATTACCATGGCCCATTGGTCATCGAGGTTCTCGAGTGTAATATTTGCCGGAGTAGCCATATTTTTCGATGCTAAGTTCTTCTAACTGGTAATTGTTTTCTCGCTGTTTTCTAAACTTCGTTTAGATATTGGGACCTGGAACGTATGGTGATACAGCTAGAGAAGGCACCGGCTCTCTACTATGAGCCTCTTTCTTTCTCTGAAACAGCAATCGCTCCAATACTTACACTTCCAGGCCGGAACCTGCAACTAGGAGCATTCAGACATTTTAGAACCTCCGAAACATCGCAAGACAATAAACCCCCGAAATTTCCGAAACTCCCGAAACTCCCGAAGTCTTCCATTTTGACTTGACAAAAAGATTACCCGGGCGGTCTGATTCGACAGTAAAACCTTTTCTGTTCCCTCATATTTGAGCCATATGGTATCTTAATTTCAATTCATCCACCGAAGTGGATTTACAGCTGAGTGGTATTAAGAGATAGGCATCCAGGAGCTCTATAGAGTGGCTTAGGGCTTTCTACAAGCTACATCAAGGGACCACTTGCTTACTTCATAATTTTGTTAGTAGTTCGGGACTTTCGACTTGTTTGCTCGCCTAACTTGAATAATACCTACAAACCCACAAACACCGCCTTTGACAAGTCATTCTAGAACCATGTCAAATGCCTTTGCTGCGCCAGTGCTCTTTTCTGCAGTTTTATTTGTATCGAAAACCCCTCTCACTCCTCTGTTTCTGAATTGTCTCAATGAGTATTGGGACGGTTCATGTTCGATCGGCAAAATACTGCCTTTGCAGTATGTGATGGCTTTAATATTTTTTCCATATTCCATCCGAGTATGCAAATTCAGCCGAGATGATACTTGGAGTCAACTTAATGATCTGTGAGCAATGGGGATTTTATGGCCTCCACATATAGGTCTGTTTAGTCCCTTGATGGTCTTATCTAAAGAGGCGCGGTAGAGTATTAGACAGCAGGTTTACCGTCCATAAAAGTCTATGCGTTGTTGAGGCAGAGCGGTTGGGGTGTCAAATAGGCCATTAGGTTTTTTTCTTGCAAGGCTATTCAATATTAAAAGTTATCGTGCAAATAACGAAGCTTTGCAATCGTAGGTAGCTAATTGCGCTACTCAGGCCGACGAGACTTTTATCTCGTAGGGTTTTTGAAAACCCTCCGAGTTTGGCCCCACAATTATCCAACGAAACCCACCGAGCTTTCAGCTTAAGCCGGAAGCTGGCCCGGACCTTACGGCGGCAATATAAGGTAAAAGATCCCAGGAAATATACCCATTGGAATGGGAGAAACCATTGAGCTTCTCTGCAATCCAAGGTTTAAAAGGAAAAATCACCTGTGTTCACTTTAATTCGATACTAATTCTACCCTGGCGTTCCAAAACATTGACCGGAGCTTAACTGCTTAACATGATGTTGCAACAAGACGTAGCCGATTCAAACATGGACTCTACAGCTTCGGTCGACATACAGGACGCGGCGATAAAAGAGAGTCCCCATCAGACTCGAAAGGGACCGAGATTCTGGGCCATATTGGGCGTCCTCGCTTTAACAAGCCTTCTGACATCATTGGAAGCCACAGTCACATCGACGGTGTTGCCAGCCATCGTCACCGATCTGGGCGGAGGCGACAACTATATCTGGGTCGCTAATGCATACTTCTTGACCCTGTAAGTTCCCCATCCAGCCTCTCCCCCCCTTTCCGATAAAAACATTGCCACATCCGATTGGCCCTGGATATTAACCCTTCTTAATTTCAGGGCTGCTCTTCAACCAATGTTTGGGCAACTCGCAAACGTGTTCGGTCGTCGATGGCCCATGATATTTTCGACGGCCGCTTTCGTACTTGGAAGCGGTATATGTGGCGGGTGAGTGCCAGTTCTGGGACACTATCTTCCCCAACGAACAAAATGCTGACAATAGGGGCCATGCACAGAGCCACCAACATGGCCATGATAATTGCCGGCCGAGCTATCCAGGGGGTTGGAGGGTCTGGTGTCAGTGTCCTTTGCGAGACCATCATATGTGATTTGGTGCCCCTCAGGGAGAGAGGCAACTATATGGCCATAGTGTTTGGCATGGTCTCTGTGGGAGCCGCACTAGGTCCTCTGTTCGGCGGGCTCCTTGTTAGCTACAGTACCTGGCGTTGGGCCTTCTATTTGGCTTTGCCCATTGGCGGTCCGGCGTTGGTGCTGCTATTTGTATTCCTGCATGTCAACTACGACAAGTCAAAGACTCTGGCTACCAAACTTTCCAGCCTCGATTGGCTGGGCAATACCGTCTTCGTCGGCGCTTCAAGCTCGGTGCTGATTGCTCTTAGCTGGGCAGGTGGCGAATATCCGTGGTCTTCGTATGAGGTTCTCGTGCCGCTTGTTGTCGGCATAGTCGCCTTGGCAGGCTTCGTCGCGCTCGAGGCTACTCGCTTTATCGCGAACCCAATGATACCCCTCCACCTCTTCGCCAACCCCGTCACTGCCATTGTCTTCCTCCTCACCTTCCTCCACGGCGTCGTCACCATGTGGGCCTTCTACTTCCTCCCCGTCTACTTCCAAGGCGTTCTCAGCGCAACCCCCTACCGCTCCGGCATCATGCTCCTGCCAACCATCCTCGCACTCGTCCCCGCCGCCATCATCGGCGGTCTCTTGCTCACCAAGCTCGGCCGCTACAAGCCCATTCTCATCGTGGCCCTCGCCTTCATCGTTGTCGGCCTCGGCCTCTTCTCGCTCCTCGGCGAGAACTCTAGCACGGGTGCTTGGGTCGGCTTCCAGATCATCGAGTCCGTCGGCACCGGCCTCGCCATACCGACTTTGCTTCCGGCCCTTTTAGCCCCACTGACCGACAAGGACACGGCCCTCGCGACGGGCACATGGGCGTTCATGCGCAGCTTTGGCATCACCTGGGGCGTCGCCATCGCGGGTACCATCTTCAGCAGCCGGGCTGCGCAGCTGGCTGGCTCGGGTGCGATCAGCAGCAACGCAACGGTGACCGCCGAGTTCATGGCCGGTGGGGCGTATCAGGACGCCACGGCGCAGTTCCTCGACTCGCTCTCGGCAGAGACGCGCGCCCAGGTGGTGACGGTCCAAAGTAGCGCGCTGCAGCGGTCGTGGCAGGTTGGTATTGCCTTTGGGGCGCTGGGGTTCATCGCTGCTGCTCTGCTCAAGGAGGTGCCGCTTAGGAAAGAACTTGATAGTGAGTTTGGCATGACGGAGAAAGGCAAGCATAACGGGGAGGTGGTGGAGACGACAGAAAAGGAGGTCCCGGCGGCCACGTTGTGATACCGAATAAGACACGGGGTCCGTACGTCGAAATGGGCGGATGCAATACAGAGGTGGCAGGGGTAGCATTGGCCGGTGTATGTCAGAGTCTTACTTTTGCTCTGATAGACCCAGTTAGTTTCTCAACAGGGTACGGGTATTAAATACAGTGTACATGGCCAAGTCACAATCATACAAATGTCACTCTCAAAAGCCCAGGGTGACGGTTTCCTTACGTTACTACGATACGATTGACAGGTATCTAATCACTCAGCGGTAAGGGCGTTTGGAGCATGAGCAGCCATGGGCCTAGGTAGTAGGGCGTCGTACCCGCGAGCTACCTAGGCCTAGAAGACACCTAGACTCATGCCCAATAATTGATGTTCTTCAAAGAGACAAGAGGCTGGCACATGACCGTAGTTCTCGCTCGACTTGCGTGCCCGGCGGTGCGGGCTACGGTAGTATACAAGACTAAGAGAAGGCATTTTAACCGCCGGACTAGAAATAGAACGGAAAAAGAATTCCTCGCAAGGTGTCCTTAGCGAAAATTGCCCCTCTACATAGTAGTCTATAGGGGCAACACGCGCTAACTAGCTGGGGCCCCCTGCTGATTCTTAAAATCAATCATTGACAGGGATAATCGGCGAGTGCCGGACCAATCTAGAGATTGCGTTTCATATTTTACAGTACAGTACTGGTTACGAAAAGGGATTCTTGGGTAGCCAAAAAGAGTATGCGGCTTCTGTAAACGTTCCTGGCTTTTACACTTCTTCTCCATAGTTCAAAGAGTAGTTTAGTTAGTGCATTGGTCAAGGTCACATCAATATAGCCGAGGCACATCTGCAAGCTTGAACACACGGTCTGCCTTGTCTGTCGATGTGGAAATAGCGAGAATCCGCTCGTGTCTTTAATCACCAAAAAATTCTACCGAGTTCTTAATATTCTCTCGTATCGACTCCACGTACGACTTGTTTCCTCTCTGTGATTTAACATCCTCCTGTGCCATGACAGTATGGAACAACCGTGCCCGATCTCCATTGGCAAATATCCCTCTCGTCGACTGCGAAGTACTCACCTCGCCCGAGAGGCAATATGCTGCTGGAACTCCTATGCAACGCTCCAGAGTTTGAATCTGGCACTGGATGACATCGACTATCCCCATGGCATATGCTTTTACAGGCATGTCCTGCAGTGAGGAGATACCCCCGATGCGGAACACCGCTTTCACCTTTATCGACTTGATGGCTTCCAACGGCTGTTGACAGAAGCAGCGGCGGACGCCATCGAATAGGGAATCATAAAGTCTCATCAGCCCGAGGTAGCTCGAGAGTACCAAGAGCGTTGTTTCCGTGCTAAGGGACTCGGTTTGGGTAATCCACGGCGCAGTGTTTGGTGGGACGAGCTGATTATGGGTGAATGAGTCAGGTGCTGCAGGCCGAGTCGCCGTCGTCAAGTTCTGGATAATGTCGATGAACTCTTTAGTGCACACGAGAACTAGCGCGACCGGGTTTTCAGTCGCCATACCCATAGAGTCATCCTCTTTACAGCCTCCCACAACGCTGCGAGGGTCTGAGAAGAAAGCGCCCATGGCCGAGACGCGCTGTTCCATCTTCTCTTGGAACCGCATCAGCGAACTCGCTGCACTTAGGCATGGGAGGGGACTCGGATCTGACAGGTATTCGGATGAATCAAGGAATGAATCAACATCGAGCATGTCATTGGAGCTCTGGCCCGCGTACATCATGTCGAGGCTATCAGCTGCGCTTAGTAGCTCCCGGTGCTGTGATGGGTTGCTCAGCTGCTCCATCAGTGTGGGAATGCTGTCCGACGCAGGACGTCCCTCGGTCAATGGAAAGTCAAATAAACTTGTACCACCAGTCGCTGTGCAGGAATCTGAGCCGCCCTGGAACAATGAGTCCTTTGGCGGATGAGCAGCGGACTTCGACAGCTCAAGTCCAACTCCTCCGAGATCATCCAACAGATTCAATGACGTGGTGCCTGCGCTGAACCATTCCGTGGGCATGTTCGCCAACATGGGCTCCCCCGCCGCAGGCGTATGCAACTCGACATGGTCGCTGTCTCGCGGCGTCGGCCCGTACCCAGGCGAAGAGAGGTTAGCAGGGGCCATGGCCGGGCCTCTAGGTGTGCTGCCGTCGACGAGACGCGCCTTTCGCGGTCTTCCGGGGTAGCCAGGGGAACCGGTCACGCATCGAGCACCGACGTGGATGCAGCGGGCACATGGCGCCGTGCTGTCTTCACCACGCGGGCATCGGACTCGCTTTGCTCTGCACCGGTCGCAGGCGGATCGCGTTGCTGCCTTTGGTATATCCATTGGATGGATGAGGTGCCAGCTGTCTAATGAGACTTCTCATGTGCTTAATGCAATAATGAGACATGAAATCGATTGAGACTCGCACCGTCCTTGGATGTGCTCGGTAGCATGGTACGTATGATGCGCCACGTCGGCCGTCAGCTGAAAAGCACCGAGAGTCACTCACAGGAAGATCTCGGAGGGTTTTTGGCTCGCCTATGATTCAGGTACCCAGGTACCTACAGTGCTTTAGCTAAGGTACCTCCTACAGTCATTAAGTGGCGGGGCATACCGCCACAGCATCCGGGAGATTTTGGACGATCACAGCTTATACAAACGTCGGTTTCGTGTTTCTCTATACGCTCACTTTTCGGAATCCGCACCGAGTCGAGTTTAGTTGTACAATGGATACACCAGCTTCAGACCCGAGACCTCCTTCCGCTGCATAGCTCCAATGCCATCAATCACCTTGGCCAGTCCGCCTCTGTTCACTTGTATAGGATGTGTTCTAAGCTTCCCAGCTTCAAACAAGGCGGCGAGCCGTTTTATCCAGACCTGAAACCAAGCGTGCAGCTCGGGATTCTCCTTGCGATAATATCCTCCGGGTAAGTCGAGCTCGAGTCCGGTTACTTCAAGTCCCATAATCCAATCCGCCTTGACTGTTTTTCGCATCGTAGCCATCAGATCGTCCGACAGGAGCTCAAAACCAACATATCTACCACCCCCACGTCCAATGGCCGAATAGCAGTGACGGATAGCTCGAGCTTCGCTGATGACGTCCAGCACGTACTCCAACGTGTTCTTAGTATATGCACGTATGTCTTCTCCACACGTCGGTGAGTGGTAGTCGAAGGCCTTTTCAGCGCCATATTCTTCTACTAGCTTGAAGTTCTTGGGGGAACAGGTGGTGATGACTCTGTAACCCGATCTAAAGAACACAGCAGACATAAGCTTCTACGCTCCCATTCACAGAAGGATCCCAAATTACTTGCAGTCTTAATATTTGAATGGCAAAGGTGCCACTAGCAGTGGAACCTCCATAGACAAGAACGAACTTTGGGTCCAGAGTGGGCTCTTCAGGCGTTCCAGGAAGTTTTAGCGAGTACCAAAGAGCCATTCCCACACTGCTGGTCACCGCGCAGCCTATTGAAGCAGCTTCTTCCCAAGAGAGGTTCTCTGGTACTCGCCACACGCTAACGGCCTTCTCCACGATATACTCCGAAAATGCTCCTGACCAAGGGCGCCAGCGGTTAGAGGCCATTTGAGCTCCGGCAACTCGATCGCCAATCTTGAGCCCGGAGACGAGGGCTGCGGATTCACCTAGGCGTACGATGGTGCCTGAAAAGTCTGCGCCGTCAACTGCGCCAGGACACGGAGCCCGGGCGGGCATCTTGTAGTCGCAGTGGTTCAACGCTACCGCTGCTACTTTGATGAGAACATGGTCGGGGGGGAGCGGAGGCATCGGTTGATTGGTGCATAACTCCAAAGAACCGGGATTCTTCTCTGACTGCACAATGGCCTGTCGCGAGCCGGGGAGGGCTGGGAGAGTCATGGTCGTCATTTCGATGCTCAGTTGAAGAGTATGGATTAATCTGGCAACTTCCGTTGTCGAGGCAAGCTGCAATTCTTGGCTATTACTCGAGTTCCCAGTTTGAACTGCCCTCGCTTCAATTGATACATTTTTTTATGTTCACCGCCGAATAGCCCAAGAATGGTAATTGCCGGTGTTCTGCACTGATGCTATTCGGGAGTCCGAAATAGCGCTCGGGACTTTCCTAAGCGCGATTTCAAGGCTTCACGAGGTACCTAGGTGGTTCGGGACTTTCTCGATTTTATGCTGGTTGAGCTAAAGTAGGGTGGACAGAGCTACCTCGTATCTCCAATTCTGTGTCGTATAAGGATGAGGAGGTGTTTTTTTCTCCTTCTTCTTTTAGTTTTCTTCTCTTTAATCAGTTTTTTAAAACACTCAAACTTTCCATAACCTCCTTGTTAACAAGTCGAGCTGGAATCGCGTGGAAAATACTTGGCGGAACAATGTCTAAGATACTTGCCCTGACAGCACTTTTTTCTGCTATTGCATTTGCATACCTATCGCAAACTCCTCTTGGTCCTTCAATTCCCACCAACTATGACTTCAACGAAAAATGGGACGATTCATGTAAAATTAGCAGAAGCACCGCTTTCGAAGTCCTCGATGGCCCAAATCAATTTTCCACAAACCCATCCGATCACATCAACGCAGTCAAGATAACTCCTGCAATCAACAAAACAAACTGGGAGCAATGGGAATTTGACGGCCTCTCTTACACAGGCCTATCTTTTATCCTAGTGACGTTCTCCCGGGACTATTCCTACTATTTTTTTGGAAAAGGAAATCTCCGGATGGAATTTTACATCACTCTTGCGGACGGCACGTCAATTCAGGAGCTGGACTACGTCAAGGAGTCTACCGTCATTGACTGTCCGGGATTTACTGCCGGTATCTGGAATAGTTCTGACAGATCGTACTCGTTCTACTCTACTAAGGACCTGAAGTATGCGAAGCTGGAATTCGATTCGTGGAGGGTCCGCGGCTCCTACACGCTGTCTTCTAACACACCTCCCCATCATGCCGATGGCTCACCTTATAATCCAGAGGGTGGGAACAAAGATGCTTCCGAAATCTCTCCTGGATTGTTTTACAGCGTTCCTGTGGCAGGGGGTGCAGTCGAGGTAGACACCACCCTGCCGTCTGGTAAACGCATGTCTTTCAAAGGCAGAGGTGGCTCTACCCGTCTTTGGGCGAAAGAGAGCTGGCTCAAAATCAGCGAAAGCTGGTTAGCGATTCGAGCCTGGGCGGGTCCATATACCTTTACCTACTGGGATGTGATGTCACGGGTGGACATGGGGGTGAGATACTTCTCAGCCCACCTGTTTTACAATGACCAGCTCTTGGTTGGTACGCAGATTGGCAATGCCTCCGACAAGGACGACTACGTCCAGATGACTGCTCATTTTGACGGGGAGCTCGCGGGGAGGTTTCGGGACAAGAACACTGGCCATTCTTTCGAGTTTGTCTCGCCGGCTCGGGACAAGAAGTGGATATTTGAGATGCAGCATGTGGTGACGCAGTACGAGATGGGCGTTGGAGGTGGATTTGGTATGAGCGGGTTTGCGAATAGGGTCTTTGGCGGCGAGGTTGGTGATCATCAGTACGAGGGGAGGGGCCAGACAGAACAGACCTTTTTCCCGGAGTATATTGAACAGTGGATCATCTGGCTCATGTATGGTGTCGGGTTCTTAGGCACTGGGAAAGACTTTGTTTTAAAGGCTGTTGCCTACATTTTATAGTTGGTCTCACATGATATAGACTATCGAAGGCACCTACTAGCCGAGGAAAGACATTCACTAGAGGAGAGAGGACACTTACTAGAGAAAGGACGGACTCCAAACGATAGGGTAGATCAAAGTTTTCCCGCTTGAAGTTAAGTTCTCTCGATCAAACTTTCAAGGAACCCGTTCTACTTCATTAACTGGTTTCCTTGGAAGATTGAGGGGGATAATATGCTATTGGTGATGATCTGTCTTGAGGAAATAAAGACTTGCGAGATTACGAATCCCATCCGCCCTCGTAGGCGTATCTGGTTTTATAGAAGACGAAAATAACGCCTATTAAATAACGCCTATGAACAGCCTTGATTTGTTATCCTCTAGGAATGTAGAACGTAGGCCGGAAGGGGAGTTTATGTGTCTATTGGTCAAACACTCAGAATGCACTATTGAGAAAATACCTCATTTCTCTGTGTCGGCCAAGAGGCGGTACTATTGTAGTCTATCCACAACTTATCTTCCCTCTTCGCTCACACAGGACTCTTGTATTCAGCACCTCGTACTTTCTTACAGATGTTTTTCTAACAAACCATATTTCATTGTATCACGTACTTACGTCTTCACGAAGAAGCTTTGAAACTGTAGCAGTGATCGCTAGGCAGCTGTATATATTTACAGTGCTATCTTAGGTCTAAGCCTTGGAGCTTTCCAGTGAAGCTGTAAGTGCCCTTCTATCATACTTGTGATCACGCGATATACAGTAAACACGCTGGAGATCCCAGTCTGTGAGCTGGAATCCACCACCCCAGATATGTGACACACTGTTAACAATACCAAACCCTCAAGTCTGTTCCGTGACCAGTGAAGCGCTGCGAGCGGGTATACGGGGGACGAGCCAATAAAAGGTGTTAGGATTCTACATACAAGGGATATGGGGTGTCAAAAAGGGAGCAAAATTAAGGGGTCACCACCGAACTTAGCTCTCTATATACTCACACTTAGTTACACACCTAGCTTCTGTTTTTTTTTTCCTTTTATGAATTCTATTGCTTTTCTTTATGATCAAGAGGTTCCCATATGAGTTAAGTGAATTTTAGTTGTCTTGGATGTGTATTGGTTAGCCTACTTCCTTGACTAAGGTCCGTATTAGGTGAGCAGGTCACTCGGGCCAATTCGTTAGTCATTGCTCTGATGGACAACAAGATCAACGACTTATTGTCCCCGCCAACTTCCCCTTCGTCAAGGAGACTTTCAGTCAAGAATGAGTTAAAAGGCTTCTCATTGTGGCCAGTAGCAGCTGGCGGATGCATAAGACGGGGTCAGTGACGGGCAATTAGTGCCAGATAAAGGCATATGGAATTCTGCTCATAATCCAGCAAACGAATTTCTTTACTCAGGCCGGCCCGATGTAAATAGAAACCGAGTTGCAAGGGATATAAGCTGCACAGGTGTACGTAGATGCTTGGTACGTAGTTTCGAGAGGGAGGGGTTGCGGATGGCTAGTGGCAGGATGCAGAGCACGCCGAGGAAGGCAAAATCGATGATGTAAAACAGAGTTAAAAGGGGAAAAAAAACCCGGAGATAAAGCTATTTTAAATTCGGATTGCAAAGGGCCGAGAGTGGCCAGAGAAATTGCCGAAAAAGCAAAGTGCCGGTCAGAAAAGTCCCGATTCCTATATTTGGGGACTCGGTTACCTAACATACAATGAATCAAATCCCTAATCGGGACATTCAATGGGTGTGCATATCCAAAACTAATGGAGACGGATTCGATAGCCCCCGATTATCCACTTTGACACCAACATCGTCAGGAATAGGGGTTGAGAGCTAATTACCATATACGGGAGATGCCCAGTTCTGTACCTAGAGATGTAGAGTAGCGCATCAATTTCTATGGCAGCTCTTGACCTCCTATTATATTTTAGAATCCAGTTCGTTCAAACTTCAAGAAGCATATTGAGAGATCCTCTATCAGTCTCGTTTTATTTTAGCAGAACTCAATTATGTTCAAATTTTTCAACTCGTTTATGTTTGATTTTGAACTGACCCGACTCCTCGGTAGCACATCAGCCGGCGGTTGCGATGCTGCCGAATTCCTTACTGCCGTAGGCAAGATTAAGAAACATGATGCTGAGTCATGGCATAATGCGTGGAAAGAGCAAGGTGAACGGGCAGAGAACATCGCCGACGAAGCCGCAAGGGATGGTTTTAAGGTGCTAGCAAAAAACGGATACCTCCGAGCATCTAATTATTTCCGCGCTGCATCGTATCTGTTTTTCAACGACAATCCGAGGATTTTGCCCTTGTCTGAGAGATCAATCAAGAATTTCGAGCGAGCAGCGTCTTTGATGGAGGGCGAAGTCTTGTTGATTGAGATTCCATACGCGAACGGCTTTAGCCTTCCTGGATACTTGTATCTTCCTCCACAAGATGCGCGATTGCCTGGCAAGATACCAGTCCTTATGTATGTTGGTGGCGCCGATTCGACAAAAGAGGAGTTACACTTCTTGTTCGGGCATTCAGGACCGCAGTTGGGATATGCCGTCCTCTGTTTCGAGGGTCCCGGCCAGGGCTTGCTTTTAAAAAGGTCGAAACTCCCTCTCCGGCCCGACTTTGAGGTTTGTGCGGGCATGGCCTTGAATTTCCTCGAAAACTTATCTCAATCGCGGCCAGAGTTGCAACTGGATCTGGGAAGAATTGCAGTGGCGGGAGCGGCAACCGGCGGATATTTTGCTCTTCGCGCTGCCACCGACGCCCGGATTAAGGCATGTGTATCCATCGACCCATTCTTTAGCTTGTGGGAGCTAGCCATGACTCGTGTTCCCCAGTTGTATGTCAATTTGTGGGAGAGTGGGTGGATTCCGGACGAGTTCATCGATTGGTGTACGGATTTGCATTCTAAGACGAACTTCCCAACACGCTGGGAGATGGCTTTGGGGAAAAGTAGCATGGGCGTTGAGACGCCCACTGCTATGCTCAGACGATTTAAGGATTTTTCTTTGGACACAAAGAATGATGGGAAGATCTTGGATAGGGTTACGTGTCCTGTGCTTCTTACTGGTCCTGGTGCAGGACGCGAGATGTATTCTTCCGCGATAGCGGGGGCGTTCAAAATTCATAAGTTGCTCACAGTCGTGCCAGAAAGCAACAAAGAAATTTGGGTCCCGACAGAGGAAGCAGATGGCGGGTTGACGGCGAAGATTGGAGCCTGGCCACTGTTAGCGCAGAAGAGCTTCGAGTTTCTTGACAAACATTTTGAGATGAATAGGAAGGGAGGGCTCCAATGCACCTAAATACTATCTGAGGGATATATACCATAGCATCTCTATACAGTTCCTTCGCCATTGTGATACGTGTTCGGTCAAGTTGTACTACTTGATTATAGGTCCCTTAATTAGATATGTATCGGACTTTCGTAGAGCCTTGCCTCGAGAGCTTGTTGGGTAATATAGAACAAAAACACTGTAAATTGGGTTGAATCCTGGATAATAAACTGCAAATTTAAGGTTGAGGTTTCTTAAAGAAGGCTGCCAATTTGTTGCCTGTTCTGCCTGCCAGGCAGACGTGGTAACGTGAATGGAGATATGATTTTGTTTATCATTTATATCTCTAAGTTGCTAGGACTAAAGAGTTCATCTTGGTTGACGAGGCCGCGTGCAGCAGGATACCCTTAAACACCCCATAGACCAATGTAGGCTAACTGACCGGTGAGAACTGACAGAGAATTTGTCTGGCACATACACTGGATCGGATAAATAGAATGCTTCACAACATTATACGATTGAAATTATCGGTCCAACAAAAGAAATATGACGGAAACAATAGGAAATAATCTTGAATGAAAACCAGATGGCTCGACACTTAACGAGCTCCGAAGCAGTTGTGTGAGCAGCGAACCCTTTGATACTGATACTCAATTCCCCTTAAGCAACAGCTTCTGTCCAATCTGCAGGCCCTGCCCTTCATCTGCATTGCGCAAAAACTCACCCACTAATGGATTCATACCATTCTGAAGAGCATTGTTGACCCACTCGTGCATTGGCAATGACTCCAATTGGATGCCCCCATCACCATTCAACAACTCCTTGATACGCTGCGCAGCGATCACCTGATCACCTGCATGATGCAAGTATTTCACTTCGGTCTCTGCACCATCGACCGGTATATCCTGCAAGACAGCGCGAACAATCCCACTCGCGGCGTTCTCGAGAGATACAATATCCACATAGCCGGTCCACTGACTGGAGTCCGGGAGCGCTTGGATGATAGACCCGTATTCCAGAACGTTGGATATGATGTCGTCTCCTGCCTCATCACCCATGATTGCTGAAGGGCGGTGGACGAAAGCCGGGAGGCCAAGTTGTCGACTTGCCTTCTCGAGGAATACTTCGCTTGCCCATTTAGATGCTGCGTAGCCATCGGCAGGTGGCGTTTCAGGACTGAAGTTTGCGAGTGACTCGGGAGCCAGGGTGTCTGACTTGTTGAATTTCCCTACTGTTGCGGTGGAGATGAAGTGGACTGGAATACGGCGGGGAAGTGCAAGTTTAACAAGTTCCTTAGTCGAAGAGAGGTTGGGGGCTTTGAGAGATCTGTAACTCTTGAGAAAGGAGACGTCAGCACCGTTGTGTACGATTACATCTGCCGAGCCGAAAATTGAATTTATCTCTGCTTCTGATAACCCGCAACGTGGAAGTGAAAGATTGCCAATGTGAACCACAACTTTGTTGGAGTTCGCAAACTCAGCCAATTTATTGCTGTCACGAATGGCAATGCAGTGTATTCTGTCAACATCAGAGGCTCTGACGAGGAGGCGGAGAAGATAACTGCCTAGAAAACCCGTCGAGCCGGTAAGTACCACAGTCTTGTGAGACGTGTGGTTCCGCACTGGCGTTTGTTGTATATTGACTCGGAAGAAGTCATCTGGGACTTTTGTTTCGACATCCCAGTCAATCGTGATGTCTTGGCCGAGTGAAAGATCTTGTATTGTTGATGCCATGGCACCAAGTGTACTGTTATCAAAGAGCTGTATCAACGGAAGATTCACTTGGAACCTCTTGTTCACAAGCTGTCGTAGCTCAAGAAGAAGTATCGAATTGCCTCCTACATGGAAAAAGTCTGAAGCTGCATTAATGGTGTAGATCTCCTTCACCTGCTGTGGCAATGTTTCTCGCCAAGCCTGGGCTAATCTAGATTCCGTCACAGTAAGCTCTCTTGTCGGGCCTACTGCCTGCGATGTACTTGAAACGGGAAGGTTCTGCAGAGCCTGCCTATCAATCTTGCCAGATGGACTTAGTGGCATAGAGTTGATGGAGATGATAGCCGCCGGGCGCATATACTGTGGAAGGGGAAGTGAGGCAGCTAGCTGGCGAAGAAACTCTCGTTCATTCTCCGTCGAAGCAGTGGGTGACAGAACTGCGTAGGCAACGAGGATTGTTGGATCTCCATGAGGCGTGACTATTACCTCTCTCACTTGTCCTTTTGAAGCGTCCAAGATTGACTGCTCGACGTCATGTAATTCGATGCGAAGGCCTCTGAGTTTAATTTGCGTATCTCCCTCCATACGACCGAGAATCTCCAGCGTGCCATCCGGCCGGAGGACGCCTTTATCTCTAGTTCGGTACATCCTGTCGCGACTCTTGTGAGTATCAAAGGACGAGGGCAGAGGGTCCTTCAAGAACTTCTTTCTGGACTCATCAGGGTTGTTGAGGTATTCCACGGCTACACCAACGCCGGCAATATAAATTTCCCCAGGCCATCCAACTGGCAAAATACTCATGTCTCGATCCATAATATAGACAGTGTAGTTCGGAAGAGTTCTGCCGACAGGTATATACTGGCTATCTTTATCTTCTAGACTGAGCTCCAGCTCGTTTGAAGACATTGAACACTCTGTCGGGCCATAGGCGTTGAAGACGTGGAATGAATGCTCGAAATGGCCTCTGAGCTTGCGGAAGACCTGCAGAAGCTCAGGTGGGAATTGCTCACCACCCGCCGTGGCATATGTCCAGGATGTGCTCCGGAAAAGGCTGTCCGAACCGTGCCGAAGCCAAGCAAGATATTCGGATGGAGTCGCACTGGTGTATGTGATCTTCTGTTCTAGCATAATTTTTGCGACGGCAACGGGGTCCTTGCGAAGAGTTTCAGGAACAATGACGAGAGTCCCTCCGTTGGCTAGGGCCATAAATATCTGATTGAGAGACATATCAAAGCCCACCGAGCTTTGCTGTAAAACAGTCCCAGGTCCGAAACCATGCGCATGTATTAAGGCCTCCAAGTGGTTACATAAGCCACCGTGGGACAAAACAACGCCCTTGGGCACCCCCGAAGTACCACTGGTAAAGAGAATTGCCGCCGGGTCGCTGCGTCTGGCGGCAACTGGACGGCTTGCTGGTATTTCATCCAGAAGATTGAAAACGTCCAAAATAGTAGCAGATGGTGAAAGTTCAAGGCTCCTAGTTTGTGCAACTGTCGTGGTATTGGCTAGCAGTGCAGAAGGCTTGCACTCTGCAATTATGACGCGGAGTCTCGCTGATGGAATGTTGGAGTCCAAGGGAACATAGATGGCGCCGATTCGTAGGACAGCAAGCAGGGAAAAGACAAAGTGTGGAGAAGCCTCTTGGAAAACAACAACAACCGACCCTAGCTTGATTTTTGCCTTGAGTAAAGCAGACGAAATCTGATTGACCTTTACATCAAGCTGTTGGTATGTCCATGACCTGCCGCTGCTTTCTCTGAGTGAGATCTTGTTTGGGTGCTTGGCAATCATTTCGTCGATGCGATGAACCAGAGTTTTCGTCCACTTGGGAGGCATCACAGGCCCTGCAGTACTGTAAGTATATTGTGACCAAGGTTATTGAAAAACTCATAGCCTTTGTAGACAGGAGGCCTTACCTTTCCCGAGCTGGATCGCATTGCTGACATCTTCGCTTGAAAACAATGAAACTTGTCGCAGCGTCTGATTGCAAGAACGGGAAAAATCACCCAACAGCGTGAAGTACATCTCAAGCAGTCGTGCTGCATCTCTCTCAGAATATAGCTTCTGCTGCAGCATAAATGTGACGCGAGTTTCGGATCCTGGATTCTCGATGATGTCCAAGGACATATCATAACTGGATCTTGGAAGTGCCATTTCCTCGATTTCAACCGTAGCATGGTCGAACACTCTTTTTTCACTAACACCCTGGCGATAATTGATGAATGCCTGAAAGAGGGGACTGATAGCGGTAGATCTCTCGCAGCCGACATTATCAAGCAGAATATCGAATGGTAATCTTGAGTTGGACATTGCAAGATAAGCCTTCTTCCGGGTATCTTTGAGAACCTCTTCAAATGACTCCTGGCTGTCCAGACGAAATCTCAGTGGAAGAAGATTCAGATACATTCCGATGCTCTTGGCGATTTGATCGTCCCAACGGTTGGCGTCTGCTGTGCCAATGCAGACGTCATTATTTCCGAAAAGCTTGAATAATAGCACTTCAAACACTGCCAAGTGGAAGTGGAAAACATTCGCCTTCAACTTGTGGCAGGTGTCTTCAATCTGCTTTGCGAGCCTGGAGCCAATCATTCGGCTCACAGAGTTGTGCTCGTACGCTGCGAGTGCTGTGCGATTCTTCGCAGCTGAGAACGGGAGCAACGGGAGTGGTGTGGATGTGTTTGTGAATTCTGACTTCCAGTACTTAATCTCCTCCTGCATTGCCCCGGATGCGAGATCTTCGCGTAGCTTTTCTGAGTACTGGGAGTACTGATATACTTGTTCTGGAAGACTTTGACGATTGTAGGCTTTCTGCAGGTCGTCCAAGAGAACTTCCAAGCTGATACCATCCATTACGATATGATGTGAGCCAATGAGAAGATAACTCTTTGTTGGTGTTACGCCAAGGTGAACAAGTCGCATACATTCGCCGTGTTCAAGGTCATAGACATAATTCTTGAGGCTTTCGAACTCTTGTGCAACTTGAGACTCATCGGCGAGAACAACCTTTTCTAGGCACAGTCGAGATGTTTCCGAAATGGCCTGCACTGGCTTTTGGTTCTCGTCCATGAAGAATGAAGTGCGTAACGCCTCATGGCGAGCCGCGGCCTTTTGTACTGCACTTTCAAGGCTGCCAAGCCTAATCGTGCCGTTGATAGAAACGCATATGGTACTGTTTGCCGTGGTCTGATCCTCCATCAGATACTTTTGAAACCAGAATCTTGACTGTCCGGGGGATATTGGCAGAATATTTTTAAAGCTAGGTTTTGAAACCCCATCGGAATCCGTTAACGAAACGGAGGTTGCCGACGAGGTTTCTGCCTTGTCTTGTTCGTCGCCTAAGTGACCGGATCCCGCACTACTCTTTGGGTCTCCCGACGAAGACGCTGTATCTGAGTTTGCTAGCAATGAACCAAGGCTATCTGTTCCAGGAATAGTCAACGAGGCATTTCTATTTGGAACTAGGCTAGCGGGGATATTCTCGACTGCGTGCTCAAGAAGCTGTTGGACTGAACCTCCTGATAAAATCTTAAACACGGGAACTTCGGTTTCGATCTCCTTCACGAACCAGGAGCGTATTTCGACGGCGACTAAGGAATCAATACCGAGATCATCTGTTCCAGAAGACAAAATCTGTAACTTATCCTTCTCCACCGGAATTTGAAGGACAACCTGGAGTTTCTGGACGAAAGCGTCTATGAAATTCAGTTTCATTCTGCAACTCTACGACGGGGATAGACTCACCTTGAACAACCTCAAGAATCTCTTCAGCCGTAGTTGCCTGAACCAGTCTAACCTTGGTGGGCACAGCTGTAGCTTTCTTTGTCGCCTTTCCGTCTCCTCCATCGTCTTCTTGGAAGCAGTGTTGGAATCGTGGGAACTTAGGCCAACGAGGTAGGATGTCGCCCAATCCAGTTGTTTTCAACGCCGTGACAAGCTCGGGGTTCCGCCCAGAGAGCGGATGAGATGCCAGGACAGCTTCACCGAAACAAAGGTGGACCTCTCGTTCTGAGAACAGCATGAAACCAGCCTTTCGGACGGCTGCATATAACATTTCCGAAAATCTTCTGTTGATGTATCCCACACCCATTACTGCACCGATGTGAAGAATTGAAGCGGCCAGCCCTTTGTTGCGCCTTTGCGCTGCTAGGGTCGTCATAAAAGCGTTAGCGGCGCTGTAGGCGGCCTGTCCGCGGTTGCCAGCTACGGACACAACGGAGGAGAAAAGGATAAAGAAATCTAAAGTATCCTCTTGGAAAATTTCGTCCAAGTAGATGGCTCCGTTGACCTTGGGCCGTAGGACTTTGGTCATCTTCTCAAGAGGCATTTCGAAGAATGAGATATCATCGAGAACCATTGCACCGTGAGCGATACCTGCAATGGGTGGGAAGTTCTTGCGTATATGATCGACAAGTGTAGAAAGAGCAATTTTGTCGGTAATGTCACTTTATCACGTTAGTTTCCTTTCAACACTTTCTGACAACTAATGACTCACTTGGCAAAAGTTTCCAACCTCACTCCAGACTTTCCTATAGCCTCTGTCCACTTAGCATCCACCTTTGGATTGCGACTTGTAAGTATAATATTCCGGGCTCCGTGGGATGCCATCCAGTCACAGATAGATTGTGCTAAGTCGCTCGTTAGTCCAAATAGAACATATGTCTTGTCACTCTTGAAGGTAACCCGGCTGTCGACTGTGGAAACCTGGACCGGAACTCCTGCAGGAGAGCTATCCCAATCCACAATAGCTGGTACGGTCGGATCAACTTGAGATCCACCAACCAGCTGCTCTAACGCGATCAATGGCAAGGAGTTTGAATTTTCAGGTTTGAGTGCGTCTTTCAAAGCCCGGTGCACCACATTTTTGAACATTTGACTCAAGTCGGCAATAGTGAAACTTCGAACGTGCGGCAGTGCTTGGATTCCAGCAAGTGTTGTTCGAAGGCATGATTCAGGTAGAGAAGATGCAATTATTGAACCAACCCGCCCGTTCTGGGCACTATTTGAGCAGTCAACAAATACTGAGACGTTCAAAGGCAATGAAGACCGGATTACTCTCTTCTGAGAGTAGGCATCGACCTTTGTCCACGAGATATCCGCTAGAGATCTAGACGAGGTAGTGAAGAACACCGCGATGTTTGCATAAGATGCAGCCTCAACAATGCTGGACGCGAACTCCAGAGACGGCTCATGAATGAGCAGAGTTGAGCCTCTCTGACAGAATGATAGAATATTCTCAACACATAGCCGATTGTCCAATTGGGACATGAATTGGGACTCCTTGCCCGCCGGAAGTTCGACCTCCAACACCTTCTCTGAAGGCACCAGAGCATACGAGCAATTATTGGCCGCAATGGCTATAACTGACTTCCCTGTTGTCTTGTTGGTGCCAAGAACCAAGTAAAATGGATGAAGAGGCGTTGCGAGCACTGGCATCAAAAGCGAGTGACTGACTTTAATAAGAACATCAGAGGCAGCGGCTACTGTATGCGGGTCAAACATTTTAGCTTCGAGTAAGCTGTTACAGACTAGGGTGGGCTTTAAAGAATCGACTGAGAGGGTGAGTGGGACAGTTTGAGGGTCCATCGTCTCGTATATGGTTCGCCTAGACGCGTTGTACCGGTCATTGAGAGTACTGTCATGATAAACTCGAGAAACCATAAGCTCCCCCTTTTCGAAGGCGAGTTCTTGCTCGTTTGTCCACAGCATACTCTCGAGACTACCTTCTTTCTCCAAGATAGCGCTATAGCGTAGGCGAAGGAGTGACTCTAGAAGCTGTCGCGCATTGGGCTTTACACCCCTCTCAAGATCAAGGAATTGCAGGACTAGATCAGGATTTTCCAAGAGCACGGTCCGCCCAAGGCCAACTGTCATGTTCATGTACGGGTCATCTGATCTGCATCCCTGTGTGATCCAGAGAACTGTTCTTTGTGCTTCAAAAAGTTTCTGCATACCCTTCAGCGTCCGATCTGAAAGTCTCTTGAAAACTGGCTCATCCAGTTCCGTAAGGCACAGGATTGCGCATGTCGGCGAGATGTTTACAGCACTAATGTCGCCAAGTGTCTTGAAGACAGTGTGTCTTACACCTGATGGCTGTGCCAGTCGAATGATCTGCTCGATGAGTTGGCTTGAGCCAAGGCTTTGGCCACCAATGAGTACTAGGCTGAAGTCTTCATCTGCTGCTTGAATGCCTGGTGATGAAAGAGGCTCACGTAGCAAGGAAATCCGATCGTCGACAGCTTGAGAAACAATAACACCTAGTGGGAAAGGGAACACATCATACTCCGGGGTAGACGAGTCGACGCCAGAGAAGCCGCTTTTAAGGAGCAGCCTGTGCCATTCAAGAGTGGACACGCACGGTGATAGCTTTCTCCCATCGTTTTGACCAAGCCACCAACCTGGCGTAGCACATATCAAGAATCCAGTTCTGACCACGTCGTTGTTGATGACTTCTTGCATGATTAGATAGCCACCAGGCTTCAAGAGTCGACGCGCATTCGCTAAGGTTCGTCGAAGGTCAGAAGTTGCATGAAGGACCAGTGAAGCAACCACCAGATCGTATGAATGCTCTTCGTAACCCTGTGCCGTAATGTCCTTTTCACAGTCCAGAGGTTGGAAAATCATCTTATCTCCAAGAGAGGAAAAGACTTCCTGAGCAGTTTCGAAGAAACTAGTCGAGATGTCTGTGAAGGTATATGAGGCGAACGAACGGCCGATCTCTCCCATAATGACCTTCGTGGCTCCTCCAGTTCCAGCCCCTTGTAATTATAGTGTTAGCTTGTATGTCCACATGATAGACAGCTATAGTAACAGTGATCCCTTACCTATTTCGAGCATCTTCATACGAGGGTGACGATGCACAATCTGCTTTACGGTTTGGCCGAGAAAGAATGAGACCTCTTTTAAACCCATACCAATCTCATAGAAGCGATCTAGCAAACCATCCTTGGTCATATGCTCAAGAATTGTTGTTTCGCCTCTAAGCACAGCTGGCAGGTTGTCACCTACAACACAAGCGAGTTTCATCTCTGTCCTATGCCGATATCTATCCGATAGTCAGCACCCTTCAAACGAAAATTCGTGGTATGCGACGAAATAGGGACTTACTTGGCTTTCACAGCCGCTATATCAGCCGGGGTGTCTTCCAACCACTTCTTCTGAGAGAATTGCCTCGTTCCAGCGCGAACAGTTGAGATGACATCGGAAAAGTATTCAAAAAGACACTTAAAATGCCACTCCAAGTCCATGGATTGGCGGGCACTTTCCGGGAATAGAGTGGTCACCTGTTTCATGTAATCAATAGAAACCCTCTCCATGGCCTCAGCAAAGTCGTAGTCTTCGGCGGTTGCCCTACGGCCACCCATTGCAATCTCACAATTTGGATTGAGAACTCCCCATTTGTGCTCTGCAAACATTTTCTTGTCTGAATCTGCAGTTGGCTCAGCGAAAGCGACAACCTTTATGCCTTCCATCTGAACTAGGCCGATTCCGTCATTGGCATAGATATTAACGTCTCCGTGAAGTTGCTTTGAAGCCAGAGGGTTTCCAGTCAAATGTGAACATGAAATCACATTGCTTTCCGGCACGAGATCTTTGCAGAGGCCAACATTGACACGGAAGCTCTTGATTCCAGTTGGAACATGGAGCTGGTCGAAACTGCCATCACCCGGCCAGCAATAGGCTAAGAATATTCCCTGCAGCGCAGTGTCTAGCATG
The DNA here is from genome assembly GCA_022495125.1 of Xylaria acuta. NCBI lineage: Eukaryota > Fungi > Ascomycota > Sordariomycetes > Xylariales > Xylariaceae > Xylaria > Xylaria acuta. Next base: position 182,768 of record MU383147.1, on the reverse strand, counting down.
GCCGGGTGGAGCAACATTTGTTCCGGTTCGCCGTCTTGCGGAGGCACCATGATCTTAGAGGACGAAAAGTTGAGCCTTCTCTCAGTAGACGAGATGGCTCTGAAGTATCCGCTATAACCGTAGCCTAGAGGTTCCAGAGAAGAATAGAACCGATCTGGTGAGACGCTGATAAGATTTGGAGGATCGCTCTCCCGGGACGGGAGCCATCGTGAAGAAGTTTCACCGGTCGTGATAATGACTCTGCCAGTTGCATGGATGGATAGGATTTCAACCTCCGCATTCGTACATGCGTGATAAGTGAAGGAAGCGGAATAGCTGTCGTCACTGTTTTTGACTATGTCGCGCAAGGTAAAGAGAGTTTCGATGCCAGCGTCGTCGTCTCTGAAAACGAGGGGTTTGCCGAGGCTAAAGTCTTCGATCTCAATCACGGCAATATTTTCGTTGGGGGTCAAGGACCTGGCGGCTTCTACTGCGGTGGCGATATACGCCGTTGCTGGATAGATGATTTGTCCTTGAAGTTGGTGACCTCGGATCCAAGGCATCTCACTCAGCTTAAGTATATTCCTCCATCGGATTTCTTGCTCCATTGGGTCTGTTGTTCTTGTGCCAAGCAATGGATTTGGGGGGTTCTTCTGGCCAAGCAAGACTCTGGACGCGCGAGGTCCATGCCAATAAACCCTTTCATGATCCCAATGATATATCGGGAGGTCTTTGATGAGGTTCCTGTCATTATCACCCGATGCCAATAGGTCAAATGTCTGGAAGTCGATCGTCGAGGGCGAGAACCGAGACCAAAAAGACCCTAGGGCATCGGAGAAAACTTCAACATCGTCCTTTCCACGGTGCAAGAGACCCAAATATGACATAACTTCTTTCTGGATCTCCTGAAGTGTCTGTAGGACAGGTCCCTTCAATGCTGCATGAGGACCAACCTCGACCACAAAATCAAATGGACCTTGTGTAGCAGCGACGGCTTGAATAGCATGGGAGAAAATGACCGGCCGAAGCAAGTTGTTCACCCAATAAGGTCCCGAAAGATCTTGATCCCCTTGCATGTCGCCGCGCATTTCTGTATCTTCGTAGGTACTGGAGAGCCACACGAAGTCCTTTGTCGCGTGTCTGGGCTGAATTTTACAACCTTTCAGCGCCTCAAGAAACCTAGCTGCAGAGTATTTCATATGAGGGGAGTGATATGCCTTGTCAACCTTCAAAACTCTTGCGAATTTCTTTTCGTCCTCGAGAATTTCCCTCGCCTGCTCGATGGCATCGCGGTCCCCCGAAAGTGTGACGCCCGAGGGTGAGTTGTAAGCGGCGACACATAAACGTCCCTGGAACATAGGTAGATCGCAAAGCTCGTCTGCGTCTTCCGCAGACGCCCCGATAGCCATCATAGCTCCAGGCTTGTTAGCTGGACAGATGGTCGCAAAATAGCCTCGGTAATAGGCAATCTTAACAGCTTCTTCTCGAGTGATATAGCCTTTCGCGTAAGCCGCGGCAATTTCCCCTGATGAATGTCCGACAATTGCCTGAAGCTTGACGCCTGCGCTGGTGAGGAGATCATACAGTATGATCTCAATCACGGTAGTGAGAGGCTGCGCAAATTCAGCCATGTTGAGTCGAGATTCAGAAGCATCACAGGTGAGTTGTTCCATCAGTGTCCAATTGGGTCGCTCTGGCTCGGGAAGCCCCTGGAGTATCGAATCCAGTTCCCTGATCATCTTTCTGACATACGGGGAAGTTTTGACCAACTCCCTTCCCATGGTTGGCCATTGTGCACCCTGGCCTGTGAACACGCCCAGGACACGGATTGGATTCGATGATGCTTTAGAACGGTTTCCAAAGCTTGGGAAATTCCCACCAGAAGGTACCCGAAGGAACTCATCAATCTTTGCCTGAAGGTCCGTTACTGACTTTGCTGAAATGCTGATTCTAACAGCGTGTTCTGATCTCCGAGCATATAATGTATGGGAGAGGTCACAAAGGTTGACATCTGGATGTAATTGAAGGTATTCCGAATAATCGGACATAATTTCTCTCAGGGAACCCTCCGATGCGGCTGAAAAGTTAAACGGAGTAAATGGGCGAGCAGAAGGAACCTTGTCGTTTTGCGCGGGAGGAGGGACGTAATTTTCGATGATAACATGCGAATTGGTGCCTCCAAAACCGAAACTGTTGACACTGGCACGGCGTGGAACTCCATCTGGAACGGCCGGCCATGGCTTTGGGCTCGTAACTACCTGAAGATTGGTGTAAAACGGCTCTATATTAGGATGAAGCTTGTTGAAAAGCAGATTAGGTGGGATGATGCCATGCTGAATTGCGAGCGAGGCTTTGAGGAGACCAGCTATGCCCGCAGTCCCCTCGGTATGACCAATTACAGTTTTTATAGAACCAACATAGAGTGGCTCACTGTGGTCAGGAATACGCTCACCAGGGTGGAAGAAAGCTCTACTGATAGCTTCAGCTTCCTATCGCAATGTAAGCGAATGATCATTCATAGTCTGCGGAGATATTATGAGTAAGCAGGTATTTACCTTAGGATCACCGGCACCAGTTCCAGTCCCATGTGCTTCAAAATATTGACAGCGTTGACTAGGGTCTCTTGGGTCCAATCCAGCCTTCGCGTACGTCTCTGCAATAAGGTCTATTTGCGCTACAGGATTGGGCACCGTTATGCCTTTGGTACGACCATCCTGGTTGACACCAGTCTCTCGTATAACGCACTCAATCTTGTCTCTATCTGCAATCGCAGAACTGAGGCGCTTTAGGATTACAGCAGCCACTCCTTCACCGCGAGCATATCCTGTGGCATCGGCATCCCACATGCGAGACCGACTGTCCGCGGACAGCATGTGTAGTCCGCTCGCACCAAGATATTGCCCAGGCCCGAGCATTAGATTGGCTCCCGCGGCGACTGCAAGGTCCGAATCGCCGCTTCGCAGTAATTGAACTGCCTGGTGAACCGCGACCATGCTGGAAGAACATGCGGTATCGATTGTCATGCAGGGGCCATGCCAATCAAAGAAGTACGAAATACGGTTCGATATAATACTTCGAGCGGTTCCAGTTGGAGTGTAAGTTGGTAGAGTGTTGATATCGCTGTTCAAGTGCTCAGAGTAGTCGGCACACATTAGTCCAACGTAAACTCCAGTACGAGAACCAGCTAATGATTCCACTGATAGTCCACCCGCCTCAAGCGACTCATATACCACCTCCATCAGTAGACGGTGCTGGGGGTCGATCGCAGGCACTTCCACCGGCTTGATGTTAAAAAACCCCGCATCGAAATGGCGGTGATCTTCGTCGAGAAAGTAAGACTCCCTAACATCCGTCGTTCCATGATGGGACGGATCCGGATGATAGAAGTTGTCGATATTGAAGCGATTTTCTGGAATCCGTTTGAGGAGATCGCGTGGCTTAAGCAAAAGCTCCCAGAGCTTTGACGGGCTATTCGACGAGCCTGGGAAGCGAAAGCCACTTCCAATGACGGCAATAGGCTCTCCACTTCTCTGGATCGTGTCATGGGCGGTCATGATGAATGAGGATAATTGCGACGCTTCTTACAGTGGAGTGAGCAAAGGGGATCACCTCGCAGTCAAAGCTTAGACGATGTGAGGTTATCGAAGACCAGAGCAAATGATATCAATAATAATATACTTTTAAAGTTTGACTGTCCCATGATTTGCCAAGTTTGTCTCTTTTCTAACTACCTAACTATAGCCCCTTTCTAACTAATTACCTAAACTACGGCCTCTGGCACCAAAGTACGAACACATTGGGAACAACATCCAAATTGTCGATTTCGGGCCTGAATCGACTCGGTAAGGATAGGTTCGAGGCCTAGAACGAAATAAGCCCGGAAAAGACGAGAATCGGAGCGGAACAAAGTCGGGACAAAAAAAGCACCATTATGATGTTGGAATAAAAGTCGGAAAGGAAAAGGGTGGGGATGGTAAGCAAGAAGAAGATTCGGTAATTAATTCAGGAGCTGAACCCCCGAAGACGAAACTATGCCGCAGTTTCGGCACTGATGACAAGAGGTCCACTTTTGGAAGGAGAAAGAAAGAACCGAACTCATTCCGCCCCGACCACTGAGGAGATTTTACAGCACCTTATAAGACACATCGTAAAACAACGAGCATTCACTCAAGGGCCTGCCAGTTCGATTAGAGTCCTAACAATCTTAGAAGTTATTCACTCCCAACGAAATTATGTCGAATCAGATAAGCGATATCATCTGTCTAGCGGTGGCCGGCTTCAACGTTCTTTCCATCCAAGCCCACTTAACTTCCAAGTTCACGCCCGGCTTCTCCAAGAACCTTGCGGAGAAACTGCCACAGCACAACAAGGCCGTCTTCTGGTGGCTGGGAATCCCGGACTTCGTGCTGAGATACGTTTTTATCACGTTCAATACACTACTCACGGTTATGCTGGGGGTTCCGAGCCTCAGGGCTCAGGGGCTCAAGACTGCCGCCGGCCTACTATGCGTGGGGTTTTATTCAGATATGAAGTTGGGGGAGAGCCCGATTCCGCATCTTTTGTTGATCTCATTGGTGGGCGGCGCATTATGGCTGAGATAGGACATATATCGTTTTGAGGCTCATGGGCTGGGCAATGGGAGATATGTTATCGGAGACCTAACACAACAGGCAAGCGTTAGAGGGTACGTCGGGTACTACACTGTATGTACTTATCTATGTACTGACTCTAACCTTAGTGGAATTCTCGATGCCAGTCTATCTCAGCCTATCTTGGCTGTAGCTGTCATGGTGCCGATATACAAATCAACCGACACGGTGTAGCACTCGAGCTGCATAACGTTCCACTTATGCTGTTGTCGTTGTATTATAGTCTGGCCTAGAGATCATAGTAATTGGGGGCACTGCCGGCGTTGTTACCAGTCTCCATTAGGGCAGCTGCAGCTGCAGCGAAGACACGATATTTATAAAGTCTAGCGACGTACGATGAACGAAGTGTAGGGTGTAGAGTTACTAACTACGCAGAATGAATTTATAATTAGGATTTCTATAGTGACTAAGTACAAGAAAGGATTATCACGAGGGCTTAATTACTGAAATATAGAAATACTGGCTCATTACGACGAGCTTCAAATCTGCTAATGCCTCGAGCGTAGTCTTGGCCGACGGATGATGCCAGTGAATAGTTTGTTTTCGTAGGTTGACGTTGAAGGGGCCGCGGCGCTCGGGGTTAATCCTTGGTTCCGGATCAGAGCGGCCTCCATAACTAGGTTTACCTCCCCCCGCTTAGATGCCTTTATGAATTTCAGGAATACCCAGAAATAGGCGACCTTGTCATCTGTTCAAGGTACCAGCCTCCTCTTCATACTAAACTAAATATACTACCTAGTGTCATCCGATAATGGCAATGCTTACAATCCTGGTAGTTATAGAGACGAACTTGAGATGAGAGCCGATTGCAAGACCTTCTAGATGTATCAAGTGATATCAGATGTGGTAGGGGGCAATTGGTTTCTAGAGCGCCGTAAAAGGGGATGTGAAAAGACGAGATCACAGACACAGGCTCTCCATAGCGCTCACTAAATGACGGTAGCCATCTGAATGGCTGTTGCCAAACTGCTATTTATTAGATGGTTTAATCAATCTCAAGAAAGCTATGACATTTATGTATATGCTCAAATTCGCGTGTACATGTCCGGTTTCTTCAACGAGTCCTAAAATGAAGTCTGGTCGTACATAAGCTCCATAAGAATCCCTTTTCCAAGCCGGTCTGCAACAATTGCAGAAGCTTTCCGCGGGCCTTGCTCCCGTGATTTTTTCAAAATTGCGCAGGCAAACTACATCTATAGAAATCAAGTTTTGGATTGAAGTGTTCCGCAGAAAAGCAGTCGTGCCTGGTCCAAGTCTTTTCCCATCTGAGTATCATCACCGCCCGCTGAGATCCGCTCTTGAAGAGACGGATTCTCGGGATTCAACACCCGTAGCTCGTGCTCCCTGGGTGAAGATGCTACCCACTGATCACTCTACTATGGAGTTGGATCGTTATTAACCACCGGAACGATAACGATAGCCCAATCATCCATGACTCTTTCGATCGGATCGGGGAGCATAAGGCCATTGAAAGATCAGAAAAGATCATCGGCACGTCCTCACCAAATATTTCTGTCATCATAGCTTGTCCAAAACTATGCGGGAAAATATGGGCTGCCTTCAAAACACTCTTGGCCACCCATTTCCTATGTACATAAACTAAAGTAAACTACGTTTGGACTTGTCATTCTCGTGCTTCAACTGGTAATGCTTCGTGACGTTTGTCTTCAATGAGCTTTGTTGCATCTCACGGCGTTCCCCAGTACCAGCTTTATAAAGCCTCATCTCAATCATTGTAAACATATTCATCAAAACTTGTCGAAGTGATTTGGAATCGTTGAGCTTGTCCCGCTGTTCTTTGAACAGGAGCTTCAACTTTATGTGAGGTTTGGTGCCCCTATTTAACGCCCCCGTTTTTTCTAAGCCTAAAAACTCTTCTGCGGAACCTTGGTTCTGGATAAATTCCATCACCGCATCCTTGCATGTATACACCTTAGTCTTAATACGGAGGTCATGAATATAATTCATGTCATTCCACTAATTCCCCGTGGTAGTACTAGATCGTTTGAGCCTTTCTTGCCATCTGATCTGCTTCTCATTTTGAAACAATTCTTGTCTCGCAAATACGCTTTTGCTCTTTGTTGAGGTTGAGAGCCGGTCCAGGTGGGTTACCCGCAGGTGTTTCGGGTTGGTCGCTGTCCATTCCCCCCGAAATGTTAATGAGCAGAAGGGCACACGTGGGAGTACACGCGGATGTAGGACAAAGAGAGCCGAGATAAAAAGCGACATTTTATATAGCATTTATATAATCTCCCTGATACGTATCGGAGTCTATCGGAGATTGAGTTGACATTAAAATGTAGCTTCAACCTCGATTCTAACTGTTCAGCAGACTACTTGACCACAGTTAAGGTTTCACCTTGCAGGCGACCTCCATATTTAGCGTTGAGATAGGTAATCTTGTTATAGACGGTTGCATGATTCTGGGTAATCTTTTTACGATTGGATAACTAATCAGGACAGGACAGAAGCATTGGGACAGGCTAAGTTACATTTATTTATACTTTAGAGTTGCTTATCCAGCTAACTCTGGTCTATAGACGTTTCGTATAGTGCATGTTAGGCTGCGCGCTCCTGCAGCCAGTCAAGGGTGGACTTCAGTGCAGATCTCGTATCATTCCAGTATAAAATTTTAATTGAGGCCCTGGGTTTCCTTCGTTTTCTAAGTTCCTAAGCTCCTGCAGCTATCCACGGAGTTGTGGTAGTGAACATGCTGTAGAGGTAAGACATTTCAAGATCTTTTTTGGCTACCCACTCCGGGTAAGGAAATCATATGATTCTGGCTACACTGCGATGGCATAACTCTCGATACTTTTTGGTGTTTTAACAGTAGTGCAGCGGGGTCTTTGAGAGTCTCTTGTTTATAATGGTTCGTCCGCTCCTGATTTCTACAATACAGGGTTCCTTTCTTAGTTTCTAAAGCAAGCAGGTAAGATCTCATGTGTAGTCTTAACGACAAGTTTTAAAGCCAGGCCTTCTAGCTAGCGCCTTCAAAGATGATAAAGCGGGCCGGTATTAATATCATCTTTTTGCTTTTTGCATCACCGTTGGGAATTCTGGGTGTTAAACCGTATCTCTTCTTTGTATCGACGGCCTCGTTCTTTCAGCGCCCTATGTCAGTACTGTGCCTCGTTCTATTTTCCGTCCACCAGGGGCCCGAGAGCGCAGTACCCCGGTCTAGCTTCCCGGCCGCCTTGATGACCGAATCGAAAACTTCGGTAAATATCCGTACATAATCATTGAGCTGGTCTGTTATGTATGTCGAGCTAAGGTCGAGGTTAATGATCTGTGCTATAAGCCAAACAGGTTAGCTCCGCGGACGTCCTCCGGCAGGGGGGCCCCTATAGGGCAGCCACTATAAAGGGGCTCTTCTTGCCGCGGACGCGTCGCGAGGAATTTTCCCTGTTACCTCGCTTTTCCACCTCCCACGAAGGGGGTGATTTTTAGCAGTGGTGAGAGGTTTTTTATGCCTCCCTTTAGCTTCGAGACCTAGTCGGCGCACCGGCTAGGCCTCAAAAGCACCATCTTACCAAAGAAAAGAATGAACATTATTTGGGCATGAGTTTGGGCAGCTATTGGAATCCCAGTTGCAGGTGGCCGGCTACGCGAAAGCGCACCGCTAGGCCTCGAGTAGGGGCTCATGCTCCCCCCAATATATGCGTTCAAAACAATTACTTCCTTGTGCAACCCTGTTCAGCGAATAGAGGGAGAATTCTTAGGTCGACTCACCTGTCTCATTCATAGCATTCTTTTCAGGGAAATAGCAGAACGGGCGAGACTTAATTATCGATTCTGAGGTAAAAGTGTGAAGGATACCTGTGACTGCTTATATACTGAAGTGGCACGAGTGCACTCAACCTATACGTATAGAGATAGACCGAATCTACTCTTCATACATATAGCCCAGTAACGATCTTGAAGCCTCGATATAATATAAAACGAACGCGATTTAATTCAACGAAATAACTAGGCTGTCATCTCCTAACTGTTGTCCTTCCTAAACCTCACTTATAAGGTCGGCAAATGCTGAGATATACATATGGTCGGTGTGGCTAGTGGGTGACCTACTTAGCCACCTAGGAGCTAGGTAGACCCGTTAGTCACACACGTACTAATTCAATACCGAGTACTCGATTTTCAGCATAGTCCCTCTCATCATGATGCCTTCAACGCCGCGATGACGAAGCACAGCCAAGCCGGCAAGTCCGTGGTCAGTGCTCGAATCCAATTCATTCTCAACCAAGCACCCATCGAGTGGGTAACATTCCCCTTCGGAACATCGTTTTCGATATCCGCTATGAGCCCCAAAGCCTTCCGTACAAAGAGCATGTGGGCGAAACTGAATAGCAGGCCCAATATGTACCACTTGGTCGAACCAAGTTGATCCTGGGAAAGGAGTAGATTGAGGATACCCAGGATGTAATTGATGGGGTAGAATATGATGAGGACCCAACGCCAACGAAGGCCACCCTTGGTCCACCAAGCGGGGAGATTGGCGTTTGCTTGCCTGCGGATGGAGGGGTGCACCCAGGTTCCAAAAATAAGATGTTCGTCGAGGGCGAACATGAGAGTCATCGAGGAACTGATAGCAGGAAGGAGGCGGAGGAGGCGGATAGAAGATGGGGTGAGAAACATGATCATTGGGTATTGGTTGAGTTTAGGCGGTTCCTTCGCTATTGATAAGCAGAAGCTGGAGGTGAAATTCGTTTTAGGTTAAAATATAACTGGTTGGATGCATTGGAAATATGAAGGAATTGGGTGCTGTAAAGCAATGCGGGGACGATATCCGCAAGCTTGTATTGATTTCCTGGGGTATCAATTGTTTCCTAGAGTGTCACAGTTCACATTGCTGGTGGTTTGAGTGTTGACTTATTGTTATTGCACAAAGGAGGGAGTTCTCCCTGTGCAACTAGTGTCTACACTATTGCTCTACATATAGCTAAGTTGAGGCCCGTATCTATGGGTCTAACTCCAAGGTTTTATCCGGATGGTTCCGTTACATAGAGAATGGAAAGGTTTCGGATGGCTGCCGACAAGCGGTCGAAGGCTACGTACTCAACGACCCACCGGTTCAAGTTGTGGTCAGAGGAGTGCGGCAAGGAAACAATGGGGTGATCCCAACAATATCAACACCAACGCTGTGGTTCCATTCACCCCGGACAGGCCACAATAAGCCCCGAATGTAAGTCCCGAGTGTACAGTAAGAATTGGGTTCGGTGAGAATCCTAAACGCCAGGATAAGCTTTAATTGCGCCACCAGAATCCCCCAGAGAACTCCTTCGAGCCACAAAAGGTCGAATCGTACTGGCACGTTTCCGATCCTTGCCTCCCTCACCCACGTGGTAACAAATCTACACCGTACGATTTCATGGAACAACAGAGAAGCCGCAAGTTGGTGAGAGTACTTCATGTTAATATAGATAGAAGTCTTTAGACTGGCGTGTATACAAGCTCATTCAGCCTGCGAATTTCTTCCCTCAATGCTTTAATCCCTACTTTGTAAACAGCCTCTCTCCCAGTTCCATCCTGTCTCAGCACAAAATCTAGTAGCTGGGGTGGGATTGTCTTGCTGTAAGCTTCAATCTCGTCTCTCTTGCTAGACTTGGCTGCAAAATCATGCGGGCTTAGCGAGTGTCCGATTTTGTCTACGAGCCGAACCACGGTCTGGGTGAGAACTAGTATCTGCAGATTTGAGTCCTGATGAATTGAGACTCCACTGATATAAAAAACTGACAATGTGAAGGGGGTTTTCTGGTGACCTGTAGCGGGCAACGCCTCTCGAATGGCCGCGAATACGTCCCGGCAGAGGTGTATGAGGTTAGTGTAGCAAGAAATAATCAAGAGACTTGTAGGCATGTCAAGGAAACTACTCGAAGGCAGACTTTCCTGAATGTGTGGTTCGGCACCGTTGTCCGACCGACTCCCTTTTACCTCTTTCCAATTAGTGGCTTCATACATGGATTGCCTCAGTTCGTCGTCCTCTCTCCCCTCTGTCAGGCTCAGTAGACTGGTAGAGCACGGCTTGCCGCCGTCCCGCGAGCTCCACATGGCGCCATGAGTTGTTGCCTCCTTGCAGAAATTCTCATCTGCAGAACCAAGAATTCCGAGAAGCAACTCGTGAAATGTTTGCAGGCCTTGCATCATGAAAACAATAGCGTCCGAGAGAGACTTGTTCTTATCTGGTGATTCTACCAAGCTGGTTTCGATACTCCTATATTCGCTTGCCATTGGCCGTATGACGCCCAACTGTCGGTAAAGTTCCAGGTTTAGGTTCGACATTTTTTGAACTGATTCTTGTTGTACTGGTGGAGGATAGTTGTGAATGCTAACTGCCGTGGTATTGATTGCAGCATCTTCGTTGGAGATAAACGGAGTGGAGAAATCGAGGGAATGGCCAAAGCAGTCATCCGATGGAGTTTTATATAACAAGTCATCTTGCAGTGCGGCGGCATCTTGGGGTCCATAGTCGAGAGGCTCCAGATATTGAACCACCCCCAAACTCGGATCAACCGCGTCGCCCACATCATGCCCCAGCCAAATATTGCCGTTCATCGTAAAGTTCTTGGAAGCCGCCTGAGATGAAGTGGGCGAGATTGGCGAATGAGTTAACTGGGACGGTTTGTATGAGCTGCTTGTTGTCTCTCGCTGCTCTTTGTCTGTACGTTTGGGTCGTCCCATGCGCACCGATGAATCAATAACGCATGTTGCACCTGCTTTCCGGCACCTTTCACATGGAGCATCTTGTTTTGGCGTTCGTATGCACCGTAATTTCTGGCCTTTGCATCTGTCGCACGCAAATTGGAGAGCTCGTTCTCTCGCTTGGGGTTTGACAACCCCGCTCCCCGATTTAAGTTTCGACAAGCAGTCAGAGGAGTCTGGGCGAGGCATGCTTCAGTTAAGGTGTGAACCCTTCACTAAGTGCAGGGAGGTCTGAATAAGAAGCCGGAATAATCGATTGTGTGTAGCATCAAAGGGGGTTCATAGGATTTACTTTATAGGGCGTCTCTCTCGCACATGGTTGATGCATGTTGTAGCCGTTGTCCAAGTACTGTACCTACTTGAGCTCCAAAGGATTGTGGCAGGAGAGCTTTGTATTAGCGGTACGCACTCTCTGATTGGACGGACCGCAATTTACTCGCTTTTGTACCGCTGACTGCGATTTATCGTGGCGTAATGTGCTTAATGCGGTTGGTTGTGGTTGCAGTACGCAGGAGCGTATGATGCAGGTTAGTGCAATGGTAATTACGGATCCACCTTACACTGCGTAATGGTGGCGTTGCCATAGAAAATGAGTGTCATGACTGCTGGCGTGCAACTACCGCAACATAATAGAAGCGTACACGGAAGTGGTTATAAGTACGGAAACCTTTGGATGTCCGGTTTGGGACATTGCCGGATCTTTTGGTCTATTGCCATGGTGGATAAAAGGCTACCGCCATGACAATTAGGTATGTCCCAAGCTGCCAGTCGCTAGTTAAAACAACGTAATAAGCCGTAGGTTCGGCTCCAACCTTAGTTGGACCGTACGTGTTCGACTAACCGGGAGCTGCGGTGCTTACCCCGCAGAGGGGGGTTCAAGCTGTCCAGCGTGGCGTATTCTTGCAAGCCCCGATACAAAGTATTGGTGCGGGGTATGAGAGCTATGGATTATGTACTTGAGGCTTCTAACGTACGGCTATCCCTCAAAGTTAATCGGCGACAAAGTTTAAGGCACACTTTAGCTAACGTTTCTAAAATTAGATTGTATGCTGCGTAAGTCGGGCGAGCTGGGCAGTCGGGGGTTATTTAATGAGAGGCTAACTCGTAAGCTGACAGTGCTGGCAAGATAGGTATTGCGGCTTGTCGTTAATTCAGTGCGTTACGTTACGGCTACCCTGGCGCTATGTATCATTAAGTATGCTTGTATCGAGAAGAGATTTTGGTCATGGTTACCGATAGAAAGCAACAAGCTGAAGGCTTGTAATTGTCCGCTAGCGCGCCAAGTTCATTCGGAATATGTTCACTGTCCTGTAACAGGCGCTGTGCCGTCCGCTTCATGCAGCCGTCACATGCGATATGACGATAGGCGGTCAGGGGAGTGAGTAGCTCAAGGGCTTGGTTTAGGATAAGCACATCCTCCTCCACGTACTTCTGTTATTTGTATGTAAATTTAGCAGTGCGGGGTCGTCTTGCGCAAGCATGATGGGGTGGTTCGTGCATATAGCTCTGTCCCAAGTTGCTGGATTTCGAGGGACTTTCCATTCGAACATCCCTGGACTACGGTCGCTATGTCAGCCGAAACCAACATCTTGAGGTAACTAGCGTGCGCCAAGGTCAAACATGGCGTCCTTCGTCTCTTCGTATAAGTAGGCCAAAGTTGAGATACTGCAGAGAGTCTACCTACCAGAAGACTAGATCGGCAACATGATATGGATGGAATATCAAGCGATTACTACCTTTACCCCCCCTACCCCCCCATGGGCAACTGCAGCGTACCGAACACTTCGCATGCTGGTAGGGCCTTGAGAATACTGGCATATTAAAAATGTCCTGGCAAACTACAACACTAACGTATAATTAATGAGTACTGTACCTAGATTGCCTAACACCTAATAGCGCCGTAGTCACAAACGATTTAAGGCATACTCAATACCCCTTGCCAAACTTGCGAGAGAAGTTTCTTTCGAATGAGAGAGCAAGCAATTAAGGGGGTTCTTGACCGATGATGAAGGTAGCTTTGTAGGCCTGGTCCCAGGAGTAGCACCTTGGTAGCAAGTGGCGATAAGGAAACTTGGCCAGCAAGGTAACTTTGGGTACTTATAGTTAAGGCTAGCTGAGAAATCAGTTTGAGATAGACTGTCCGTTCAGAATGGCTTCGAAAATATGACTGTTTATGCTGGGACGTGCTCATTGTTCGTGCAGGTGGCAGGTCTACTACACTGTTGCGTAGATGGTTGTAACCATGAGTTGGCAACAGAGATAAGGTTTCAACATATTTTCTTTTCTTTTCCTAATTACTAACTGCAGAGGATATAGGTGTACCTCTAAGTTCTAAATTCTAAAACAAAGTAATAACATCTGGGGTATCAACGTATATATACATATAGATAGATAGGCATGACGGGCACCGACGTCCGTCCGCCCGCCTACCTACAGCTCGTCCCGTTCCCACGCCGTGCGCTCCGGCCAAAGCGTCTCAAACACCCGCCTCACTACAACACCCGAGGTCAGTAATTGCTATTCTAAGTATGATCGGAGGGTTTCGAAGCTATTGGAAGCTTCCAGAACATGAAATTGGCCCGAAAAATGGCCCTTTCTACTCTAAAAATGGACGGAACGGGAAGAATATGACTCCGATAATTACTTACTGATATCGCGCACCCTGTTCACCTCCTCAGGACTCTCAGTCATGACATCATCATTAAAGCACCACTGTCCGAACGCCGTGCCCCTCTCTATCGTCCGTTCAAGCAGCTCGGCCTTAGCCTGCTCCGCGTCCTTGATCATGAAGAACTTCATCGTGTCCGGGTCGACGATGGTATGCTGGTATTTCTTCAGCGCCCTGATGATAACATCCCGGTCCTTCGGCTTGGTATCGGCGGACGGTAGTAGGGGCTCGAGGCCGCGTGGTACGGCCGCCAGCGCGAACTTCAATAGACAGTCGCCGCACGACGGATGCGCGTGGGATAGGCGCGTGAAGACGTTGGACACTGCGAAGTCCGGGTTCCTGGTCGTCTCGTCCGAGAGCGGGGACGCGAACGAGTCGCCCAGACACTTGTCGGCATTAAAACTATCGCACTTGACCTTGCGTATAGTCTCGGGGCCGTCGACCGCGGTCCACAGCACGTTCACATTGACGTTGGGCGGCTGCAACCCCGCCTGGCGGAGGACCTCAGCCACCTTGAGGTACATCCTGTCGCGGAGGTGGATCCGGACCGGCGGTGGCGTGGCAGCGGAACTCGGCTTTGAGAATTTCTGCTGCCCAAGCTCGATCGCCGAGAGGAGCTGGCTGCGCTCCCGGTAGTCTAGGTAGCCGTCCGAGTTGGCGTCACTGCGCAGCGCGACGAAGGACCAGATGAGGGCCTCGCGGAACCTCTCTATGCTGTAGTGAAAGCCCGCAAACCACGGGTAGATCTGGTACCGGTACTCGCCGCGGAAGCGCTGACAGGCGCCGTTCATGGACGGCCGCGGGAACGACGCCATGGCCTCCCGCATGACCGCGCGGGAGACTGAATGCGCGAAATGCGCCTGGACTTGCCGGTTTCGCTCCCCGAACCGGTGGTTCAGGAGGTACGAGGTGTAGTAGGCGAAGGGCTTCTCGCCGAATGACGGCATCGAGCCTTTGCTTAGAGACTTGGCGTTGTAATGGTCGGCCTTGAAGGCCATAACGTGGCCGAAGAGCGGCGAATAGAAGTCAGAGGCGGCATGGTCCATGCCCAGGAACATGTCGTCAGATAGAGCAACCATATGATCCGTGGTCGATGGTGTCATGTATATTTGAGACTCTGCGGATTTTGAGAGTTAGTGATGAAACCCATTTATAACGGAAGGAGTTGAGAAGGAGAGGGGAAAATAAAACGCGATCTACAGCGTCCAAGATGACATAACTGGAAGATAGTTACCTATGCTCAAGGAGTTGAATGTAGGAAGACACTCTTTCTCCTTTTCCCCGAAAAAGGACTCTTGGTCAAGGACTTGGACAATCCCATTCGTTTCGTCGTTATCCCTGAGCCAGACCGGTCGTTGAGGCAGCATATCTGCACCGTCGCTGGCTGCTGCGTTGTCTCCAACCGAGTTGACAAGAAGCTGGATCTTGTTGATGAATTTCCTTGCATGCGCATTGAGGCTGCGCAATGAATATCGCAACTCGTCCCAGTCGCGATAGCGGTTCATGCTGTGCCGCGATATCCAGATGCCCTCCGCATCATTGAGAGGCGACTGCTGCTCGTATACGTGCAGGCTACGCCTGAAAGCTTCGTCCGAGCCGTTGACCCAATTATACACAAAGTCAAGCTTTGGTTCGGCTAACAGGCCAAATTGGTCCTTGTTGTAGTTCCCGGATGAAAACCACTCGTCCTCCCAGCCCGCCAGCTCGACGTCTTTCACGGCTTCTTCAAATGGTATCCTTATGACGTCGGGCAGGTCATCATAAAAGGGCTTAGGTTGCTGTAGTGTTTGAGATGCCATGTCCGTCTCATCTTGGACTATTAGGTTCGGCATCATCATTGGGCCACCACCTCGGACCCATTGCGTAGGGACTTTCGACCACGAGGTATTCCGTGCAAGTAAGAAGCTGCGGCTCCCAGCACGCTTGATAGGCTCCCAATCTTTCCATAACTCGAGCCAGCCGAATAGAATGAGGCTGGCTAGAAAGGCGACTCTCCTGTTCCGCCGGCAGTGAAATGTGCGTTGATCCATCGGAGAGGGTAGTGAGTCCTGCCATGAAGGCACAGCAAGCTTCGCTTCTGCTATGTACTCTCCGAACGGTATACGGCTATGGAGAGGTGACAAATTAGTGGTACGTATGCCAAGAGCATGCTGGTACTATCGCTTTGACTTGTTGGGAGCGGTCGCGTGCCCATGTCGTGTGTTCATATACCAAAAAGAGATAAAACATTATCTCTGCCGGCTCAGCCCATTCCATCGCCGTCGATCATTCCCGTGACAATATAGCTGCGCGTAGTAATTATATAGATAATCAAATGAAAGGGGTCCCCGACCTGCATGGGGCGATCTACCGTCTGGCGTCTTGGCATTGCTGCAGAATGTTCCTTCAAAAAAATTATATCGCAAGGAGTCTACAGACAAACTGAGGGTAGCCCCCCCCTGCTTACCTGAGGTTAGCGCACGGACGGTACATAAGTTATTGGAGTAGTACTTAGCTACCCGGCTATCTTACATACGTTGAAAAGTCACCTTCGGTGCCAGGGCGGCTACGCCGCGAAAACTACAATTTAGCTATTCTTTTTAAATTCTTTGACCTCCGGGGGGTATGCGCTTCGCGCCGACCCCTACTCCGGAAAAAAAGCGAATATGTTGCCGTCTTAGTCCGCCGTTCGCCCTACAGGCTCACGAGGCTCGCTATTCAAAATTACCGTAAAAGGTTTAGACTACTAGGTGGGCAAGTCCTTAAGCACGTGACTTAGGTACTAAAGTGGAGTTACCCTCAGGTTAGCAAGGGGGGGTTACCCTCAGTTTGTCTGATTCCTCTATCGCAAGTAGTTTACATGTGCTGAAGTGGGTACGAATAAATACCCTGCACACCTAGAGATAATCTTTTGAATACGATTCCAGATGCGGCGTATAAGCTAAGGGATATTAATTGATCAAGTAATTCAATAACTGCTTGAAGGACTATATTGGAATTGCAAATTTCCAGTTTCTAGTTGGCTAGGGATGTAGAAAGAATGGCCATCTATAGACTTGGGTGACTACTTAAGTATATATGGCTGTACTGATAGACCCTTTGGTCCTATGGTTAGTCGAGCCTCTAGATTCGACTTTAGAGTATCGGTCAGGTTAACGTACCAGCCAAGTGTGATAGGACGTAGGGCTTCCCTAACCTAGTTAATGTACTGTGGGCCTCCTAAGCTTCAGCTACATGTTAGTGTGCTAGTTCGGCATTTAGTTCGAACGGCAAATATACACTAGGTAGCGTCGAGCGCGTCAGGCTTGGCACAGCGCTCTGTGTCATGATTCCAATTCTATAATTGTATGTGGTGCTGAGGATTCCAGGAATCTTATTATTGCGCATTATTAATATATACAGATAGATTTATAGAGGCTATTTGCAGTAGAGCTTAGGCTTCCTTTTCTTTATAACTATGACGTCTTGTTTACTGTTCAGGTATTAACGTCGACATTCATTAATCTAGACGGCATTACACCTGGTTATGCCAATTTTCTATCAGGATCGAGCTTTGATTTTAATGTCTTGGCGAGCGCTAGGATGGCTAGGGAAAGGATCTACGCTGGTAAATTATTGTAGTCCTCAGGCCCCTATCTATATGTAATAGATGACGGGATCCCCTCGGCGGAATAAACCGTGATCTCCAGGTCAGCGGCTTCGGTATAAGCACCTTGGTTTTCTGGCGGTGTCGATGATTTGCAGGCAAAGAAACCCAAGAAATGCACTCCTTCTCGTTTCGTCCCTAATTCCTAATTAATGAATAAGCAGAAGATTCCAAGACCTTCCCGGCTTCTTGACGCATGGTCGCCCACTATTACAGTACGATTCCGCTTAATCTTTGATTCTACCTCAGCCTAGTATCTATTCTTCTGTTGAGCCTAGATTCGTATCAACGACCTACACAGCTACCGCCGCCATGTACGCTGCGAGTTCGTCTATTGGGGAGGATGAGGAGGCCATGCTTCCCCATTCTTCCCGAGAAAAGACAGCTGGGTACATATCAAGGGGTTCCCTTTCGTTACGAGGAATCCCAAGGAATTTCTGGGCAGTCATGAAGCCGAGCTTTCTCTCACGAACCGCGCAGAAGCCGGCGTCCATGGACGAAATGACCTCACCAAAAAAGAAATATGCCACCGAGTACCTCGACGGGGTTCGAGGGGTTGCTTCTTTGATCGTCTTCATACTACATTGGAGCCATAACTCTTATCCAGCTGTCAACTCGGGCTGGGGTTACGAGGGCAACACATCGTTCTGGCTACTTCCATTTGTCCGACTGATCTTCTCCGGGGCAGCCATGGTCGCCGTATTTTTTGTTGTCTCCGGGTTCGTCCTAACGCATCGTTTCATACAACGTATGTACAAGCTGGAGTACAATGAACTCTTTTCCGGACTTGGGTCACTCACGTTTCGAAGAGCAATACGATTATATCTTCCATCCTTCGCTTCCAGCACGCTGGCGTTCATCTGCGTCTGCCTGGGCTTCGTATCTGTCCCGTCTAAAGTAGATGGAAAGCGGTTTCACCACAGCTTCCATGCCTACCTTGACTATCTAGATGCCGAGTCCAATCCCTGGGGTTGGGATGCCAATTTTTACGGCTTTTACAATCCTCAATTATGGTCTATTGCAGTGGAATTTCGAGGTTCAATGGTCGTGTTTCTTTTGGTACTTGGCCTAGCAAAAGCACGAGCCTCGGTGCGGATGATTGTTGAACTTTTCATTTCGATTCACTCCTTCGCTCATAAACGTTGGGATATCGCCCTATTTGTAGCCGGTATGCTGTTGGCCGAGGTTGAAGTGTGGGCG
Source organism: Xylaria acuta (assembly GCA_022495125.1). Taxonomy (NCBI): domain Eukaryota; kingdom Fungi; phylum Ascomycota; class Sordariomycetes; order Xylariales; family Xylariaceae; genus Xylaria; species Xylaria acuta. Next base: position 163,948 of record MU383147.1, on the reverse strand, counting down.
TCGAGAAGAACCAATCTATCAAAGACGAAATCGATCCACGCCTTTCTCATCCTCACGTTGACCCTAGGACTCTATTTATGCGGATACCCACGCGATGGCGCAACATCCACTCCAGGCTACATGTGGTCCCAGAACATTTGGCCATATACTGCGTATCGCCGCCGCTTTTGGCTGGCCATTGGCGCAATTATGAGCGTTGGTGCTATGGTGTTTATGCCGACCGTACAAGCTCTTTTCATGACTCGTCTAGCCAGATATCTTGGTCGAATCAGTTTCGCTCTCTACCTGGTTCATGGTCTTGGAAATCGTACAATAGGGAAGTGGATAATACATGGATGCTGGAGTTATATTGGTAGTGAAGGCTTCTGGCCCTACACTTGCAGCTTTGTGGTCTCGACCATATTGTACTTTCCTATTGTCATTTGGGCATCTGATCTGTTTTGGAGGACTGTTGACGTACCCTCGACTAACTTTGCAAAGTGGTTAGAGCAAGCGTGTGCCCCAGAAGCAGCATGATTCTAATTATGCGATGAAGAATTAGTCACGAAACGTTTGGTTAGCTTCCAAATGATGATAGTCAACAATCAGTCTTTTCTAAGTCTCCTATAGACAACATGTACGCATGCTAAACTTTGCATGGGAAAAAATGGGGAGCGATCGCTGGCGGCATCAAGGTACCACGGTGTTGGTCTCATGTCACATGCTCAGCTTAACCCTACAGATCAAAGGTTCAATAGTTCTGCTTTTCTTTAATACAGTACTTTGCAGATTTGAGGCGCCGATAGCAAAACGGAGTACCGGCGACTATAGGGTCGGTCAGAAGACACAGTTCGAGTTCCCAAACAAATAGAAGACGATCGGTATTCTGTACCGTAGCAAGCGGTTCCCCTCATGGCTGTTATGAGTAGATGGTCCCACAGACAGGACCACAACCTTTTTATACAAGTCGCTGAGGGAAATACGACAGCTGGGTCCGTCGCTTGTGTAAGCTTATTAATTATGATCTATCGTGCCACGAATATGACGGCAGAGGACTGGGCAGTATATCACCTGCCACGCAGAGGAATAGCTAGTCGCATTCTTTGTCAAAGAGCACATGTTTCTATCTTATAGTACAGGTACGACTTTACCGATCAACAGTTTCAGGCTCCAATGAGCACACTTGCGAAGAAGAGAAACGGCTAACCGTAAAAACCCGGAACACGAACACGTAGCGCCCTAACTGGGGTGAATTTGAATGCGAGTGTTGCGAGCATAAAGACAAGCTTGCCAAACTCAAGAGTAAAAGGCCCCCTGTTTTGGCCGGGAAGTCTTTAATCGGGACCTGTCGGCCAGTTTGCACTAATCGCGAACGCTTTGTTTCCGAGATTAACAGAGTTTTGAGGTTGAACATCAAACTGATGCACCGTTGCATTGATGACGATCGTCGGCCATGCAACAGATGGGGCGTTGGAATTAGGGGCAGAGTTCAAAGCTTTTGTATGAGCTATCAACAGTGACAAGCTGTCTCAGAACACATCGGAAAGCACTCCAACTACAATCGCGATTTTCCGCTCGGGCCTACGGGAAATACGACCCGGTTGACGTTGAGGCACGATAGATATAAAGGTTTGAGTTGGGTTCGCAGGAGTTAGGGATGAGAGTTGGAGTTACAGGCTTTATACCTCTACCTTAGAGATAGACATGCAGTCGTTTGAGTGGGGCAAATGGTATACGTTGTGTGTAAACGAACAGCTGGGTGTTGATTCTATAGCCATCCACCGCTTTATCAGTGTTAAATGTAGTTGATGACTGTGCGATGTTGATGGCCAAGCTAGAGCCTGCAACGAGCAGACTATGACCTATCCTCCTATACCCAAATGTATCAGCGCTGGATCAAGTTTACACCGTGGGGTCGGAAAGCGCTCGAATTCGAAGACGTCCAGATCAGTATACTTTAGGGTCGTGCAGAAGCCACGAGGTAGCAGGTGGGAGATATACTCTTTTGGAATAGAGAAGCCGTAGTTACTCAATAGCTTTGTTGTTGTATGAGAAAACCTCATCAGTTTAATCGGCCACCATCTCAAGGTTTCTTTAACCAAGTGGTCGACATAGGATGTTTGACCGGAGGCAGCAGTAAACTATTGAAACGAGACCAACTATTGTATTAAGTAAACTCATGTCTCTTAGAGAAAATTATACTGTGGCCTCATAGTATCAGATAAAGCAGATGATCCGGCCCACTGGGATGTCCACAAGGGGTCGTTGAAATCGAGCTGCTCAATCATGCCATCGATGTTCGAAGCTTACCCGCTCTCGTCTACTGAAAATATACTAAGACCTCGAGCTTCTTTCTATGTCAGTCTGGATTAAGGATGAACCTCTGGTATGATTCATAAACTTTTAAAAAGTGGGAATGCTCACCACCAAGCCGTCGCTTGTTCTCTCGACGCACTGTCTCCAAGAATCTTGCTAGACGATTTTTCACTCCCTTACCACCATCGATCTGCCACATGTGCTCATCTAATACTTCGAATGCTTGAGCCAGTGTGGTATTTTTGGGGTCAACGTCGTCTAGACTGACACCAAGCTCAGAGATCAAGGACGCAGCAATAACTACAGTTGCAGCTGCCAACGTCATGAACACTGCATTGCAACTAAAAATCCGCGACTTGGAGCGCAAATTCGTATAGAGAATAGAGATAGCCGAGGTGGCTGCCTGGACACAGATCTTTGATATCTCAGTTCGTAGTGTAGAGTAGAGCGAGTTTGGTGATTTCGAGAGGGAATCTTCTGTAACGGGGTTAAGAAGAAGTGATTGCCGAGCGGCAGATAATACATAGGGTCGCGAGAGGGAAAGGCGAGCATATAGAATCCTGGGTTAAGACTCGGTCAATTCAAAATGACACTCGGTGATTTATCACGGACAATTGAATAGAAAAAGAAGTGTATTGATACCTGGTCATTACGCCTTCGGCTTGAAGCCTTAGGACCTGGTCGCGCGGTGTGGATAGTATTTCGATAATGCCAGCTTTCAAATGGGCCGGCAAGCTCCCCTCGATTCTACCAAGTTGGCCATTAAGTTGCATAACCCGGGTCAACTCATATAGATCAACATCTTGCTCTGCGGAGCGGTATTTCAGTTTCCGGGCGTCTTCAATCACTTGAAATATCTCAATAGTTACAAGGGAGGCCTCAATGATGGACGGTGTTCCGGTCGGTTGGATTTCTGTGCCCTCCTCTTTGAGATACTCATCGTCAATATCGGCAGGGAGTGGTACAGCGCAATGGTTTTCGACCATGGTTTTGAGTCCAAATACGCTGGAGTAGAGCCTATTGGTCATGTTAGGATGAGTCATGTGGTCTTGTCCTAATACCATCACCGAAAGCAAAGTTTTGTGTAAAGTATTCTCGATTAGGAAAAGCCTGGAAGATATGCAGGATAAGCTGTCGCAAACCTTTCTAGTATCAGGCAAATGTGCCAAACACCCCTGCTCATCTCTTGATTTAGCTGATTAGACGAGGATGAATCAGCGTCGACTTGCAGGCCTAGAATCTGGCAGACTCTAGTAGCAACTGCGAGCGTATTGCAGCAACGATTAGTATATTTGGTGAAGCTAAGGTAGGTGACATCAGGACAAGGTACTGCGCGACTCCTGAGCTAATATGATCCAGCGCATCCAGCGGGAGAATCTTACGGGCTCGACCGTAAAAACAATCGGCTGTTCGCATCGTGAGGTGGGATTCGGTGGTTGGGTCATTGACGCGACCCAGGGCAAACACGACGTTGAGCGTGGCGTAAAACACCGCCTCTTCTGCTTGGGTCTTGAACCAATCTGGCTTTCGTGAATCCCAAAGACGCTCATAACAACTCCGAAAGGTCGGCATATGCAAAATTGGGAACAGAGGATAGACCAGTCGCTCATATGAGTCAAGTAGGAGGTCTGATACAGCCCTCTCCGGGACCACCATGGATAATCGGCCTGTTTCAACGGGAGACAAGTCGTTCTGCTCCCACAATGATTCATGGGGAAGCTGTCGCCTCGATCGGGTATCAGCCATCTGCGTGATCTCTCGCATGAACTGCGTTGTAGGATTTCCTCCGCAAAATACCGAACACTCCGATTCCGGATCACCGCCAGGTTCCAAAGTAGGATTTCCATGGGTTTGTGTACGCCATCGCGGGTAGGATGCTAATTCGCTTGGCCGCGCTATCAAGATAATCCAGAGTGTTGCGCCTGTGCGCTCACTGCCAGGGCGTATCTGAATGTTCCCGCCCGCTACCGTGAGCCGGCGTGCTGCTTATTTTTGCTGTTCCAACTTCCGTAAACGCGACTCAATACCCTTTAGTATACCATTGGACACGGGAACTGTCGCGACGTTATATTCACACTCAATACCTTTGGCGGTACACGAGGAGCATGCCGGGTGTTGTCCGTCACGACGAGTCTTCTTGGCCCTACACGGCTTGCAAGATTCTGCCACCTTACGGCGCTTCGGGGCCTGGTGCGAGCTCGTGGTGTCTGGCGCCATTGCGATGTCCACCGTTCTGAACATCTGGAGGGCGTACTATGACGATAGCACGGAATCATCCGCGGGATGGCCGGGGAGTCTGTCGAGGACGATGGATGACCAGCTCCATATTTGCCAAGTGGTGGGGTCCCCTTACCCGGTGTTGACAGGTGCAGACATGGGCTTCGGGAGGTTCCGCGGGATCTCGATGAGGTCATATTGAACGTACCTACAGTGTACTTACACTAAGTGCTCGGGATGCTCCGCGAAGTCGGTGGGTCGCTTTTCCGTCTTTGCACTACCAGCAAGCAAGCATCGATCCATCGCCGTAGATCGACGGTGGCTCCGGTGAGAGAGTAGAATGGCGACAATTCGGCTCCCTGACACCGAACCGAAGGAAGTGCTCGTTGGACGGCACGGGCAGCCGCTCGCATGGTCGGTACAAAGACATGAAAACTTTCCACGAGAGGCAGCCATCCTTCACTAAGCAAGACCAAGTGTTTTCTATTATCAAAGGCCAGACTCGTTTAATCGAACATCGTCCAAAATGTCGTCGACATCAAAGATTGACGTTCACCACCATATCATCCCCCCTCAACTTGAAGGTTAAAATTTCCAATCCACCTTGCTTAGCTCTACATACTTCACACAGTATACTAATAGGATTATGCAGGTGTTGATCACGGCTTGATAGGAATGAAGCTTCCGAAATGGAGTATCGCTGAAGACCAGGCCTTCAGCAAATCGGTCGGGTGAAAACCAGGATCTTGTCCGTCAGCTGTCCGAGTGTTACGTTCATATCTGATCCCGAAGAGAGCGCCTCCGTGGCCCGCTCTATGAACGAATACTCTGCATCACTTCGTGACAGCGATCCTATCGCATACGGGTTCTTCGCCACAGTCCCTTCTCTCGAACATGCCGATCTTGTACTCCGTGAGCTCCGTTATGTCTTCGACACGCTCCATGCCGATGGGATAACTTTGTTCACAAGCTGCGCCACTCCTGAGAGCTACCTAGGTCATCCGGACTACGTGCCTATCTGGGAAGAACTCAACGCCCGCAAGGCAGTCGTATTCGTTCACCCTATTAACAACAAGAATACAGTCTTTGTCGACAGGAGACTGCCCATGCCTGCGTTTGATTGGCCTCACGAGACAGGACGCATGGCCATGTCCATGATTCTCAACAGACGCCTCCAGCAGTTTCCTGATGTCAAGATCATTTTATCGCACGGAGGAGGGACTCTTGCTGCGTTGGTTCGGCGGGCAACACTGATATGCCAGCCTGAATTCGGGGCGGTGATGAGTGCTGAAGATATTATCAATCAGGCGAAGTCCTTCTACTTTGACCTCGCGCTGTCGGGAAGCAATGAGATGCTGCCCTTGATACTCGGATTCGCAAAGCCGGGCCATCTTCTGTTCGGCACCGACTTTTCCCATGCGACCGTCCCGTTCTGTCAAAGCTTCACGAATTTTATCGACGAGTACGCCATGAGCGACGAGAAAAGAAAGGAGGTATATAATGGGGCTGCACTGACGTTGTTTCCGCGGTTGAATGGCGCCTATGATGTTTAGCTTGGTTATCGTTGCATTGCCTCTATGCAGATAACAAGCTTCCAAAGATTAGTGCTATCAATCTATTTTAGACCACTTCGCAGGGCCACAAACTCTCCCTTACACTTCGCAATGCACACCATTTTTGCTTCGTCTTTTGGCTTCATTGCATGTGTAAACACCCTGCAACACTATAACTCTTGACTGGAAGGGTGGTGCCCTTGCCTTTTGCACGGCTCTCTCGTTAACTTCATCCTTAGCCTTGGGAAGCAGAGACGGAGGATTCCGAACAAGCCCCACACACAGCGACTGCTATCGTTTCGAATTGTTAGAAAAGCGCCCTATTTATTGATTGGGATTTATTGTTTTGTTCTTTTTAACGCGCATCTCCTTCGCGTTCTGCGATTTGGCTAAAAGCAATAGCGTACGAACCTTGAAGCTTACTTTACGCTTTATGGGCAATATTCTGGGGTCCAGCATACACATTGATAGCCAATTAAGAACCTGCCTCTGTCGAACAGGTATGGGGTTGCTGAGTTAAGGTTTTAAGTGCCTTACTGGTTAAACAGTAAAGCTTGCTAGTCGATTTAGAAGAAAGAGATAAGAATTCTAGTAGGAGCTTGCTCGTGTTTACCACACAAATATAAACCTTCTAGACGGTCTATAACAAAAGGAGGAATTAACCTGTCACGGAGTAAAAACGACGCCGTTAATACTCCATGCGTATTAACGGTATTTATAGGCCCCACCCCTCCGCGACATAACCTGCCAGGTTAAGTGGTTACAGAGTGAATAAAAAGGTCCATTACAGCAGGGCAGTAGTTCGGGCTCAATAGACCGGTCAATTGATTCTTAAACATCCCAAGGTTCTAAAAGGGGTACTGAGGCACCTATATATAGCCGGAATGGCTATAACAGCACCCTGCAGGGTGGCTGCTATAAAATAACCTGACAACTTCAGACAAGTTAGTTCAAGTTCAGCGCCGGATACGAAAATGTCAGCGCCCAAAATCAGGGCTGCATATTTACTACCACATGGTCCGCAACATTTCCCCATGTCTCTCCACTATAAGCCGTAGTTTTGTCCCCTTTACAACGCTTACACTTATAGAGAAGGTGATCAATGTCTTGGTTTTTAGCGTCACGAACTAACCAAACCGACAAAGCAGCCCTACCTACTAGCGTCGGCAGGTAATTTCGAGCAATGAAAGTTTAACAGCTATTACTAATAGGCCTACTTGCCAACCACTCCGTACCACCCTATTTTCCCTCGCAGCTGTTATGATTACCTTTACAGAGAAGCTGTCTGTAATTAATACTTCCACTCACGATTGTCAGCTTAGAGTCGAGTTGTAGAACTTTGGTTCCTCACCCTCATATTGTAGTATTCCTCCACTTCTGCATCATCAATGGCCCGAATAGGCAACCCCACCCAGAGCATAAACCGACCAAAAGCATACCCTATTACGGCCCGAATTACATGCTCAAGCAAGGATTACTACTATTAGCCAAGTTTATCGGACCGTCCCCGGATTTGCAAACGCACAGAAACCCCGGGTTACCTATTGTATACAATGAGTAAACTAATTGGACTACCTACAACGTCTATAATCTGACCTTGACGTTCTCCAAGTCCGAAATTTGGCGGTGTAAAGTTTGGAAGCAGGGGGGGGGGGGGGGGATTCAAGAGAATTGGCGACTCTGTCATCAAGGACAACAGCATGTACAGAGTATGTCTTTCCTTTGAGAAGAACCAGGGTAGCTTCAGCAAAATACCAAGAAAGATACTTCGATGTGCATTCTATACTCAACCACCCCTGTTCTGTCAATATGCTAAAAATAGCGGATTATAAGATATACCCATTCCCCTGTGAACCGATGGTGCAGCCTTTGTGAGTGATGGCCAGGGGTTTCCACAACCACACCTCCTCTTTTCCTTTTCCTGGGAATTAAGGTACACGAGGACTAGGCTCATTCAACTCATGCTCTCATGGGTGTTCCTTGATTGATAATTTAAGGCGCCCCATTGCGGTACGCACAGGCTGCACTAGAACATCATATGATCAAAGCAGCAAGGTCTAGTTTGACAGCCTCTTGGCATAATCCAACTATTAGTAATGCAGGGCCTGCAAAGGCAATGCGCTACCGGGCCCATAGCGGCGTCGTCTCCTGTTAAGTTGCCGAAAGATTCGGAGGGATGTGACATTCACGGCCACATGTAGTCAATTGCCCTACCTCCCTCTATTAATTTCTCGGCCGATTATGAGATCTTGTGCCCCAGTCACGATGTCGGCATGCGATGGGTCATCTCAGTATTGCAGAGGTACGCATCTTTCCAGACCCTTAGCAGCACACCATTCTTTAAGCATCGCCGAAACTAGATACAATTTACCGAAGTTAACTTGAATAGGCAGTTCATTATGGCTCGTTCCCGCCGGGAAGCCAGGAATCAATTGCATGTCGTAGCAGAGAGAATAATTCTATCAGGTCTTCATCGCAGCATGTATTATCATGTTCAGAGCAGAGCTCGCCAGGGTGATGTTGGGGGCTTGCAGGCTCAGTACGGGTAAGCTGAATACATAAGGAGCTTCTGCCCTGATGTGATGGATGTGTGAGTGCGACAGTATCTCCAGGATCGTCTGCTCTGGCCAAAATGCTGAACCTACTTCGCTGCTTGCTGTTGGCTGCTCCCGCAGCTTCTGCTGTCATTTCAAGGACGGGCAACTCTCAAGAAACCTCTAGCGATTTCAGCAAGCGAGACCTCTTTGGTCCCATCGACACGTCTGCCCCAGATGGCGTCGCTGGGGGCAAAGTCACTTGCGCGGCTCCCCCTGTGAGCTCATTCTTCGCTGGGCTCAAACCTCCGGTACCATTACCTTTCCTTGTGGAAGTTCACATGAGGCCTATGCTGAGTCTTACGTAGTTCCCAACAAACACGTGGTGGGCCTCCTATGCTGCCGCTCCCGGAAATGAGGTCGCCGCTGGCCCGTTTCCATATGAATCATCTCTAGACGGCACGGGTGTTCGGTTCGGTATTAGCACCGACCGGCAGTTTGATGGCACGTCCGTCAAGCAGCCCACGCAGATAGACTGGCTTGCCGGCTTTTCTGAGCACTCAGGAAGTTTCTCAAATCATAAAGCCACCGCTTTTGATACCCAAAGTGTTACGGTTCAGTACTTCGAGGGCAGTGCCTCTATGTCGGCTTATCTCGTTCCTGGGTCACCTTATATGACTTTCGAGTACAAGCAGGCTACTCCACTCTTGACATCGATCAACGGTGGTATCCAATCCTTTAATGGGCATGAACTTAGCACAGGTGCCAGTTGTATGTTCTTTTCCATGCCCAAGCGTTGAACCAATGAGCTTACTAGGTCTTTGTGTACAGTTAGTGCGACAGGGACAACATTCACGGTGGTCGACAGCAAAGGCACGACATACCTCATCTACTCTCTGTCGTCTATCTCACTAGTGGCCACGGCGAAATCGTCCAGTTCTGGCGAAATCCGGGCATCCGGCCCCTTTACTGGTGTGCTCCGCCTGGTAAAGCTGAATGATCCGACTCATAAGACCCTTTTGGATCAGCACTACCAGGTCTATCCGAAGTCAGTCGGACTTGACTATTCATTCACTGATACATCAAGCAATGTCCTCTTTAACTGGAACACCATTGGCGATGGGAGCCAGCTCCTCATGCTCACTTGGCCGCATCACAGAGCCTCCCTGCAGAGTCCGAACTACCCAGCAACTACCGCGCTCAACTACCTGACTACTAAAGTTCGGACCTATTTCCGCAGAAGTATTATATATCTGGTCACTAACATGTATCTAGGGGTGGATGTACCCAATTATCGGCAATCAGTGGACAATGAAGTACGCCCTTTCGTCTATCACCTGGAATCCGCCGAGGGCACTGGATTCGTCGTGCAAGTTATCAGTCATTCAGGGACTCGAGTACGAAATCGGACAGCTTAATCCAGCTAATGCTCCAGTTCCTGGCGATTTCTACTATTGGGGAGGTGCTCTTGCCGCTACGTCCCGCCTGGCACTTATCGCGTAAGTTTTCGCTTAATCACTACTCTGCAACGGTTATCTCTTATGAATGAATGTTAACGTGCGGATCTATCTTCAAAGCGACAACTTGGGGCGCCCTGATCTTGTCACACCGGTCATCACCTACCTCAAGACATCATTTAATTATTTCTTCCAGTCGTCATCTTCCACACTTCCGGCTTACGAGACGGCCTGGGGCGGAATCGTTAATAAAGCTGGCGCCACCAACGTGAATGTCGACTTTGGCAATGGCTACTATAATGACCACCATTTCCACTATGGCTACTTCCTCCACATCGCCGCCGTGATCGCTAAATTCGACACAAATTGGCTAAACCAGCACAAGGCTGCCATCAATTGGTTCGCAAGGTACGCGTCCACTCTTTCTCCGTCAAATTTCGAGTCACTCAGGTTTTCGCAACGACAGAGACATTATCAACCCGTCTTCAAGCGACCCTTACTTCCCCGTTACACGATGCCGTGATTGGTTTGCCGGGCATTCCTGGGCATCCGGAATTGCGAATGGCGCAGGCAGCCGGGACCAGGAGTCTATCGGGGAGGCCGTCAATGGATACTACGGTGCTCTGCTATGGGCAAGCGTCGCATTGTCACAGGATTTAGTCAACTACGCCAAAATGCTCGTCGCCACGGAGCAACAAGCTGCACAGATCTATTGGCACTTGTACCCCAGCCAGAGCCAGACTGCGCGCGACAACCCCTATCCTGAACCCGATATGCGCAAGTTGATCACGATGGGTAATGTGGAAGACTGGCAATCGGGTGCATGGCTGTTCTGGGGAAGCCAACGAGTGGAGATTGCATCTATCCAGATACTGCCAGTTACGCCAATAAACGAGGTAAGATCGCTCACGGACTCTTACTGTACACCATCAATTTAAGGCTGATAACTTTTTTAGGTTATGTACGATACCGAATGGGTTAATAACGTTTGGTCTTACACGATGCCTGAACTCGTTGACCCGACCATTGGAGACGAATGGTTCGTCTCGCCCATTTGGCCATAATGGACCGAGTGCTGCCGCTAACCTTCTATGTCACAGGAAAAATGTTATCATTGCTGCCTACTCAAACGCCCATCCGCAGACAGCTGCAGCTTGGAGCGCTAATATCACAACTTGGGGCGAGTCTCTCCTTTCAAATTTACCACCGCTATTTCGTTGTAGTTACTAACACCGTCAGGCTCTGGAAACACATATACGAATGAGCTCTTCTTCATCGGCACGAGGCCAAATCCGAGTGGCACCCCGATCTGCGGTGCTCTGCCCCAGAACCCGTACGGCAACTTCAAGCTACAAGTAGCGTCATCAGGCCAATTCGTCACCGCAACAAGCGGCAACCCAAATCTCGTCGCGTCTGCTGGCTCAGGAGACGCGGCGGTATTCAACAGTGCCTACGTCCCCAACGCTGGCACGCTGCAGCTCAAGAGCACGAGTCAGTTCGTCACGGCAGATTCATCCGGAAGCTATACTATCTCAGCTTCGCGGCCAAGTGCGTCGAGCTGGGAGCGTTTCACGATACGTCCGAAATCTGGAGCTGCTAACAATGTTTATACCATCAAGGCCGCAAGTAACGGGAAGTATGTTACCGTTGGCAACGATGGATCCTTAATCAATAACGGTGCGAATGAATCGGGGGCCGCGGGCTTCACGTTTGTAGCCGCATAGGGGGATGACTGTGAGGCTTGAGACTTCCAATATCAAAGCGTATCAACGTGTTCATCCAGCACAAATAAATCAAACTGGATACTGGCGTATTATTCCTGGTCTGTCGTATTGGTGAATAAATACAAGATATTTAAGAGGAACAACCAGAACTTTAAATCGCGAGGTCCTGCATCACCACAACCCCCCACCCACTTCACTTGCTATCTATAAAGTAATAACGGCTGCGATAGCGATTGAAAATGATAATTTAGTTCCATTTCTATAAGATAAGTGTTACAATACCCTAGAACAAAGGACTTGTATGTATATAAATAGCCGAGAACTAGCCTACGAAGGTGGTTAGACACTTGGTGCAATAACAAGAGCCTATGCATACCCCCATACTGGAGATCCTGGTAGTAAAGATCACGTAATAACTTGTCCATATGGGCCGCAAGTGATGCGAAGGATTCCTTTTTCGAGTCCTAAAACTTCGGGTCTTAGAAGTTCTTTATTTTTTGTTTTTGTTTTGTTTACTTCAGTTATAGATTCCTTACCTTAAAACTGAAGCCGGTATTAGAACAGTATAATAAATGCTTAACAGTGTAGCAACTAAAAATACCCAAGCAACCCCTTCCCTACTTTAGCCCTATTAAGCATAATAGTGTCCTTCAATCGGCGGAGACACATTGTCCTCCTCCACGCCGAAGCTAAGGTGCCCCACAGAGTTGTGATGACCGAACTTGGTATACCACTCCGGCGGCATCTCAACAACACCCCACCGGATTTTGCTCTGTGCCAGCCTTTTGAATAGACCAGGTTCGTGTATATTGCGTCCAACGCCATCAACTGTCGTTTCAATCCAGTCCTGGATGAGCCGATCATATGATGATTCACCTGTTTGGTTCGGTGTGATTGGGGCCGGTGACGGAGTGTATTTCGAAGCATTGGTATCCTCGTCCACGTTCTGGCGCTTGACGGCATTGGATAGTCTGGATACGTGACAGGCGGCGGAAATGGCTAAGGAGTTGCAGCCCGGTATGACACTATTCTTTTGGAGTCGCTTAAGGCTCAAGAGTATTGGCAGAGCGGTCAAAAAGGTCGACAATACGGTTAACGTAAGGAGTGCTTTTGTAGAGTATCCGACGTACACCGCTGAGGCGTCTGGGAGACTCTGATCGTGAAACGCTAGATTATCTCTACTGTAGTACCCTTCAAAGTGGTTAGATTGACTAATTATAAGATCAACTAGCTTATATGACTCGTTATTTGTCTTTAACTAAATGAGGTAGACTCACCGCCAATGGAAATAAAGACGTAGATGGTATTTGACAGTATCCAGTGAAGAAGGGCACTGGCTCCCATCAATGGTAAGCTATACCGGTAAGGTAACTGCAGCCTATATGTGGAGGATTGTTGGCCCTGGCTGAGTTAGAGCTTCCATCGCGTGTACTTTTTTTCGACCACACTTACCTGTGGGTTGGTAACTCTCAAAGATGAATAACCCTCACTATACTTCCCCCATTCGCGTGCTATCTGAAGGTAGGTAAATAGGTTATTGTACTTCATTAGCCAGTGTTAGTTCAGTGCGATACGCGTTATGAGAAAGAGCAACTGGAAACCCGCATTCGTGTTCAAGGTGGCTTACTGTTAGATAGCAGAACGATAGCAAGAGCTGTGGACTGTTTGCTAGAAGCACTGCCCCTACAAATGAAAACCTAAAGGTTATAAACGAATTGCCATCACTTTGGAAGAAGCCTCCAGCTCTGTCGTTATGTTAATGAACGTTCCTTTTTAAATTTGTTTGATACGTAGGAGATACTTACAATCCATGAGTTTGACAGGCACTAGCAAAAAGGCTGGTACACACCCCTATCCCGACAAAGCATAACAGATAGCTTGTCACCCAAACATATCCCGGCAGGGCTAGAGCCCTAATTTTTGGTACAGCCTTCCATTTCCGTGCTTTGGAAAGGACGAAGATAGAATCTGATGCCATAGCCTTCCGAATTTCGGCTTGGCCAAAGGTACAATACACCGTAGTTACACTCTCTGGTTTCTCGATAAATGACGCCACTGCATCTCCGAGAGTAACTAGCGGCGTTTGATCTTGGCGACTTAGGAGTAACGTGGCTAGTATAGCCGTTGAGGTTTTGCTAACAACACAAATCGTAACAACGAGTAGTAAGATGGGTGACAATCCAACTCCTATGAAAAAGAAAAGGAATTAGCAGATTTATCCCGTCCTTTCTGTGGCATAGCCGGCGGTGTTAATGACAATGGATTGTTACTAAATACTGTCCATTGAAGTTGATAGGACTTACGACAGGTACTCTCTAATGGTTGTGCCAAACAATGATCTAATAATAGATTCAAGGTTCCGTAATGTAGGTTTTTAAAGCTTATGGGATGCCAATCTGTATACTCTCTTGCATAAAACTCATTGACTTGGTACAGGACCGGGTCTGATTGAAAACTGTAAGTCCAAAGGTTGTTTTGCAGAGAGCCATTGATCAGACTGATTGAGCCCATTGCGTTGCTGCATGTATTCACGCAGGTCGCTTCTCCAGTTACGTCGAAACCTGCATACATCATGCATTGTGCGTCAAAGAATAAATGGTTTCGCTCCGTTGAGGGAACGTAATGATCCCAGAATGTTTTATCATGAGACGGGATACTCCACATCTCATCTCTTATCCAGCCTTCATGGTTGATGATTAGCACAACATCACGGTATTTCTTCAAACCGCCACAATTGAGATAGATCTCTTTGCAGTCGTAAGGTTCAAGTTTCTTCCACTGGCCAGAGTCTTCGGCTATTGTAGAAATATTTTGGAAGCTACCGGATCGTTCATGGCTGTAATAGTCTGATAGGTACACTAGAAATCCGTACCCTGAGGACCATTCAGAATTGCTGATTAAGCGCGAAAGGTTAGGAAACCAAGTAACATTTTCAGCTTCAATCTTTTCTTTGGGAAGTATGCCAGGTAGAAGGAGACTTGCTCCAGGAGGGAAGTAAGCACCACCCTTGGTGAATTCCTCCGTTGCGATTGTTAAGTGAAAGTCAGACTCCCGGAAGTCTGTTTCGAAAACGGCCGAGTTGAAAAGAAGATGGACCGGAACAGAGGTTAGCAGTAACGCCACCCAGCAACATGACTTAAACCTGGAAACGCGAAAAACATTGCCAACTGAGGAAACGCCAATTACCAGCCAGGATGCTTTGGAATGAGCTTTGTCTACTTCCTCTCTCGAAGGCGCATTGAGAATCTGCATGAAGAAGTTGCTAGAAGCAAGGCTGCATACACTAAGTTAGTGTGAATTCTGTATATTTTGAATTTCCCTCTACCTTGTTGGAAAAGGGGGGTGGGGGTTGGTGTCTACGATCGCTAAAATAGGCTAACTAACTATTTCGCGCAGAGTTAGCTCGCTATCCAGGAGATTGGCATACAAATTCAGGTAGCGAGGTTCGAATTAAACCAAAGACTAACCACTAGTGTTGATACGACGTTGATGAGAAAGTGGAGGCCAGTGTTGAGGTTAGATACACCGCCATCATCGCAGTCGCCTGAATAGAAGAAAATGGCTTTCTGAGCTCCATTTAGTAGGGATAGAGTCGACAATACTAGAAGAACTACTGATAAAGCAATCAAAGTAATGCAATTAACTTTGGCCGCCCGTTTCCAGCCTGTGCCGCAGGGTCCTCCCCGGGAAGCACAGAGATTGAGGACGTCCATAATCGGGAGGGTTTATGATCAGGAGGCGATGTTGGTTAATGGTGTGTAGCTGGCCTGTGTTATCCGTGGGATCTTTGCCAGAGAGCCACCAACAAAGAGTGGGAAAAAGATGAATTGTGCTCCTGATAATCCACTGCCTGCACATATACCCCTACCTATGGGCACCCAGCATACTGCGCCGTAAATCTCAGAAGCGTTGCATTCATGAGGTGGTACACGTTTCAAAGTATGCAAAGCAGCTCCAGTTGGCTGGCAAATTGACGCGATGGATTATGGGGGCCATAAAATACCACGTGCTTACATCAGGGCACAATTTTACAGTGGCAGAAGGTTAATATTAGAAACCATAGAGGCTCATTGTTTCACTTGCAACTGCTGTTCTTCACAGGTGAATGTCAGGGATGTAGTAAAAACATAGCCTCATATGCAGGTTTATATACCACGTATGGGCAGATCCCTAGTAAGCCTACTTAGGTAGATTTATTCGTTCTTCTAGTAAATCCTCTAGCGAGGCATAACTATCGTACCAGTCTGCGTACAAGGGGTGCGGGGTGGGTCGTAAATAGGTTTTCTACATATTGCGCGCAACCCTCGAATCCACAACTAACATGTTTTGTAGGGGGGGACTTTTGCTACTATGCTCTTCTGCATTCGTGAGCTTACTCCTTAACATGCTGACAACGAAATTCATCAGTTAAGTCGTATACACACTAGGTAATTTTCAAGCCCCAAACAATCCCTAAATCCCACCGCTACAACCTCCCTATTTCTCAATCCACTCCCCCTTCGCCGCCCTCTCACACAGAGCAAGCAGGACATGCGCGCCCTGCCTAAAGTCCTCGACTTCGACATACACCATAGCGCTCAGGCGCCACCAGAGGGCGCCGCGGTAAAAGCACGTCTGGAAGTACGTGCCGCTCTCCTTGACGCCCGTCGCCTTGAACCACGTGCCGACCTTCCTGGCATCTCGGGGGTGGATCGTCCCCGCCTCCCCGGAATCGGAGATCGCGAGCGGCAGGCGCACGTTGGCGAAGTTGCACTCCCGCATGCACGATCCGCCGGCGTCCATCACCTCCGTCCCGAAGAGCGCGGCCGCCACCTCGCCGCTCTCGCGCGCTACGCGCCGGCAGTAGGTCTTGATCGCCTCCTCGCCGCCGCAGACTTCGTTTCGGAAGGTTAGGGCGGCTGGGTGCATGGATGGAAGGTTAGACGCAAGTAAGTAATTAAGGAGGTGTGATCATGGTGTAGGCGGGGAGTGGTCCACGTACTTTTAACAGTCAGGTAATTCGTCGTGTCGAGAGTAGCTATAGCCTCATGTTAACAGCGGAAACCCACTGCGCATGATTCAGGAATAATTAGTAACCACCCACCCGTGAAATCAAACAACTCAATAAACGCGTTCTTGTTCTCATCATCCCCCCTCTTCCTGAAGCGATGGCTCGTCGGGAGGCTCGTGCGCATGAGATCCTGGTGTCGTCGCGGGACATACAGCGCGGCGAGGCCGCGTGGGACGAAGAGCCACTTATGCAGATTCGTGACGAGGAAGTCCGGCTCGAGCTTGCTAATGTTAATATCCACATGTCCGATGCCATGGGCTCCGTCCACGAGAACCAGCGCGCCCTCGGCCTTCAGCGCGGGGACCAGTCTCTCGAACGGGACGCGGAAGCCGGGCATGCTGACGACTGTATCCACGACAGCGAGGCGCACGCGCTCATTCCCACTCGCATTGACCCGCCTGGCGGCGCTGACGACGGCGTCCACGATCTCGTCGTCCGGCAGCGGGATGCACAGGGGCACGACCTCGACACGAACCCCAAAAGTCTCCTCAAGCCACGCAAGCCCGCCCCTGACAGCCTCATAGACGACCTCATACACGAGCACGACATCGCCCGTTCCCCACCTAAGGTTCTTCAGCACGGTATCGATGCCTGTGGTGGCGTTCGGGACGAAGACGAGGTCGTCCGTGTCGCAGTTCAGCACCCTCGCCGCCGCCGCGCGCGCCTCGCGCAGGCGGGCCGGCCACTCGAGCACGATGAAGCGGTCGGGCGCCGCCTCGGCTTCGGACTGCAGCGCCGCGTGCGCGCCGCGCACGCACGTCGGGTACGTCCCGTACGACCCGTGGTTCAGCGGCGTGTAGTCCGGCGAGAAGGCGAAGTGCGCGTGGCGCATGGCCCGGCCGAAGGGCACGGTGGGTTGTGCCGGGGGCAGTGGTGACGCCGTCATGGTGCCTGGGTACCGTGTAACAGGGGTTATGCCGTGACTCCTGTCGGCTGTTGGGCGTCGTTGGCGAAGAGAGGGGGGAAACTACACACCGATAGTATCTCTCTCTCTCTATATATATCTCTCTCTACTTCAAGAAACAGCCGAGGAATTGAAATGTCCCAAATTGAAGAAGCAGAACGACTCAATAGGTACGATGAAAGCGCCGGTTGAAGACGTGATGACTACATAGTAAGTAAAGGACTAGTAGACGCAGTTCCGGTCCCGGGGTCCGGCCACTCGTGTCGCCATCGGTTGGCGCCGGCCCTTTATCATTATCCTATACCCTACTTACCCCTCATGCCTCCACTCTGGACCACCCCGAAGCCGAAGCCGAGGTTGTGTTGTAGGCCGTTCTAGATAGTTCACATCCCAAGTCAATCACACTATATAGAACGTGGGGAACTTGCTCATTCTATGAGTCAGTCACACTACAGAAGCTAGGACACTTACTATGTATAGCTTTTGCTATTAATTAGAATTCGACAATGTATATTAGGGGAATTATAGTCCAAATATCGCAAATGAACACTTGACGCTTTGAGGGAAACCCCTATATTCTCTTCTTTTCTTTTGTGTCGGAGCTAGGCTCATCCATAACCGCCGTTAAGAGTTGGGACTAGCTAGAGTGAGAAGAAAAGGTATCCTATCTGCCCCTATGACGGAGCTTCGTGCTGCACAAACGCCTTTTAAATGCGAAACTAGCTCACATGAATACTACCGAATACCGCCCCTACCCCCGATAATGATGCTAATTAGTACCTTCCTGCAACTTAGTATGTCTAGTGACTTTGTACGACGTGGCTCGGTATAGCCAGCAGTGGTCATGCTATTGGATTGGATATGTTGTTGTTGCTGTTCGCCATTACCAGTCGACGGCCCACCCGTTATTTTCCAAAAACTCTTCGCAAGCCTGTCTGAGCCCTATATTGGGGCGCAAGTCGCTCGGGAGTAACGGTTCTCTGGTCAGGGGGTCGACAGGATTTCGCCGTAGAGCCTCCATGATGGAAGCTCTTTCATACGACTTGCCGGTCTTTGTCTATTCGACATGTTAGCCTGCAGCCAGCTGCCATGACGCCACCACTCGAGATATATTTAAAAGGGGGGGTGAGGGGGAGACCGAATCACGTACTATGACAGGGTCGACCATTATGCCGAAACTAATGTCGTCGATGACCCAGTCAGGCACCTCTCGCTTCTTCCCTGAAGCCGACCGGGCCGCCTCAAAAGTGGCTTCGAGAAGGGTAATCTTGTTGGCGAACTCCTCCAAGATCTCGGCCCGCTCGATATCACTCGCACTGTCAGCGATGTTCGCATGATGTTCGCGCTCCAGAAGTCGAATGAGCTCCTTCTCGAGTTCCTGGCCCTCACGAGATCGCCTCTTCTCCAGCTCGTCCCAGCGCTCCTTCTTGCACCGCAATACTTGGGTAGTCAGTTGAGGCAGTGACTTGTCGTTCGTCTCGGTGCCCATCTTATGAGCTTCGAGGGCGTTTTCGAGAGCGCCGTTGAAATCGTGCAAGGCGACTAAACACTGGGAGAGGAGGAAGTAGGCCTTCATGTTAGGACCGCTCAGCTTGAGGGAGGTGTAACAATCCGAGGCGGCCTCCTCGTGTAGGGCGAGCTTTGTCCTCGACATGGCGCGGTTCGTGTAGAGGTACGGGTTCGCTGCGTCTGCAATTATGCTGACGGAGAGAAGTTCAACATCAGCCACCCAGGACTATACAGAGGTCACAAACCAAAAACAGGCAATCACTCGTCGTAGGCATGAACATTCGCCATGGAAGGAAGAACGGCAAGAAACACACTGACGCTTTAGAATAAAGGCCTTCGGCAGCGTGAAAGTTGCCCGCCCCGAAATGGCGATTTCCCTCCTCCTTCAGCCTCGCGGCTTTCTCGGCGTTGCTGGTCATGGCGACGGTGAAGAGGGGGAGATGCGGCTGATTACCAATGGTGGCGGGGTTCGCAAGAAAAGGGACAATATCGTATAGTATAGTATAGTATAGATGGACGAGGGGTCGTCGAGCCGCAGGATCCGGGCCGATCAGCGACGAACTCGTGGAATACTGTGGTTCACGGTCACGATGGCGGGCAAAGACTGTTCGCATATGGATCGAGGGTCCGAGAGGACGACGGAGGGGTCGGAAAGGTTCGGTCAGCAGTCACCTCAACACGCAGAGGAAGAGCCGGGGTCAACAGCAATGCAGGTAAGTTATTGAATGCAAGCGACGTGCGCTCAATTGGGGTCCAGCAGCAGGGGAGGACAAAGAGTGCCAACGAGGCTCTCCAGCCGATTGCGTCTCTCTCGGGAGCCAATCAATCCGTCGAATGGGTAGCAATATCTGCCACGAACAGGGCTGACAGGTCTGACGGGTCTGACGGGTCTCCTGCGACCGTTGCCGTTCACGAGGGCATATGACAGGCAGAATGGGACGGAAGTGGGAAGGCAGAGCGTATGCGACATATGACATATAACATATATTGTGTCACTGTGTAAGTAGGTATGTAGGTATGTAGGTAGGTAGGTACCTGGTAGGTAGATCGGCAGTCAGCCTCGTGCCTCCCTTGCGCGAGACGACGATGCGGAGTGGACCAGGAAGAAGCAGAAGAAGGCGTGTTGTTCGCAGTTTGGAGACTCGAGCCGGGTATTGCACAAGTCCTGCCCGTGTTCTAACTTGAAAGAAGTACGTACAAAGGTAGGGCTAAGGTACATACTTTACCTAGGGGTAGGTACGCCTGCCGGTGTATGAGTGCATGTTTGCAGCCATGTTTCCCACATGTACTGTAGTGTACTACAGTATGTAGGTGGTCCAGCCCCGTCGCCTGCATTTGTAACAGGCGAAAGTTCGAGAAGGTCCAGTTCTGGCGGTCTTCGGACGTTGGTGTTGGACGAGAGAGGCAGGGTCTGGGCAGGGCACTCTTTTGCTACCTCCTATTGGTTCCATTGTCGGAACTTGGGCTGGACCACCCCGCTCGTCCAGCCAGGTGCACTGCACTGCACTGCTCCCGGGTAGGTCGGCGGCCAGTGCAGGGCCAGTGGTGGACGACGGCTGCCCGCCGACTGCAGCTGAGCATCCCTGGCGCCACGAGCAGTGGTACGGGGCTTATGGCATGCATTAGGTACCTACCTAACGCACGGTTCTTTCACCTTTTCCACCACGTGAGGTCGACATGGCAAACTTCCAATACAGTATAAATAAGCCTGGCAACTCCTCACCGATCCAATCAATCACGTATGGGCGTCGGTACACGCGAACAGGCACTTTTAGGCATATACGGTACTACATCTGGAGGTATCTAGAGCATATTCAGATACAGTATACTCGCTCCACGACTGTCACCCCCACTCTAAAACACAATGAACGCGCTGGATCCATTCGATATCCAGTTCAAATACTGGAGAAGACATTGTCCTTCAGAGGCTGAATCATGAATTGTCACTTGAGAAGCATTTAAGCATTGTACTTCGACAGTAACATGGGCAATTGAAATCCGAAACATGACAGATGAGTAAGTTCCGTCTGTAGCAAGATGCACAAACGTCTTCTCTTCTCATCTCACCCATCCTGTCAATCCATCGCCCCATCGATCGTCATTAAAGTCATGAAACGCCCCCCAACACCCCTATCGAGATTAACCCCGTCCTAATGGCACCTTCCCATGTCGCAAACAAGCGAACAACAGACACGCTCCTATTTTCATTTGTTTTCAAAGCGCTCAACGCAGCAGATGAGCTCCTCGAACCTCATGCGATACCCATGTAATACTGAGTCTCGAGACATATCATCTCACTCGCGATGCACAAGCACAAGGCCCGGAGTAAGCTAAACGTTTTCCATATATATATATATATATACCAGGTACCATAACCGGAGTGCATGTACAGGAGCAATCAAATATCTACAAAATCTGACTTGGCGCCGTCTCTATCGAAGGACATTCAAATCATAGGAAGAGAAGGACACATGGGAGTATCTCTCTGCTCCTAAAACAAACGGTAGGCTGATCTGGGCATTAATGCGATACCGGATTATTTTCTTCATTGCGCACACTGTCGTGACTTCCATCATCTCATCGCCGTTAAAACAAGACAACATCTCGTCCCCCCCATTACAGGAGGTAGGCGGCGCCGGCAGCGAGAAGCACGCCGGCGACACCGACTTGGGCACGAGAGCCGGCGCCCGTAGCCGGGGTCGAAGTGCTTGGGGGGGCGTCACCGCCACTGGTGGTGGTGCTTGGGGGCTCCGTGGTGCCGCCGACCGAGGTGCTGAGCGTGGACGAGCCAGTTGGCACGAGCGTGGTGCCTGGGTACTCCGTCGAGGACGGCTGGCCGCCTTCGGACGTGGAAGGAGTGGAGGTAGGATAGCTGGAAGAACCGCCGGTGGGAGTCTCGGTTGGCGTCTCAGTGGGCGTCTCAGTAGGGCTATCCGTGGGCGTCTCGGTAGGGGTCTCGGTGGGAGTGACAGTAGGAGTGTCCGTGGGTGTCTCCGTAGGCGTCTCGGTGGGAGTGTCTGTGGGATAGTTAGTGGGAGTGCCGGACGGACTCTCCGTGGTCGTCGTGGGAGTATAGGTCGGAGTATCCTGACTGGAGGTGGTTGTGGTGGTGACCGGGGGGCTCGTGGTGGTCGAGCCGTCCCCACCATCCGCGACGGCAGCACAGAATGCGTCGATACCCGTCTGAACGCCGCCTGCTCATTCGTCAGCTGTCGTGTTTGTTCATGAGGGCCATGAACGGCGTAGCCCGCGAGTGTCACATACCATAGTCAGACTCGCTGCAGGCGTCGCGCAGGCAGACCTCGCCGTCCCGTCGGACTGTGTAGATCAACGAGCAGATGCAGCTGTTGTCGTCAGCGGCACAAGTTGTGTGCTGAGCGACCGAGTCGGCGATACACTTGGGTCCGCAAGATGGCACAAAGGAGCTGACGCTGAGGGCGGCGGCCATGGCCGCGAAGGCTGGGAGCGCGAGGACTCGAATAGGCGCCATTGCGATGAACACGGACGGCTTATTGTCTTGGGTTTATAGATTCAGGAGAGATCTGTTTCGACAAGTACGGCTGTCTGCCTGCGAAATATGGAACGAAACAAAGCAGGTGAGGGCTTCGTCAAGAGACCAGAGGGGCGACGATGGGACGACAATCCTTTTATAGCGAGGTAGGCTTATGAGGATGGCGTAGTGTACCCGTCGATCCAAATATCGATCTGTTAATAGTCTGATTCCAAAAGCATTTATGGGTACTGTATTGAGGGGACCAGGGGCCGTTTCCAGCAGGTGATGGGGAAGATGGTCCGTATCTATATTGTCGGTCAGGATTTCGGGGATCGGCAGTGGCCTGTGATGACAGGCTCGAGGCCCCAGCAGAGCTCCAGAAAAGCAACCACGATCTCCCCGTCCCGACGGACGCCACTGCACATGACGGCAGCGATCATGGCGTCACCCCGGGACACGATGGCCAGAAAGAGGCCGAGGTTACAGCGCACTCGCGCCCTAGAGGGCAGCTGTCAGGCATTGCCGTGGCTTGCTCCCTGCGCTGTGCCGTCATAAGCCTCCTTGCGTTATAGCGTGCCATAGGGGCTGTTTTGGCTCGAGCCAATCAGATGGCCCAATGTGCCGTGCTAGGGACTGTCTCATTGCCGGATTAGGCAGGAGGGGCATCTGAAACGGAGGAGTCCAGCTTAGCCCGACGCGCTAGGGGGTGCTAGGGCCAGCGCTGCTGTTCCGGATATAGAGCTTGACTCGTATAGGGTAGGTCGACTTACATAAGAGGTAACGTGCCATTGGGTGCCGGTCGCTTTCACCTCCTTCACCCCAGAATATGTGACTTGGCGTTGCGCGATCCTCCCTCGTGTCGGCATTGCCTCTGTGAGTAGGTCCACAGGCAGGATTTCGCGTCTTAGTGGACAAACCATCGTCATGATTGGGCATTGCCCGTCAAGCTTGTGTTGCCAACAAACCACTTCGGGGACCCTGCATTTCGTGTTGGTCGTGCATGAACGTCCACGTGAATTCGGTGATCACAAGGTTGGGCCCGTATTGCATTGCGCTATGCATCGAATTCCCAACTTATGACTACGTAGATGGTCACAACTAGTAGAATACGATGTCGTATTTGTCAAGATGCCACATGGTTTTTTGGCTAAATTATATTTGATGCAATAGGGTAAAGAGCATCGTGGCCTACGTTTGTCGATTAAGAGCTTCTGCGGACCTCTCATTTCGAATCGATACCACGTATATGTAACGCAGCTCTTTTGAGCTACCTAACTAACCCTTGTAGCTAATGCTCCCCGCACGTAGGTCTTCCGCTTCATAATTAAGAAATGTTCTAGCCCTTTCAGCTTGACTATATATAAAGTACCATCTTAGTAGCTCTACGCGTATACCACATGTCGTCCTTATTTTACTCTTAAACATCTAACAAGTACGATTATCCCAGACCAGAGTGAGCGATAGTTTAGCCCTACCTGCGATAACGATAACACCATGCCACCCAGTCACTATTGCCCTTTGCCTTGGCTCGACTTTCAATTAGATGTTTGTTATAACCATCAAATTAGCAATTGACGTCAGCTTGATTAAGTTCTTCGGCCTACTTCCAAAGGTTGCTTACATAACCTCCGCTAATCGTGACGTACTGGACAACCCGGTGTGATTATGAGTGTCTACCCGCTCTAGGTCGACTCGACAGTCCGGAATGAATGAGATCAAAGAACCTGTCGGACTCGATATTTATATACATCCCATAGTGTCCTCACTGGCCTTCGCTACCGCTACCTTGACAGAAGATTATACTCACACGAAGGGTAACAATACCTTGACCCAGATACTTCAACATATCGGATATGCATCTTAGTTCTACGGCCCCATGCGCAGCCTATGAACTTCACTAGGGCGCCGGTTATATAGTCAAAGTAAAGTTGAGAGTTATGAATAAGTGTGACTTAATCTAGTGCATAATCATGAAGCGCCATAGACGTTATCTTCCATGCCAAGTATCCATGGAAAGTGTAACCTGTCAATACGCAAGCAAGTTGCCCCTCTGTTATACAGTCGTCAAATCATATCCCTGTGAGAAAGAACTCGGGTTGTTTCCCGCCCACTCATCATATATAGTTAGCCGTTCAATAGCCCCGTCGGGGTTAGTAAGGATTCCGCGACAGGCCTCATATCATGAATCCGTCCCAGCCCCATTATCTTTAAGTCGCAGTGAGTCTAAGAACTCAAGCATACTGCATGGACAACAGCCCACTCCGCAAAACAATCTTTCGAATTGTTCGCTGTCAATCTAATCTAAGTGGAAGGAGAACATAAAATCAATCTCCTCCACAAGGTGCAGACCTGTGTGAAGCTGGAATCATACATGTTAGGCAAGCACCAACTAGATACCTAATATCTGTCGCGTGGCACGATGGCGGACTCCGAACTTTGTCGCGGAGATGTGGAGCCATATATACCGTTAATACTCCGTAGAGTACTAACGGCGTCGTTTTTACTCTGTGACAAACTTATTCTCCAGGTGACTCCGAGTAGTTACTAGCCATGTATCTGTTCATAAAGCGAGCAATATCATCCACGCCTGAGGTTCATTGACCCAATGTCCGCCATCTTCGTATTCCCTCCACTCCACCTGAAGTCGCCGTGACTGAAGGATGTCTCTGAGTTCTCTGCCATTTTTGATTGGCACGACATTGTCATCTACCGAGTGGCTGAGGAAGACAGGTGTACTGCGGATCGATTCCATGACTATTGGGCGCAGGTGCTGAGCATATCTGGCGAGGTTTTCAATATTTGCCGTGTCCCCGGATCTTTGGTCGTCTTCGGCGCGCGATGAGGCTGGCATCCAGCTGCATAGTCCTATCGATCCAGCGAACCCCCCTGGCGTGTCCGCAAAAAAGATTCTCTCTCGCGGCACTAACATCTCCTCCTTCTTAATGACTCCGAGGATTTTTTCGATGCTCTGATGCAGTCCAGGATGCTGCAGCTCTGGGCGTTCCGCCGGGTTCTCAACGGACCACATGTCGAACCATTGCGACATGTCGGTACCAAAACGTTTGGAAGGCAGGGCAGGGGCAGTGGGAAATACCCATCTGATATTCGGGAAAAGGCCTTGGAGCGTTTGTGGCTGGTCAACTGACTCGGAGGCCTCACTCTCTAAGAGTTCGTCGGCAAATTCCTTGCAATTGCTGTCACGACCATGCAGAAAGATGATCGTATGTGTGTGCGCCGCCTTAGGCTCTATTATGTACGTAGTGTCGCTGGTCATTTTGGGCGTCGTTGATCTTGATGTGAATCTTTGACAAGTGCTCTTCCGTTCGTATTGTAGAAAGTGGTATTGTGGGTTAGAAAACTGGTTCACGGATTAAGGGCTATTGACATTTATTTCTACGCCCAAAAAATTCACCGGCTCGCTTTCTCTGATGTTGGGGCGTCAACAGCATATTGAGTTCGTTTCTAATCCTAGTTAATCGGTGGTAGCACAGGTGGTATTGAACCTAATAGATATGATTAGTGCTTACTAGCTTGTCGACCTGGGGACGGTGAGCCGTGAAGTGTTTTCTATGAAAAAAAGGCTACCTAAAGTTTTTATACCTGCTTTATAGGTATTGTGAACAGCTTGTATAAGCATACAATGAAGACGTGGTTTAAATTATGAGAGTATGTGGAGTTGCCGGAAACCCGATCGGCTAGCGGTTGCCGAACTTTAAAAATGACTTGCTCCTAGCTTAGGATAGAGACGCTAGAAGTCTCTTTAGAGATATGAGCAAACCGCTCATGATCTCCTCTCCGTATCGATATTCGAGCAAGGAGAGAGCTGTTCGTTCCCGAGCCTTCGAGGAGTTGCGTTTCGAGAGGAGGTAGACAGAGTTGAATGGGTCTATCGGGCCTTGCTCTGAGTGATTTTCACAGATTGCGTAGAGTCTTCCTTGTGGCAAAAGGTATAGAATCTTTGGCTCTTAGATTAGTCGAGCGTACAACTCGATCCAACTACGCTTCTGTTACCTCTTCACGGGGTTTTCTCCGCTGTTTGCTTCCAAGTCGATTTAGACTACGCATCAGTCACCATGATCCGAAGGCAGTGGGTGTTGAGCTGCCGCCAATGGAATCTGCTCAGCGTCTCGCCCACAGTGATGCTTAGTGTCGAAAGGGAGGGAGAAGGACTGGTCAGTGAGTATAGCCGCTGTGCTGAGATCTCCCTATTCTCGTCTGCTGAGCGTTGGTGTCTCTTCAAGGCCCGGGAATGTATGATTATAGGTTGTTTGTAGGTACGGTCGTGGTTCCAAATTATTTAGTAACGGTTCTAGGTTATCATGCAGCTTAAATAGGTAATTATGTTAATTAATGCAGACATTTGCAAGGAGTGAGCAAAGCACCAGTAAACAATTATTCAAAAGATGTCACGGAGTAAAAACGACGCCGTTGCTACTCGTGAAGTAACAACGGTATATATTATATCCACATACCCGCGACAAAAGAATATTAACGTAGGGCGGGTGGAATGTATGTGGCCAATAGGGGCAAAGGGAAGGATTTGCATGTAGAAAAGATAAAGGAATCCAGGAGGCAAAACAACACACTTAGCCACTTACATATAACATACACACGCGGGCGCAGCTTAGCTTTTCAGTTTTCCTTCGTTTTTATTGCGTTTCATTTAACCACGACTTTCCCTAATTGATCTAAGTAACTGGATAGTGCTGGCCTCGGGCGAGTACGGGCAATCTTCCCCCTTGGTCGGGGCCATTGAAGATCACACGGGCAAATTCAGTACCAAGGCATCTTCCCCGCAATACCACGACGGCTTTATCACTTACGCAGTTTTAGCCCAATGCTACCAATCTGTAGATTTTTACTTCCGCTTAATCTAATTGGTTCTACTTAGCAAGCTTGAAGCGCAATGCTTGCATACCTACCTAAGTAACCGGGTTTAGCCGGCCAAGCGAACGTCCTACTATAAGTACCGGAGATATATCGGGATCTCATCCAAGCACGCAACAGTATTGAAGTATCTACCGAAGGAGAAACCACGCCATCAAACGTCAGAGTTAAAGGGAAATTCTTATCAGAGTATGTCAATCATACATATAAAAGGTGGTGCCCGAAGGGTTCTCAATTGCTCTTTCTTGTAGTTATCGCATAAATCTAACATCTATATAACAATAATTGCAATGGCGTCTCTTCACCCTCTTATTGGTTCGGGCTACAAGGGGACTACGAACCACGCAGGCGGAAAGCTTTACTGCCACTGCAAAGACGCCCGCGTTGAGGTTACTCTATCATCAGACGTAGCCTTCAACCACGCCTGTGGCTGCTCCAAGTGCTGGAAGCCAGCGAACGCCCTGTTCAGCGTCGTCGGCGTTGTCCCCCGTGAGAAGCTCGCCGTCACCACTAACGCATCGAAGCTACACATCGTCGACCGCAATGCCGCTATCCAGCGAAACGCCTGCAAGGAGTGCGGCGTCCATATGTTCGGCCGCATCGAGGTCGACCACCCATTCAAGGGCCTCGATTTCGTCCACACGGAACTCAGTCAAGGGGCTGGCAAGGATGGTTGGCAAGAGCCGCAATTTGCTGCCTTTGTGAGCAGCATCATTGAGCAAGGATTCAACCCAGACAAGATGCCCGAGGTGAGAGGCGGGTTCAAGCAAGCGGGACTGGAGTCGTACGACTGCCTCTCACCGGCGCTGATGGACCTCATCGCTGTTTTTACGGCTAAGAAGGCGGGGACTTTTAACTCGAAAGTCTAAGGATAGAATACTATGAAACAAAACCTTTCTTAGGTCAACAGCCAACACTTTATGCAGAGAGGAGTAAAATAAGGAGAGTTTAATTTCCTAAGACCTACCTTTGCGCTATGACCATTATACAATCAGCAGGCAAGTGTCAGGTGCTTGGCATTTTGTCCTTGTGGTGTGTTTCTACTTCAGTCCCTACTAAATTTATACGATGTATAGAGCAGATCTGCATGAGTGGCTTGAATGGTGGCATGAGTACCCGTGAGGGGCATGAAGCTTTGTACAAGTAATAGTACTGACCCCAGAAACTTCGGAATATACCTGCATCTTGTACATATGTTGGTTAGTCTATAACTGAAAGCTCTGCATAATATCTTAGTGGACTGGAATGAAGACGAGGCCCCTCAATAAGTGGTATCAACAACAATCAACCCCGTAACCGGTCTGTCTACTCCAAAAGACCATTTTCCGCTGTCTCCATTTCCCACGAACGAACGAGCAGATAGTTGGATCGTATTCCGGGAATTTGAAAGGCCAATCAGAGGCCCATCTAGTAGTATGAGAAACTCCTGGATAAACTGCGGCCAGGCGTCGTCGATCCGTACGAAGTGCGATTATAGCGACGTTGATAGCTTGGAGAAATTTAATATGTATAACCCCGTCGAGCTGAATGATTAATTGAATCAGATCACCAATTAAGTCCAGATAGTCGAGTTGTGTAAAATTGTGGATTCTCCCTCCCCCTGGCTTAGTATGATTATAGAGTCGGCTGGGGTTTGCTCTGATTATTTTGGGAGGATCATTATCCGGACTGGTATATACCATCATATCATGCCCAGCAGCCGCAGCCTCTCTACTAGGTGCTAGTTCCACACACCAATCATCTCTTACTTGCTTTTGGTAGAGTTCCTCGCGTCGAAGAGGGATCGACGCCATCATAAGGAGTCCTGGTAACGCGGTTAGGTAGGGCTTGAAATGCTTATGAAGGACAATTTTTAATGAAGACTAGACTATGTAGTCCTACGTACCAATAGCATGCCATATCCAATTTGAAGAAGCTTCCTCTTGATTTAAAGAACCCAGTGTCAGTAATTCCATTGTAATAAGCAAAAGGACTTTAAAAGGTAACGCATTTTCTTCAACTAGCTTAGCAGGTGACACAAACCTTCCGACGGCATATATGTTTTATATGTTCCACAGTCTGAGTAACAGTGTCACATAGCATTCCACTATCAGTAACACTCTTTATATAGTAGCTACAGAGCAGTCATCTGTCCCATCTACAACATAATATATATAATGGTACCATAGTTGCTACAAGCAGGGATACCGGACGCTAAGGTCGTATTTCCGCAGGGTTCAGTTATCACGGTCGGTAGAGCGGAGTGGAGCAGGTTGTGTGTGTTCGTTGCTGCATTGAATGCACCCAATAATGCACTACATATGCACGGAACCAACTTCAACTCTATCAACTTTCCATGCTACTGCAACGATTTTCTCATTCACATTGTGTATGACAACGACGAATTTGAAGCTACTCAGCATCTAAGTAAATAGACCTCGATGAGCCCCAAATCTATATGCGTCAGTCTCCTTGTGACCTTAATTCTCGTTTAGACACCGCACTCCCACGATGATCAAGCCCAAGGGCCTCTGGCGTGAGGCAAGAAATCCTCCTGCTGACCCCACGGGTCTCTCCTTCCAGAACAAAGCAGTGTTGGTGACTGGAGTGAACTCGGGCTTCGGCTATGCAGCTGCGGTCAAATATGCTGCCTTGAGCGCCACACCTCTCATTCTGGCCGTGCGGCCAGCAGAGAAGTGTAAAGCAGCGAGGGCTTCAACTGTACGTGAAACTAAGCATAGCGGCCAAATCATCACGCTCATTCTTGAGCCGTCCAATTTTGCTTCCGTCAACGCCTTTGCCGACTGGCTAGACGAGAAAGCCGCCAAACTAGATGTCGCTCTATTCTACGCGGGCATCATACTGCCGGACTACAAGACCAGTTCGGGCGGCTACGAATTGACAACAAAAGTTAATTTATTGTCAAATACACTATTTGCACTACGCCTGCTTCTGAGGCCGCGCGCTGCTGCTGCTTCGTCCGATGGAACCTCCCTTCCACATCTCTGCTTTCTGGATACCTTGCCCTCACATGTAGTCAATCCGGAGTGGCTCCCTCCCGCGGGCTAAAAGTTGATGGGACCGCTTAATGACCGCCCTGGGTTCGATCTCGCCAAGCAATACTACCTGGCGAAGCCAGCTGCTTTGTTTGCAATCTTGGGGATTTTTGAGCGCTCTGAGGCGTATCAGGGTACACATAAGGTGGTCATTAATGCGTGCTGTCTGGGCAGGGAGTAACATGCGAAGCTGCTTCCCTCCTATGATATCTGTGCATGGGAACTACCCCTTTTCCAATCAGCATTCTCTTCCGACCCATTATAAACAGCCCATTTACCGACCCAAGTGTGGCAGTGTGCCGTGCGAACATGCAACGTGACCTTCCATGGTTCCAACGAGTCCCGCAAAGATAGCTCTTTTACCTCTTAGTCGTAGCGCTGAAAAAGGAAGCCGATCCCCGGCGAGCGCTACGGGTTGGGATCCAGAGAGCACAAGTAAATTCTGGAGAAATGAAGAGTTCCTACCGTAGGTCACCCTCCCCATCTTGCGGCATGACTAACGTTATGTTTCAGTCTCGGAGATTTGCTGGGGAGTGATCGCGGCCAGGAGTTGGCCCTTGAGACATGGCACGAGATGCTTGGCATTATACAGCCTGAGCTCAAACCACCGGCCTCTGAAGCATGAATGTCGAAAACGGCATTGGTGTTTAGAATAATAGACGGAATGATACAATATCAATCGACCACTCTGTAGAAGCTTGACTACTTGCTCTGGCTTCTGTGACTCCTGTACATCCTATCGGAACTTTGTTCTTGGCCTAGTAGCGTGCCAATAGTAATACCTCCAAGCACCTGAATCATCCAAAACGTCAGCTCATTAATTAAGATAGGTAATGCAAAGTTTGACGCCAGAAGCAGGGTGACTCTTATGTTCTTTGGGTCCTCATTTAGATACCTGAAGTCATATCAAGCCAATAAAGTCCAGGATAAGCTTGATAACAGCTTGTGCGAAGAACCAACCAGGACAGGCGTGGAAGCCGCTGCCAAAGCTAAGTGAATGATCGAAGAGATATGTGAAATGGTACTCGGTGGAGTTGGGGTCGCGTTTCCCATAGGAGCACCTAGCGCCAAAGCTATCAGGAGTTAGAATACACATTGGCGTCTCGATTGTGCCGTTAGCTATCGAACGTAACCCGAGTGCCGGCGAAGTATATGAAACCTGTCATGAAATGTTCTTGGAACAAACGTCAGGCGCTATACCGTAACTTTAATGATAATAAGTAAGTGAGGAGCATAGAATTGGAGTACTCGTTCGTGTCGCTGGCATACCGTGAAGTGTAGAGTGCGTCCGTAAGCTTTTCAACGTGAAGCTAGGTATCTAAACCTTAGAGTGGCCCCAGAGCCGCATGGCTGAAACTACCGTATTTCTTCCCTACTCGTCGTATTATCGTTCTAGTATCTTCTGTGCCAAATCATAGAGTGTTAAAAGCACGGTAGCTGCAATGTTGCGGATTGCCGCCGTTGTTGCGCTAAGCCGGTTCTGGGTGATATCCCACGCAGTTGGCGTTTTCTTCTTTCTCGGATGCTCATTGTATCTCTGTACCCCTTACTCAACACCAGGGTGGGAGAGAGAGGGAGATTCCAAAAAGTATTTGCAAGCGTGATAAAAGCTGAACACATTGATGTAATTAACCTCTATCTTCGTACTCCAGCATATCCAATATTTAGTCTCATCGAACCACGCCTCCTGCCCCAACCAAAAGCAATAACGGCATTTGTTTCTGCCAACTATTCTTTTGATTAAATTAAGGTGCCAATATGCGATCGAACAGTTTTAACATAACATACTCTTCAACGACCAGTTGTCTACTCGACATAGTCGCTGGTCAACCGCCAATCTCGAGCGGCTGATTTTGGGGGCGGTTTCGACCCCGCCCCTGTCGCTTAGGCGAAAACCCAATCACAATGGCAATGCTCTCGGTTCGGCATGATTATGTAATTATGTAGGGTATGGTAGCAATGGACGTGACAGCGAGATTATATCCAGCAAGTTCCGTATCGATCGTCAACCCCGCAAAAGACCATAACTCAACATCGTGCCAACAAATCTACCTACCATGCCCTTGTAAGGGCCCGCCATGTCTCAGCACGGGACACCTAGTGTTCACCGGATCGGGCTCACGCGGCTCTCTCGCGGTGGTTTTCCACAGGCTGGATCGCCTAAAGTCAAGTAAGCCAAGGCTACCCCCTGGAAATCTCATCTCTACATCTTACCTAACTTGCTGGTCACAGCATCATTTTCGTGCATGGCTTAAGAGGCCACCCGCAAACGACATGGGAGTATCCACAGATAGATTCAAACGAACGAACTGCTGAGACACCGCGTAAGCGGCACCGTTTTACGGCAATTTTCCGTTCCCAACATACCAAACATACCACACCGACCCGCGCGAGCGTAAACGAAGACGGTATTGAGAACAATGCGGAGCCCTCTATAGAGCACAAGGTGTTCTGGCCGCAGGATTACCTTGTTGAAGACGTGCCCGAAGCCGAAGTGTGGACATATGGGTATAATGCGGACGTCTTCAAAGTCCCGTTCCAGGCCAGTAATCGAAACAGCGTGTCGCAGCATAGCCGAGACCTCGCCACCAAGCTCGAACGAGAGATTGAGAATCAAGTGGGTCTATGCATCTGGTGTTTACATCAGGATTTTCTAATTAGTTATTACAGGCACCGATCGTCTTCGTAGCACACAGTCTCGGGGGAATCGTCGTTAAGGACGTGGGTTGGGGGGGGGGGGGGGGGGGGGGGGGGGGGGGGGGGGGGCGGGGGGGGGGGGGGGGGGGGGTGGG